>AP025072.1:13349896-13381026 GCA_036186865.1 Eustoma russellianum | reverse complement strand
GCATGATGAATTAAATCAATTTGTAAGAAATGATGTATGGGATTTAGTGCCACGACCACAAGATAAGACAATAATAGGCACAAAGTGGGTGTTTAGAAATAAGAAGAATGAAGAAGGTAAAGTTGTTAGAAACAGGGCGAGACTTGTTGCACAAGGATATAATCAATAAGAAGGAATAGATTATGACGAAACATTTGCACCCGTAGCACGTTTAGAAGCCATACGACTATTACTTGCTATTGCTTGTATGAAAGGTTTTAAACTCTACCAAATGGACGTAAAAAGTGCATTTTTAAATGTCTTTATACAAGAAGAAGTATACATGAAGCAACCTCCCAGTTTTGAAGGTTTAAAATACCCTGATCACGTGTACAAATTAAAGAAGGCACTATATGGCTTAAAACAACCACCTAGGGCTTGGGATGATCGTTTTGCTACTTTTCTTCTAGAAAATGGATTTAAAAGAGGCACCATAGATAGCACCTTATTCTTGAAACAAAATAAATCAGATTTACTAATCATTTAAATTTATGCTGATGACATCATTTTTGGATCTACATCTCATAAACTTGTTGAAGAATTTGAAATTTGCATGAAATCCGAGTTTGAAATGTCTATGGTTGGTGAATTGAATTACTTTCTTGGCTTGCAAATTAAATAAACTAGTAAAGGTATTTACATAAGTCAAGTTAAATATGTGAATGACATGATTAAAAGGTTCAATTTTGAGAACTTGAAACTATCACCCACCCCTATGAGTATCACCACTAAACTAGATAAAGATGAAAATGGAAAAAATTTTGGTAATGCTTTATATAGGTCTATGACTGGTTCTTTGCTTTATATTACCGCAAGTAGACCCGATATCATGTTTAGTGTATGTATGTGTGCACGTTTTCAAAGCCAACCTAAAGTGTCTCACTATAATGCTGTGAAAAGAATATTTGATACATTAAGCACACTCTCACTTTAGGAATTTGGTATGATAAAAATTGTGAATCTGACTTGCATGCTTATATCGATGCGGATTATGGTGTACGTAAAATAGATAGAAAAAGCACAAGTGGCACTTGTCAGTTTATAGGAAATTCATTAATTTCTTGGTTCTCGAAAAAACAAGCAAGTGTGGCATTATCTACTACCGAAGCTGAATACATGGCACTTAGTCTTTGTTGCACACAACTACTACGGCTAAAACAACAAGTTTCTGATTTTGGAATCACGGTAAATCGTATTCCAATTTATTGTGATAGTATGAGTGCTATAAACTTGTCTAAGAACCCCGTACTACACTCTAAAGCAAAGCACATAGAAGTACGATATCACTTTCTTCGTGATCACGTGAATAATGGTGATATTATTATAGATCATGTACGCACTGAAGCACAAGTAGCCGACATATTCACTAAGGCACTAAATCAAGCCACGTACGAAACTCCACGCTCAAAATTAGGCATGATTTCTGCTGATTTGATATAGCTTGATATGTCTTTCCATTTTTGCATGCACTTTTGATTTTATTTCTAAAATAAAGGGGGAGAGAGAGTGCATGAATTAAGGGGGAGAGAGAGTGATTGATTGCAAAAATCAAGGTGGAGAGAATTCAAAATTCGAAATTTGAAATTCAAAATTTGAACTTGTGCACGATTGGAGGGGGAGTGGTTAACTTTAAATCATGAACTAAGGTTATTTTGTAAATCATCAAAAGGGGGAGATTGTTGAGAAAAAGTGTTTGAGTGATTCACAAAATGCATGATTTAAATAACGCGTGGTAAAGAAATGCATGACATAATTTATTACTGACACGTTTTTGCGACAAACTTGCTTTATATACTTCATATATAATGTAGTCATACTAACAAACCATGAATCTTTAAATCTTACATCAAATGGAAAACATTTGTTGTGTTTAAACTATTTTCAGGTGCCACCATTAATGAACTAAACTAGTTTATTAAGTGAAGTACTTAGTTAAATGAACTAAGTAGTTCATTAAATAGAGATATATTTGGAGAAGACATGATGGCAACAAATTGAAGAATGAAAATTCTCTTTCTACACTCATTCACACGTTTTTAATATATATTATATATATATATTCAGATTTTTTAAAAAGGCACAATACTCATATATTCCGACGTACTACCAACACGTTACATATATTACAAACGTACATCAATGTCGCACCCTATACTTACCTCATATTTATGAGTTTATTATGACAAAATATGATATAAGTCATGGTGATGACGAAATTATTACGACACGTTACAAGGTTGTAAAAAAATTGTCATATCGGGTGACAACCGAAACTTTGCCAACGTGTCACGTACTTGCCATATATAGATGGCCAGCCGCTACAATTCAAAAATGGCCACAAATTTCATGGCTAACATGGTACACTCAGCCATAAAATTATTCCATGTTGGCACACACAAATCACCCCAGATTAAGACCAAATTATGGAGATTACAAATTCATTTTAAGGACATGTGGGTGCCAACCTTAATCATCCATTAGATCTGAATATTCAAGTTATTTTATGTATATTATGTGTGATATAATATATATAACATGTGCAAAAAGTTTGAATTTAATCGAAGAAAATTCGCGGAATCGGCAAAAGTCAAAAATTCGGTTTTTGTCATGACATGTAGCATGTATCTAGACACTTTTTACATATTTTATACATATTAAAGTATTCTAGAATATTCAAGATAGGGCTGATTGGAATATACCATACATGTGTAATTATTGTGCACTATTTTACAAAGTTTACAAAAATAAAATTCAGCACATGTTCAAGATGCATATACACGTCTAATACAGCCTTGGTGGAGCTTATGTGGAGCTTAGTTGGCATCTCAATTGGTGGAGAATAAGCCACACAAGGTTAGTGACATAATGGAGAAAGCTACACAAGCTAACATTTCAAACCTTCTAGCAAATGAAACACATGTTGAAAATTCAGCTTGTGAGAATAAGAGCTAGCCGAATTTTGTCTTAATGATTGATCCATTTGCTTCTCAAAATTCAAGGGATTGATGTGTAGTAGTATGGTAACATTTCAAAGTCTTGAGAATATAGCACATGCTAAAAATTCAGCATGTGAGACAATAGAGCTGGCCGAATTTATGGTCTTCAATGGTGATCAAAATTGCTTCCAAATTTGAGGGGATTGATTATAGAATATTTGGTAATGTTTTGAACTTCAATTGGCACATGTTTTATGTTTTATTCTCAGTTGTTTAGAGCCACTAAGTGATGACAAATCTCATCCAATCAAGGAGTCCTACGTAAGCAAGACCAAGACAATCATCCAATCAAGTTGTACCAAGTAAGCAAGATGATGTCACATCTGTACAAGGCATTCTTCCAAGGACATAAAAGAGAATTCTCAAGATAGAGGAGAAGCCCTAGGGGGACGCCAACACCAAATAAAAGGAAGAGAAGAGAGCAACTCAAATGCAAGACAAGTCTCATAATATCCAAAGTGCGAAAAGACTCTCTACTCTCTTCTTCTACATTTCTTTCTTCTCCTTCTCTCTCAAGCCTATTGTACTCATATTCAAACATATTGAATAAGCTTTGTTCATACCACCATACACGCCTCATTTTTGTAAAATGTTGATCAAGGTGTGATCAAACCTTCATCCGTTCAGTGATGGTGTTCGTGATCATTGTGATTGCTTGTATCGTTTGTAAAGGGTTGGAGTTGGTATGTAACTCTAGCAACTCGCGTGGTAAGGTGTTAATTTTGTTTAGTGATAACCAAGGAAGGTGTCCTCGAAGACTGGAGTAAGTTGATTTAAACGAACCAGTATAAATTTCTTGTGTTCTTTACTTTACTGCACAATACTTTCAGTTTCCAGCATTCTGCATCAATTTCTTCGCAATCTTAAAAATAGTTGTTGTACCCGAGAAATTCGCCTATACCGCCGACTCTTATGAGGTGAGCCACTAAGAATTAGTCATCCCAGTGCATTTATTTAAATTCCATTTATGTTATTTTATTATTCTTCAATGGAATTTCCTTAAAGTAAATATTATAAGAAATGGTATAATTATATAAGTGTGTCACATGATACAAGTGAAATGACAAAAATACCCTCCCAACACAAAAATTCAGCCACATAGAAGGAGTTCTAGAACCCTCCTTAATTTTTATCATTTCTATTTAATTATTTAGTTTACAATAATTTAAATGGGAGATAGTCAAGCATGGGAGACAAAGTAGATATTTTGCCAAGCCATCTCCCTCCACTCTCGGTTAGCACAAAAAAAGGAGCTTGCAAAAATGCCTTACAAGAAAATTGTTGCACCCAATGAGGAACCACCTTGTACTTGAAACTTGTCTAAGTGAATTTAGCAAAAGGTTGTATCTTCAAGCATAATTTATTTATTTTTATAATTACTTCTCTAAATAGATTTGTGATGAGGAAAAATATTGTCTAGGAATTCGATCATGAATTATGAAGTGACCAATTTAGCCTAAGGGCCTAGGAGATTTCGGCCCAAGCTTTTAAGAGGGTCTTAGAAGGTTTTCTCCAAGAAGGCTAATCTTAAGGGGCCATCTTAAAATAAGCCCAAATGGAAATTAAGGAGTCTAAGTAGTGGAGAAATTTTCTTCCCAACACCCTCATGAATTTCGGCCCTTAGCCCAAAATGGCTCAAGATTCCCCTAATTTTTATATTTTAAAAAGAAAAAAGGGGAAAATAACTAATTTAAAAGAAGGCAACCACTTTTATTAAATTGGAATAAAGCATGGTTAGGGTCATTAAGACCCCCAACCGCCGGATTGCCCTATGTGGTTAACCAAGGAGGATTTTTTAAAATTCTACCATGGTTACTTTATATTAACCCAAGGTTAACCTAAAAGTAACTATGATTGGAATAAAGTAACTCAAGTTAATCATAAAGTAACCTTGATTAACTAAAGTAACCTAGGTTAATTACCATAACCTTACCATGGTAAATCCTTATTCCTGCCTCTTGACCCCAATGGCTACACCTTAGCCAAGTGAAAGAATTCTCTCAAAAGGAAACCCTCCCACTCCACCTCAAGAATTTACAAGGAACTTTCCC
This sequence comes from Eustoma russellianum, assembly GCA_036186865.1. NCBI lineage: Eukaryota > Viridiplantae > Streptophyta > Magnoliopsida > Gentianales > Gentianaceae > Eustoma > Eustoma russellianum. The sequence continues at coordinate 13,375,940 of AP025072.1, read as the reverse complement.
TCTCTTTTCTCTTCATGCACACGGTCAAGAGGAGCCAAGAAGGTTTAGTTCATCCAAGATCAAGTGGTACTAGGTGAGTATATCCTAACCTTCTTAAGAGAATTTCTACACCTTTCATAGAATGAAACTCATAGTGCTACTTTTCTTGCTCCCAAACCGTGACCTCCAAGGTCACTAGGGTCAAATTTTTCAAGCCTTTGTGAAGAGCTAGTCTTAAGAGGCTTGAACACTACTCAAGTTCCATTTTGGGTGAGTTCATCTAACCCCTATTTAGTGCATCTTTCACTTAAGAATATGGACTAACATTTGTTCTCTTATCCTCTTCAAAACCGTGGGGTTCATATGTGAAGAAGAGGAGGGCTTAACCCATTTCGTACTCATTTCAAGCTAAGGAAAGGAGTAAGTTGGAAAAGGCAAGGACACTATACATACTCATGACTTGGATGTAAAAAAGCATGCTTGAATGTCTAGATACGATTAAGTTTTAATCTTAGATGTGAAATGTCAAGTTTAATGCATGAAACTTTCAGACCCTTGAGTAAAGTGGCTTGCATGTGTGAGATTTACTCCAAAGGTGGATTCCTTGTTGTTTTTAAGTATGAATACGAGGTAAATCTAAGATGAATGTGACAAAGATCTCTTCTTTGACATGTATGGGGGACGGTTGGATGAGAGAGAGAGAGGAAACAAATGTAGTTCTTGTAAGAAAGGGTAACTTGTATGGTGAAGTGTGAACAAGATGTGTACTTTATGTGTTAAACTTAATATGTTCATTATGGAAATATTATTCTTGCCCTTGCATGCGTATAAACGGGCTGGTTTGAGGGTTAGGGTGTGTATGCACCAATTATACTAAGAATTGATTCTAGTATGAACATGATGTGCATGGCCAAAGAAATGATATATGTATCATTCAAACTGTTTTAAGATGATGTGTAGATGACTTTTATAATGTGTTAGAACCTGCAAATCCACATGCTAAAGGTGTACTGGATGTTTAATAAGGTGTTTAAGCCAAACAACTCAAGTTGGGACCTTTTAGTAAGGAAATGTGACAAAATTGGAACTTACTGGAACAGGACAGATTATTGTGTCGTTTTGTAGGACCTGAAAAGAGACTTTAGAAGTACTCAATTTAGCTAATTTTTGTCTTAGCACTAGCCCTATGTGTATAGTAAATATGAGAGCTGGAATTTTGTTAAAAGGATGTACGGTTTATGTTTAACGAAATTTTAGTAAAACTGGTCAAGCTGGAAATTACTGGACTGAACAGATTTTATGTGACGTAATGATTGACCCAGAAATGGACCTTAGAAATGTGCAATTGGGCTGATTTTTGGCAGAATGTTAGCCCTATGTGTTTGTTAAGTTGGAGAGTTGGAATTTTTGAAAAAAGACTTACGGTTGGGTCATAATAAAATTCGTCGTAAAATTGGCCATTCCAGAATTTAGCATGTACCCGTTTTGGGAAAAAGAGTAAATGATCCCTCTAACGATATTATAATTCCACGAAACTTTTATGACAATTACTTAAGACATATGTGAGCATTTTTTATGTAAACCACTTATCTTAGAATGATTATTCTAAGGGGTAATCACCAAAGTTAAGTTGGCGTTACTAATCTGGAATTTTGGGCAGAATTGAGAAGCTTGTTATGGGGCTTTGTTTTGGAGGGCGTAGACTTAATTATGTAGTTTGGGCTTATGATCATTAATTATTGGCATGTCTACAGCATTTTCCAGGGTTGGCCCAAATTAAATGAAGCGTAATGGACTTAAAGGAAAAGAAAAAGAAAGAACATTGCACTGCTAAAATCCAGCAGTACCCTGTCTCGTAATTAAAAAAATTAAGAATCTTACACGTCTCATATCGTTACGAAAATTATATTACGAATAGAAAAGACACTCTTATGCATATGTATGACAAGAACTCATGATAATGGGCCTAAAACGCAAGGTTTTGATGCCGTGCATATGGAACGATAATTCTGGAAATTTTTCCAGCCTAAAGAATAAGTGTACGTATGTGTATATGTAACGCATCATGTCATGGAGTGCATAGTACATGTCATACATTGCATCATCGTCATTTTCATGATTTATGGAACTGCTTTTATGAGATAGAAAGCTGAAAAAACGTTTTTAAAGAAAAGATTCTGTTTTTAAAAGAACGTTTTCCACCGGTATCGTGTGTTTCCTGGCCAGTAAAGACCCGTTCTTGATCCAGGGTTAACTGATCTGATGATATGGACCGTTCAGTCCCGGAGAGAATAGACCTGATATCGACCGTTCAGGCCCGGAGAGAATAGACCTGATAAGTGATGACGTGACCGCTCTGAATCCGGGAATAATATATTCGAAGAGAAATAAGTGACCGCCTCAGATCCGGGTGAATAGATTTGAATACTCTCTTGTTTTCTTGACGATGGTGTTTTGAATGAAAGCACGAAAGAACTTGTCTTATTTTTATCATGATGCATCACACGTACATACTCATGCATGTTGCATTTAATGAGTCATCGAATATGGGTACGTGACACTTAGACTAAGGTGTTATAATTTATTAGCTCATAAGTTATGATCTTTATCGAGTAATAATCATTTATAAGTTATGAACTTTGGTATGTTTCAATATTTGATAAGTTATGAGTTGATTGCTTACGGGTGTTGGATGGAAGGTCTGGTATGTTTCTAAACCGAATTTTGGGGTTCGGTTTGTGTATGTACTTTCCATTTAATTCACGATTATGTATAGTTTACTTGCTGGTGACGCTGTCACTCACCCCCTATTTTTCCTCCCAGAGGCCTCAGGGAATAAAGTGGAATGGATTGAAGATGAACCTAGGGTTCCTTACCCGTAGAAGAGCGAGATGAACGGCCTAGGAGGCTTGACGAGATGGTTGTGATCGATGATCCATTTTATGAAATTGTGATGGAAACAATTACTTTTGGGAATTTCCGTACTTTATGATTGGTTGTAAAACTGATGATGGTTTCGTAGACATTTTTATTTTAAAGTTTTTATTCTACCTCGGTTTTGCTTACTTGTTGACGTGTAAGCATGAAAGTCCTTATATTTTATTCTAGACTTTGTAATGTTATGGACTGACGCCTGTTACTCTCCGTAGTGAAGTACGGCGGGTGCACCGTATCTGGCTGGGCCGGGGTGCAGGGCGCTACAGGTGGTATCAGAGCGAAGGCTCCAGATCCGAGCAGAATATGGAATTAAGTTATGATCATAGTCAACTAAGTTTGATCTTAGATCTAAATCCTGATCCTAGATGAGAGTTGATCTTAGACTATGATAACTTAGACTGGAAAATTAGGGTTCGACCTAATGATAAAAACCCTAATCAATGACAATTTACAGAATTTAATTCATAACGTATCTACTCGTGTACCACTCAGAAAGTCTATTAGAATAATTTAAATTCTGCCACTTATTTTGACACTCCCACATCGAATAAAACCCCGACACTGCATAATGCAGATGGTGCGACCAAGAGGTAGACCGGCAAGAGCTAGACCAGAGGTGCAGGAGCCTATTCCTCCTCCACCTGCTCAGGTTCCTCCACCACCGCCACCGCAAGACCAATATCCACCTCCGGTTCACGACATTCCCCCATCCCAAGGGCCTTTACCACAAATGATGCCATATATCAATGCCTTCCGAAATTTCTGCCAGACCGTCACCCAAATTGGTCAAGTGATGTTGCAACAGAATGTCCCTCAGCCTCACGAGCCAGTCAGGGATGCCCAATACTACTTTGAAACGTTAAAAAGAGATAATGTTCCGCCGTTCGAAGGAAAGTCAGATTCAGATGCCGCTGAGAAGTGGCTAGACGAAGTATAAAACTGTTTTGAACTGATTCGAGCACCTGAGGAAGTAAAGACTTAGGCAGTCAGGCCGTTCCTACTTGGAGAAGCCAACCAATGGTGGAAGGCCAACCTGCAATCTCTACCAAGGCCAATTCCATGGGAGAGATTTCTCTAAGAATTCAACAAATTTTACATACCACCCTCCGTTAAACTGTATAAAAGGCATGAGTTTGAATCACTGATGCAAGAACAAGGAATGACAGTCGCTGAATATGCCAACAAGTTCATATCCCTGGGGAGATTCCAACCATCTACCATGAATGATGAAGAAACAAGGATGTTGAAGTTTGAAAGAGGGTTAAACCCTAGGATTCGGACCTGGTTGGTCAATGCGAATCCAACAAACTTTGGTGCACTTCTGGACGCTTGCTACAGAATAGAACGAGATATCATTCGCCGCGATGAGATCGGACAGAAACGAGGAAGGGAAACATCCAGGAATGGAGGGTCACACAAAGCTGCAAAACAAAGCTCAAGGGGCCCAAGGCACCAAGGGAAGAATCGATTCCAACGCTGTTCCCAAAAGAACCAGTCAAAGAATCCAGGCCCACAATCTGCTGTTCCAAACTGCCCTCACTGTAATAAGCGTCATTTGGGAGAGTGCTACTACCAAGCAGGAAAATGTTTTGGATGCGGAAAGGCAGGCCACATCCTCAAAGACTGTCGGGATAAAAGAACTACCTGCTTTGGATGTGGAAAGCCGGGACACATGGCCAAGGATTGACCAGAAAAAGGGGCCCAACAACAGCAACCTCCTAAGAATCAGCGTCAGTGTACTAATGCAAGAGTTCACGCTATGACCGACGCAGCGGCTGGAGAGGCCAATGATGTGGTGGCAGGTATATTCTAAAATTATGCAAGGCTTAAATTTTTACAAATACTGTTGTCCTACCGTTGTTTAGTAAATCTTGCATGATTCAGGAGCTATTTTAGTATGTTCAGTACCTGCCAATGTGCTATTTGATAGTGGTGCTAGCCACTACTTTATATCCAAGAAATTCGCAAAGAATATTGAGCATAACCCAACCTATAGTGATGCACCCTATAGGTACCAAGCAGCTGGGGATCAGGTGCTTGTGTCTCACCACGTTTTCAGAAACTGCAAACTTGAGTTCGATAATCACCGGTTTGACGCCGACTTAATTCCCATACCCATGACGGATTTCGATATGATTCTTGGGATGGATTGGCTCTCCAAGAATTTTGCCAACATCGATTGTAATGAAAAGCAAGTTACATTTAAGGATCCCACACGTAAGGAAGTCACCTTTCAAGGAGGATCAAAATTAAGGAAGTGCCCCAAGAATGTCTATGTAAATATGATTCGCGCCAATAAGGCGTTGAAGAAAGGACATGAAGGGTTTCTCGTTTATGCGATAAATGCCGATCAAGCACCCTCCAACCTCTCCCAAGTCCCAGTGGTCCGAGAATATCCAGATGTTTTTCCGGAAGAATTACCGGGTCTTCCTCCAGACCGCGAGATATCTTTTGAAATTAACCTAGTTCCTGGAGCTGAGCCAATATCAAAGGCTCCCTATCGAATGGCCCCTGCGGAACTAAAAGAGTTGAAGGAACAGTTACGCGAATTGCTAGAGAAGAAACTGATCCACCCAAGTGTTTCACCTTGGGGTGCCACCGTACTGTTTGTCAAGAAAAAAGACGGAAGTATGCGGTTATGTATAGATCATTGAGAACTCAACAAAATCACTATAAAGAACAAGTACCCATTGCCTAGGATCGACGATCTATTCGATCAGCTTCGGGGGACACAGATTTTCAGTAAGATTGATCTTCGCTCGGGGTATTTGCAATTGAAATCAAAGCTGAGGACGTTCCAAAAACTGCATTCAGAACCCGTTATGGACATTACGAATTTCTTGTAATGCCATTCAGACTGACCAACGCCCCTGTAGCATTTATGGATCTAATGAATCTAATATTTCAAGAACAACTAGACAAGTTCGTTGTAGTCTTCATCGATGATATTTTGATTTACTCACCTGATGAAGAGACCCACATAAACCATTTAAGGATCGTCCTTGACATTCTACGGTAGCATTTCTGGGACACGTGATATCTGAAGATGGTATATCCGTAGATCCCAAGAAAATCGAGGCAATCACAGAGTGGCCAAGGCCGACCAACGATACGGAGGTTCGAAGTTTTCTCGGTCTCGCCGACTACTATCGTAAGTTTGTTGAAGGGTTTTCTTGAATCGCTATGCCTCTTACCCGTTTGACACAAAAGAAAACCAAGTTCGAATGGACCTCAGATTGTGAAAAGAGTTTTACCGAATTAAAGGAAAAGCTAACCTCTGCCCCAGTTTTAGCACAACCCATTCCTGGTGAAAATTTTGTGGTATATAGTGATGCCTCTAAGAATGTACTTGGATGTGTACTGATGCAGAAAGATCGAGTGATTGCGTATGCATCCCGACAGCTAAAACTATTTGAACAAAATTACCCGGTACATGATCTCGAATTAGCAGCTGTAGTCTTTGCCCTAAAAATATGGAGACACTATTTGTACGGTGAGAGGTGCGAAATTTTCACAGATCACAAAAGCCTTAAGTATCTTTTCACCCAAAAAGAATTGAACATGCGTCAACGCAGATGGCTAGAGTTGATGAAAGACTACGACCTTTCTATTCAGTATCATCCCGGAAAAGCCAATAAGGTAGCTGACGCGCTGAGTAGAAAGAAAAGCCATCCGCGCCAACCACCTCTGCAGCGTGACATGGAAGAATTTGATCTTGAGGAGTTGATTCCATTGAAGGCATGCTTGACAAGTTGGTATTGATCCCTTCGCTGATAGACAAGATTAAGGAATGTCAAGAAAAGGATGAAACCTTAAAGAAAATAAAGGGCCGGGTGAGAATGAAACCATCTGAAGAGTTTAAGGTCAGAAATGATAATAGCTTGTGGTTTCGAGAAAGACTGTGTGTACCCAATGATGAGGATATAAAGAATGAAGTTCTTCGTGAAGCCCACAACTCTCGATTATCTATTCACCCTCGAGCCAATAAGATGTATCAAGACTTGAAACAAAGATTCTGGTGGCATGGCATGAAAAGACAAATTGCGGAGTTTGTAGAGAAATGCCTTGTTTGCCAGAAGGTGAAAGCAGAACATCAGAGACCTGCTAGGTTACTACAACCCCTTGAAGTTCCCGAGTGGAAGTGGGACCACATTACTATGGATTTTGTCACGGACCTACCAAGAACGAAGAACGGACATGATACCATTTAGGTAGTCGTCGATCGTTCAACAAAATCCGCCCACTTCATGGCTATGACAATCAAGGCTCCAATAGAGAAGTTGGCTATAATGTATGTTGATCAAATTGTGAGTCTTCATGGAGTACCCATAAGCGTTGTTTGTGACCGCGACCCTCGCTTTACATCACGATTTTGGACAGCTTTTCAAAAAGCGATGGGCACTGAAATCCGAATGAGCTCAGCATTTCATCCCCAAACAGATGGTCAATCGGAAGAACCATCCAGACGTTGGAAGACATGCTGCGAGCTTGTATACTCGACTTTGGGGGAAGTTGGGATCGGAGTCTCAAACTAGTGGAGTTCTCTTATAACAATAGTTATCATCGATCTATAGGGATGGCTCCGTATAAAGCACTTTATGGAAGAAAGTGTCGTTCTCTGCTCTACTGGGAAGAAATCGGAGATAAGATTCTTACCGGACCTGATCTAGTAGAACAGACTCGAGAGAAGATAAGGATCATAAAGCAAAGGTTACAAGCGGCCCAAGATAGAAGTAAGATTTGGGCAGATGAGAAGCGGTGACCATTGGAATTTCAAATTGGGGAAAAAGTATTCTTGAAGGTATCACCGTCCAAAGGAGTTAAAAGATTCGGTATCAAAGGGAAATTAAGCCCAAGGTTTATTGGACCCTATGAGGTTCTTGAAAGAGTTGGGGAAGTTGCTTATCGGCTAGCACTACTGCCATCACTATCTCATTTACATGATGTGTTTTATGTATCTCAGCTTCATCGGTATGTGCACGAGCCTAGCCATGTTATAGAAGAATAGCCTTTGAAGATTGAAGCTGACGTGACATACGTGGAAGAACCAGAAAAGATAATTGATCGTAAGGAAAAGGCATTAAGGAGACGATCTATACCTATGGTCAAAGTGCAATGGAAGAACCATTCAATTGATGAAGCAACCTGGGAAGTGGAAGAAAACATGAAGAACTTGTACGCTCACCTCTTTGACTAACACTTTTAAGTTTCGAGGACAAAACATGTAATAAGGGGGGAGGATGTTGCACCCAACGAGGAACCACGTTGTACTTGAAACTTGTCTAAGTGAATTTAGGAAAAGGTTGTATCTTCAAGCGTAATTTATTTATTTTTATAATTACTTCTCTAAATAGATTTGTGATGAGGAAAAATATTGTTTAGGAATTCGAGCATGAATTATGAAGTGACCAATTTACCCTAAGGGCCTAGGAGATTTTGGCCCAAGGTTTTAAGAGGGTCTTAGAAGGTTTTCTCCAAGAAGGCTAATCTTAAGGGGCCATCTTAAAATAAGCCCAAATGGAAATTAAGGAGTCTAAGTAGTGGAGAAATTTTTTTCCCAACACCCTCATGAATTTCGGCCCTTAGCCCAAAATGGCTCAAGATTTCCCTAATTTATATATTTTAAAAAGAAAAAGGGGGAAATAACTAATTTAAAAGAAGGCAACCACTTTTATTAAATTGGAATAAAGCATGGTTAGGGTCATTAAGACCCCCAACCGCCGGATTGCCCTATGTGATTAACCAAGGAGGATTTTTTTAAATTATACCATGGTTACTTTATATCAACCCAAGGTTAAAGTAACCAAGGTTAACCTAAAAGTAACTATGATTGGAATAAAGTAACCCAAGTTAATCATAAAGTAACCTTGATTAACTAAAGTAACCTAGATTAATTACCATAACTTTACCATGGTAAATCCTTATTCCTCCCTCTTGACCCCAACAGCTACACCTTAGCCAAGTGAAAGAATTCTCTCCAAAAAAACCCTCCCATTACACCTCAAGAATTTACAAGGAACTTTCCCTCTCTTTACTCTTCAAGCACACGGTCAAGAGGAGTCAAGAAGGTTTAGTTCATCCAAGATCAAGTGGTACTATATGAGTATATCCTAACCTTCTTAAGAGAATTTCTACACCTTTCATAGAATGAAACTCACAGTGCTACTTTTCTTGCTCCCAAACCGTGACCTCCAAGGTCACTAGGGTCAAACTTTTCAAGCTTTTGTGAAGAGCTAGTCTTAAGAGGCTTGAACACTACTCAAGTTCCATTTTGGGTGAGTTCATCTAACCCCTATTTTGTGCATCTTTCACTTAAGAATATGGACTAACATTTGTTCTCTTATCCTCTTTAAAACCGTGGGGTTCATATGTGAAGAAGAGGAGGGCTTCACCCATTTCGTACTCATTTCAAGCTAAGAAAAAAAGTAAGCTGGAAAAGGCAAGTACACGATACATACGCATGACTTGGATGTGAAAGTGCATGCTTGAATGTCTAGATACTATTAAGTTTTAATCTTAGATGTGAAATGTCAAGTTTAATGCATGAAACTTTCGGACCCTTGAGTAAAGTGGCTTGCATGTGTGAGATTTACTACAAAGGTGGATTCCTTGTTGTTTTTAAGTATGAATACGAGGTAAATCTAAGATGAATGTGACAAACATCTCTTCTTTGACATGTATGGGGGACGGTTGGATGAGAGAGAGAGGAAACAAATGTAGTTCTTGTAAGAAAGGGTAACTTGTAGGGTGAAGTGCGAACAAGATGTGTGCTTTATGTGTTAAACTTAATATGTTCATTATGGAAATATTATTCTTGCCCTTGCATGCGTATAAACAGGCTGGTTTGGGGGTTAGGGTGTGTATGCACCAATTATACTAAGAATTGATTCTAGTATGAACATGATGTGCATGGCCAAATGAATGATATATGTATCATTCAAACTGTTTTAAGATGATGTATAGATGACTTTTAGAATGTGTTAGAACCTGCAAATCCACATGCTAAAGTTGTACTGGATGTTTAATAAGGTGTTTAAGCCAAACAACTCAAGTTGGGACCTTTTAGTAAGGAAATGTGACAAAATTGGAACTTACTGGAACAGGGTAGATTATTGTGTCGTTTTGTAGGACCTGAAAAGGGACTTTAGAAGTATTTAATTTAGCTAATTTTTATCGTAGAACTAGCCCTATCTGTATATTAAATATGAGAGCTGGAATTTCGTTAAAAGGAGTTACGGTTTATTTTTAACGAAATTTTTAGTAAACTGGTCAAGCTGGAAATTACTGGACTGAACAGATTTTATGTGACGTAATGATTGACCCAGAAATGGACCTTAGAAATGTGCAATTGGGCTGATTTTTGGCAGAATGTTAGCTCTATGTGTTTGTTAAGTTGGAGAGTTGGAATTTTTTAAAAAAAGACTTACGGTTGAGTCACAATAAAATTCGTAGTAAAATTGGCCATTCCAGAATTTAGCATGTACCCGTTTTGGGAAAAAGAGTAAATGATCCCTCTAACGATATTATAATTCCACGAAACTTTTATGACAATTACTTAAGACATATGTGAGCATTTTTATGTAAACCACTTATCTTAGAATGATTATTCTATGGGGTAATCACCAGAGTTAAGTTGGCATTACTAATCTGGAATTTTGGGCAGAATTGAGAAGCTTGTTGTGGGGCTTTGTTTTGGAGGGCGTAGACTTAATTATGTAGTTTGGGCTTATGATCATTAATTATTGGCATGTCTACAGCATTTTTCAGGGTTGGCCCAAATTAAATGAAGCGTAATGGGCTTAAAAGAAAAGTAAAAGAAAGAACACTGCACTGCTGAAATCCAGCAGTACCCTGTCTCGTAATTAAAGAAATTAAATTTCTTACACGTCTCATATCGTTACGAAAATTATATTACGAATAGAAAAGACACTCTTATGCATATGTATGACAAGAACTCATGATAATAGGCCTAAAACACGAAGTTTTGAGGCCATGCATATGGAACGATAATTCTGGAAATTTTTCCAGCCTAAAGAATATGTGTACGTATGTGTATATGTAACGCATCATGTCATGGATTGCATAGTACATGTCATACATTGCATCATCGTCATTTACATGATTTATGGAACTGATTTTATGAGATAGAAAGATGAAAAAAACATTTTTAAAGAAAAGATTCTGTTTTTAAAAGAACGTTTTCCACCGGTATCGTGTGTTTTCTGGCCAGTAAGGACCCGTTCCAGATTCGGGGTTAACTGATCTGATGATGTGGACCGTTCAGGCCCGGAGAGAATAGACCTGATATCGATCGTTCAGGCCCAGAGAGAATAGACCTGATAAGTGATGACGTGACCGCCTCAGATCCGGGTGAATAGATCTGAATACTCTCTTGTTTTCTTGACGATGATGTTTTGAATGAAAGAACGAAAGAACGAAAGAACTTGTCTTCATTTTTATCATGATGCATCACACGTACATACTCATGCATGTTGCATTTAATGAGTCATCGAATATGGGTACGTGACACTTAGACTAAGGTGTTATAATTTGTTAGCTCATAAGTTATGATCTTTATCGAGTAATAATCTTTTGTAAGTTATGAACTTTGGTATGTTTCAATCTTTGATAAGTTATGAGTTGATTGCTTACTGGTGTTGGATGGAAGGTCAGGTATGGTTCTAAACCGAATTTTGGGGTTCGGTTCTTGTATGTATTTTCTATTTAATTCACGATTATGTATAGTTTACTTGCTGGTGATGTTGTCACTCACCCCCTATTTTTCCTCCCAGAGGCCGCAGGGAATAAAGTGGAATGGATTGAAGATGAACCTAGGGTTCCTTACCCGTACAAGCGCGAGAGATGGATGGCCTAGGAGACTTGACGAGATGGTTGTGATCGATGATCCATTTTATGAAATTGTGATGGAAACAATTACTTTTGGGAATTTCCGTACTTTATGGTTGGGTTGTAAAACTGATGATGGTTTCGTAGACGTTTTTATTTTAAAGTTTTTATTCTGCCTCGGTTTTGCTTACTTGTTGACGTGTAAGCATGAAAGTCCTTATATTTTATTCTGGACTTTCTTATGTTATGGACTGACGTCTGGTACTCTCCGTAGTGAAGTACGGCGGGTGCACCGTATCTGGCTGGGCCGGGGTGCGGGGCGCTACAAAAACAGAAAAGAAAAAGGGGCCTAGAGAAGTACAAAGCCTACATGTCTCCTGAAAATCTCAAAAAGTTGCCTAAAAATGTAAAAAGGCTTCCAACTCACCATCATGACAACTTGCATGCTTGGAGAAACAATTGGCCACCCCATCCCTAGAACTTTCGGCTGACAAGTGAAAAAGGGGATGAAGACTCCAACCATTCATCTCACCTCAACTTATTTTCTCATCTTACCTCATTTCTTCAACAAGGAAAGCAAAACCCCATTTATTTCCCTGCAATCCGAGAAGACAAGAGGCCAAGGAGAAGAGAGTTCAACGCCCTCACGATAGCATGAACTTAATCTAAGGAATAAGCATTAAGAGGGAACAGTTTATTTTATACTAAAACAACAGAAAGCCCAATTCTTGGTGCACTTGATGAAGACGGTCTGTGCAAGCTTAATCTCAAAGAGACCTCAGATTTTGTCAAGTCATTTGCAATGCGCAGTTCTGGAAACGAGAACAGGGGATTCTTGGAGGTGTCAACGCAAAGGAAAGAAATTTTGAGTTCAAACACAGACACAATTAAGAGGAGTGTAGAAGCCCCTCCCACGCCAGGTAGACCAGTTTTCAGCTTTAGTGGTGGGAATTTCTCCAAAAAGGCTTTACCTTCCAAGTGGGAAAATGCTGAGAAATGGCTTGTGAGTGGTGGCAATGATTCTCCTACCCATCATCATCAACGTGGTAGTGCAAAGTTAGTGGACTATTGCTGTAAGAAGACTACCAATCGGCATAATATGTTTAGGCCATGTGAAGCTGAGATCTTGCCTGAAACATTCAGGTTTGCAGATGAAAAGATTAGTGCAAAAATTTTTGAGGGATTTGAAGGCATTTTACCAGTTGACCATCATTACACTGAACGTTCTTTCACAGCAGATTTCCTTCTTAAAGGTAAGTTTACAAATGTGTCTAAAGATGCATTATTCCCCAACTTCAAGTGTTCAGAACCCATGAAGGAAGGATTTGTTTTTGGCAATGGTATCACAGAAAAATCCATGGGTGAGGAGGATGATGCAGCAAAAGAAGCAATGGATGAAGAAGTTACACACAGGGACATGGGAACAGAAATGACTCCTCTAGGCAGCTCAACTACCTCAAGATGCCATACACCATTCAAAAATTCATCACCTGCACGCCGCAACAGTACGATCGAGCGTTCCGGTCCCTTAGCATACCTGATTCTGATAGCACTCGCACCATAATGGTGGACATTGCACATCTTCAAGAATGCCATTTGGCTAAGCTGCAACTTGGGACCACGAATTTCGACTCGATTAACTCAAACTGGAGCTCAAGGGCTGAGGAGGAAGAGGAGATTTCTAAGAGCTTGAGGCATTTTGAAATGAATAACGAATGCAGAAGTGGTTCTGATTCTAGAGCTTGTGTTTGGGAAGGGGAAGACTAAATGCTGCTTAAGGTATCAGAGAGAAGAGGCAAAGGTTGAAGCTTGGGTGAATCTACAAAATGCAAAAGCTGAAGCTGAGTCAAGAAAGCTTGAGGTGAGGATTTCTCAAGCTACTAAGTGATGTTAACACCTTGGTGGTCTGAACTCCATCCAAGCCTCATTTGTGGAGGAAAACTTCAAGCCATTCTATCCAAGAGTCAAGCTAAAGGAAGATTCTAGCTTAAAGAGGCAAGTATACTCTAGACAATCTTGACTTATTTGTGAAGTGTATGCTTGAATGACTAGCCATTTTTAAGTTATGAACCTTACTTGAAGATTCTAAGTACAAGACATGAGAACCTAGTTGTTATGAAGAAAAGTATTGGCATGATTGAATGACTTACTATATGAATGTATTATGTGCTCAAACTTGAATATGATATAAGATCTAATCCATAAAAATAGGCTGTTTTGGTGATTATTTGAAAGATGAGTTAGTCTCGCTAAGAATAGATTTGAAGAAGTGTAAAATGTATATAGGCGTGTGCTATGTATGTGTGTTTGCAAGGTTGTTTTGACATGACTCATGTACAGTTTATCTATGGTTTAAAGAATGTTATAAGGCTTGGAATGATTATTTTAAAGTGTGTATTTGATGGTTAGTAAGTTATTTTAAGGAATGAAGTTGGTTGGAAATTGCTTGAACAATACAAAGTGATGAAATGCTGGAATTACTGGAGCTGGACAGTTTTGAGCAGCAAGTTGTTTGGCTCGAAAACGAACCATAGGAATGAGCAAATGAACTGATTTTTGGTGTGATTATAGTTGGATGTGTATAGTAAATTTGTGACTTGGAATTTCAGTAAAAGGACTTGTGGTTTGCTCACAATGAAATTTTTGGTAAAACTGGTCATTTCAGATTCTGCATGTACCTAGTTTTAGAAAAATAATTAGATGACCCCTCTAAACCTATGGGATTGCGTTGAAATTTTTATGGTAATTACTTAAGACATAGATGAACATGTCCATACAAAGAAATTAGCTTGGAACCACTGTTTTGATAGTTAACAACTGAGTTGAATTTCGTGATACAAAACTGGTACTGGAACAGGACAGTTTTAAGTAGCAAATTGTTTGGCATGAAAGAGAACCTTAGGAGCGTGAAAATGAGCTGATTTTTGGTATGATGATAACTTGATATGTGTAGTAAATTCGAGAGGTAGAATTTCAGTAAAAGGAGTTGTAGATTGTCCTTAATGAAATTTTTAGTGAGAACTGGTCATTTCAGATTCTGCATGTACCTAGTTTTGGAAAATAATTAAATGTCCCCTTTAAGTGTATTGGATTGCCTTGAAATTTTTACAGTACTTACCTAAAACATATATGTACATGTTCATGTAAAGACATCAGCTTAAAACCACCATTTTGAAGGTTAATAACTGAGTTGAATTTAGTGGTACAAAACTGGAAAACAGGACAGTTTAAAGACATGAGATGTAAGGCTTTGATCTTGTTCATTTAGGTTTGAATGTGATGTTTGGCCATATGAATATTGTTTCTTGGTATGTTAGCTATGTTTTCCAGGTGATGGCCCAAATTGAATAAGGTTTTATGATTCATGAAACTGAGGTAAGACGGGTACTGCCCTGCTGATTTCAGCAGTACCCCTTGATGGTAATTTGATGTTTTGAGGACTTTAAACATTTTGGAATGATACGAAATTTTTATGGCATATGTCTAAGACTCCATTATGCATATTTTTGGCATGAGTTTATGAAAATGAACCCTGAATTGATGAGCATGATGCTGTATGAACAGAATGTTATTGCTGGACAATTTTCCAGCTTAAGCGACAAGTCCGTGTAGGCTTGTTATGATGTGTTTGTCCACGAGTTGCATGTTGCATATCATGCATTGCATTGTCCATGTTCCTACGATTTATGAGACTGATTTTTATGTCAAAGATTGATGAGAAAGTGCCTTTTTGAAAGGAAGTTTTCAGTTTGTGAAAGAAAGACTCCTACGGTACCATTTAATTCTGGTCAGCATAACCCGCTCCAGATCCGGGGTTAATTGATATGATGATGATTATGATCATTCAGACCCAGAGAGAATAGATCTGATTATGATGATTATGACCGTTCAGGCCCGGAGAGAATATACCTGATTATGATGATTTATGACCGTACAGGTCCGGAGAGAATAAACCTGACGACGATGATTGATTGTATGATCGTTTTCAGATCCGAACATAATAGATCTGAAGGGAATGGTATGACCGCCTCAGATCCGGATATAATAGATCTGAATACTCATTTCTCTCGTTTTATTGACGATGATGTTTTTGAAAGAAAGAACGAAAGAACTTATCCCCATTGCTATCATGATGCATCACATGTGCATACTCATACATGCTGCATTTCATAGCTAGTCGAATGATTGATGTACTGTTACTTAGGCTATGATGTTATGATTTAGTATCTCCTAAGTTATGATTTTAATGTGATTTCTTGTCTTATAAGTTATGATCTTATTTCCTTACTGGCAATGGATTGAAGGTCAGGTATGTTGTGAATCCAAACTTTTTGGAGTTTGGTTCTTCTGTATACTTTCCATGTAATTCATGATTGTTTATGGTATACTTGCTGGTGACTTTGTCACTCACCCATTATTTTTCCTCCCAGAGCCTGCAGGAAACAGGGTCGAGTGGATCGATGCCGAACCTAGGGTTCCGTATCTATAGGCGTACAAGAGAGGATAATCTCGGGACTTAGTATGATGACTTATGTTTGATGAAATTATGATGAGATTTTAAATTTGGACATCTCTTTTATTTTGTGGACATAGATGTAGACGATGTTATGAATATTCGGCATGTTTTTATTTAAAAGTTTTTATTCTGCCGCAGTTTTTGCTTATTTGACGATGTGTAAGCAGGAAAGTTCATTTACTTGTTATGGACTACGATATATTATGAATCGACGCCTGGTACTCTCCATAGTGAAGTACGGCGGGTGCACCATACGCGGCGAGACGGTGTGGGCCGCTACAATAGCAAACGAATTTCAAAAAATTGTAAAATTTTTCAGAAACATAGCCTTACTTCTCAAGCTTCATTTGGCGCAAGTTTCAACCCATTTGGACAAGTATAAGTCAATCAAACGATAATAGTTCTGAGACTAGTGCAGTCTGATTTTCAAACTTGCAAAGGTTGAGAAATTGAGCGTATTTGACCTACTTTCCGAAGGAATTTTTCAAAACTGTTTCAACCCATTACAATACATATATTCATATCTTAAGGGGTTTTTCATTAACTTTTTAGACCATTTGGAGTTTTGGATTAATCGGAATAAATTTTTCAAATCAGCCTACTGTTTCTGGCAAATTTACACAATATGACCACAAACAATTTTTCCAAGGGTTAGAGGTTGAATTTTGATCTAAAATTTTTAGGGGATACTCAGAACATCTGAGAGTAGAATCTCTCCAAATTTTAGAATTTGTGAAGATCTGTAACCTAGTTTTTCAAACGTTTCAAATCAGGATCTGAAAACAGAAACTGTTTTCGGAAGTTGGGTTTTTGGGTTAAAATATTTTAAAAACCAAATTTTCCGCACCCACTATTCAAACCTCTCTTCTAGTGGTGCCTTACAGGTCCTACACATAACATCTATATGCCTAGAGTTCACAGAATATCCAACAAAAATGCATTCAATGGATTTAGACTCAAATTTAACTAAATTATCTTTTGTATTCAAAATAAAGCATTTACAACCAAACACACGAAAATAATCAATTTTAGGCATGCGATCATTCAGAATTTCATAAGGAGTTTTATTTATTTTCTTTCTAATCGATAAGAAGTTAACTATATAGCATGCACAATTTACGACTTTCGCCCACAAAAATCTAGGCAACTTATTTTCACATAGCATGGTTCTTGCAATTTCTTGTAGTGTCCTATTCTTTCATTCTACTACTCCGTTTAACTGTGGTGTTCTAGGTGGTGAGAACTCGTGTTTCATACCTTTTTCTTCGTAAAATGCAGTCATGTCCTTATTTTTAAATTCGCCACCTCTATTGCTCCTAATCTTTTTCACATTTAAACCATACTCATTTTCAAGTTGTTTTATTAATTTATCAATCTCAACAGCACTATCATCTTTATTCACAAAAAATAAAGTCAATGTATAGTGGAAAAAATCGTCAACAATGACACATGCATAATGTCATCCACCAAGGCTCCTAGTACGACTAGGACCAAACAAGTCAATGTGTAATAATTCTAAGACTCTAGACATGCTAATTTCATTTTTAGATTTAAGTGACTCGCGTGTTTGTTTGCCTTTAATGCAAAATTCACACAACTTAAAGTTGTCTAAATCAAGTTTAGGCAATCCTCGTACTAGATTCTTTCATTGAAGTTTTTCAAGAATTGAGATGCCAATGTATCCTAACCGCCTATGCCACAAATTCGCATTAGGTTCATTTGACATACAAAAATTTACTTTAGCATCTAATATGTCTCCATAGAAAGTGTAAAAATATTTCCTTCTCTTTTTCCTTTTAATACCGTTTCTCCGTTTTTATTTACTATATTGCAATATGGGTGAGTGAAACACACATCAAAACCGTTATCAAGAAACTGTGAGATGCTAATCAAGTTGTAGGATAGATTACTAACCAAAAAGACGTTGGAGATTTGAAGAGTGATTGGGTTTCCAATTATACCTTTTCCGATGATTCGTCCTTCGTTGTTGTCTCAAAAGGTCACCGTTCCACCTTTTATAACCTTCTTCATTTTTGTAAACAAGCTTGGGTCACCCGTCATGTGCCTCGAGCAACCACTGTCAAGGAACCACTAGATTGATGTATCTTTAGATGTATGTGTTCCCTGCAATGTGTAACAACGATTTAGGTACCCTTTTATTTTGGGTCCTTAAGAGTTAGTTCTTCACCCCTTTGTAAGAGTACCATTTGGTACCCTAACTTTGGTGACCTTCTCGATCTTAAAAATGGTGAGAATAGAGATGAAGATGCAATATAATAGATGTTAGGTGCAAATCCGATTGGCCTATGGCCGAGATGCCATCATGCTCGTGTGATTTTCATTTTTGATATGTCTTTGTGTTAGTGTGCACAGTGCGTGATCTAGATGCATTTGTGTTGTATGAGTTTTGTGTACACATCAATGGTTTCCTTTCATATTAATACGGCACATAATCGTATTTTGTATGAGATAAAAATAAGAAGCACGATGAGATGAAATTACCGGTGATCTAGTCGTCCTTTTAGGTTGTATGCTTGTCTTGAATGCATGCGGTTTCTTAGATGAGAATAAAATAAATTTGGTTGATTTATTTTGTATTTCATTTTTCCCAACGTATCCTAATCCGGTTTTGTCATTTTAATGCTTTTGTGAGGAAATGAGGCGATCTAGCACGTTCGTACCCATATCAAACGGTTTTATCATTCTTTCTAAATCCGCATTTCTTGATTTTAGATTTGAAATCTCGGATTTCATTTTATTATTTTCTGACGTTAATGTCGAGACCTATGATTTTAATGCATTAATTGTACAAGATGACTTCTCCTTTGAATCGTTTAATGGAGACACAAGGTTCGTGTTAGATGATTCTAACAACTTCTTGTCTCCAATTAACCGTTTCTTTTCTTTCGCAATAGTGTTTTGTAGAGAAAAAGGGGTTTGAGTGATTACAAAATACATGATTTAAATAACGTGTATTAAAGAAATGCATGACACGTTTTATGACATGACACGTTCTTGCATGAAACCTGCTTTATATAGTTCATATATAATGTTGTCGTACTAACGAGCCATGAAGCTTTAAAGCTTACATCAAATGGCGAACATTTGTTGTGTTTGAACTATTTTCAGGTGCCACCATTAATGAACTAAACTAGTTCACTAAGTGAAGTACTTAGTTAAATGAACTAAGTAGTTCATTAAATGATGATATATTTGGAGAAGGCACAAAGGCAACAAATTGAAAAATGGAAAGTTTTCTCCTCTCCTTATACACGCCTTTTATATATATTTTTATATATATTCATATTTTTTTTAAAAGGAACTATATGTTGAGAAAAATGGGTTTCAGTGATTTCAAAATGCATGATTTAAATAGCGTGTTACAAAGAAATGCATGACATATTTTATGACATAACACGTTGTTGCATGAAAGTTGCCTTATATAGTTCATACATAATGTTGTCGTACTAACGAGCCATGAAGCTTCAAAGCTTACATCAAATTTCAACATTTGTTGTGTTTGAACTATTTTCAGTTTCCACCATTAATGAGCTAAACTAGTTCATTAAGTGAAGTACCTAGTTAATTAAACTAAGTAGTTCATTAAAGGAAGCAACATTTGGACAAGGCACAAAGACAACAAGACTAAGAAAAGAAAGTCTCCTCCTCCTCCTCTCATCAAATATACAAGCCATTTATGTGTGTATATATATATTTCCAATTTTTTTTGAAAAAGGCACATACACACATATTCCAACGTACTACCGACACGTTATATATTTTACGCACGTACGTTAATGTCACACCACCATACGTAACTCATATTTATGAGTATATTCAGGTCTTATATCATATGATATAAGTCATGGTGATGACAAATAAAATACGACACGTTAAAAGGTTCTAAACCGAAAATTGTCATATCTGGCGAATACCAAAACTTCGCCAACGTGTCACGTACTTGCCATAAATAGATGGCCAGCCCCTACACCTCAAAAATCACTAAAATTTTCGTGGGTATGATGATGGTCACAGCCATAAAATCATTCCATGTTGGCACACACAAATCACCCCACATTAAGGCCAAATTGTGGAGATTCCAATTTCAATTTTGTCACATGTCTAGGCGCCACTTTAATCAGCCTTATGAGCTGAATATTAAAGTTTATATTATATATACTATGTGTAGCATAATATATATAACATGTGCAAAAAGTTAGAATTTAATTAGAGAAAAATCGGGTAATCGATAAACATCGAAAATTCGTTTTTCTACGTACACAACACATGGAACATTTTTGGCACATCATACGACATGTATCAAGACACTTTTTACATATGTCATATATCTTAAAGTGTTCTAGAAAATTAAATTAAGAGCTGATTGGAATATACCATGTGTGTATTATTAAATGTGCACTATTTTACAAAGTTTGCAAAAATAAAATTCAGCACATGTATATACATATCATACACGCCTATACAGCTGTTGGAGCCTATGTGGAGCCTTGTTGGCATACTGATTGGTCAAGAATCAAGCATACATGATTGGTGACTTAAATAAAGAAGCTACAAAAGGTAATGTTTCAAACTTTATCTCATTTGTAACACATGCTGAAAATTTCAGCATGTGCACTAAGAGCTGGCCGATTTTCTTCTCCACATGAGATATATTTGTGTCTTGAAATATGTGATTAATTGAAGGAGAATTGGAAGTAATTTGAATAAGATATGAATTCATAAATTGTGATATTTTGAATATCTCACATGCTGAAAATTTCAGCATGTGTGTGAATGTATCTTGACCGAAATATTGGCCATGTTAGTGTCCAAGTTCATTTCCAAAATTGATAAGAATATTGTCTACTAATTGGTGATTTATTTTAAGAGAAAAATCAAAAAAAATTTGGTAGTAATTTGAATTGAGGAGCCATGTATCACATGCTGAAATTTCAGCATGTCAAGTTCTACTAATGGCCGATTTTCTCACCTTGTTTGGAGAAATATTATCTTGCTTGATTTGGGTGATAATCTTATGAGTTATGGCAACTATTTTGTGTTGATTTTGGCACATGTTTTTAGTGGAATTATCATATTTTCCAAGTCATCAAATGATGACAACATTCAACCTATCATTGAGTGCCAAGTAAGCAAAAGTTAAATGATCATCCAATGAGGAGGTGCCAAGTAAGCAAGAACATGTCACAATGATGCAACATATTCTCCCAAGGACTTAGAAGATAATTTTGAAGAGGAGTAAAAGCACCAAGGGGGCGGCCAACACAAGATTAAAAGGAGAGGAAGAGCAAAACAAAGAACAAGAACAAGAGTTGCAAATTAAAAGATCAAAACATGTTCTAGCCTTCTCTTCTACACAATCTTTCTTTCTTATTTCTAAAAGCCTATTGTACTTACATTCATATTCTTGAATAGGCTTATCTTAGACCACCACACATTCTTTATCTTTGTAAAAGATTGATCAAGGTGTGATCAATCTTCAATCTTACAAGGTGGTGGTGTTCGTGCGTAATTGTATTCATCATACAAGGTTTGCAAAGGGTTGGAGTTGGTGTGTAACTCCATCAACCCTGTGGTAAGGTGTATTTGTGTTGTGTGATTAGTGTGAACCGAGGAAGGTGTTCCTCGAAGACTGGAGTAGGTTGTTTATAACCGAACCAGTACAAAATTCTTGATGTCATTTACTTTCAGCACTTATATTGTGTTTCAGCACTGTTTATCCTTTTTAATCACGTTCGTAAAAGTAGTAAAAGAATTTCAAAAATCACGAAACTTTCAGGAAACATAGCCACACGTTTTAAGGTTCTTTTGGCGCAAGTTTCAACCCTTTTGAATAAGTCACCCAAACGTCCAAAGTTTTGAGACTAGTGCAGTCTGATTTTCAGGCTTGTAAATGTTGAGACTTTGATCGTATTTGACTAACTTCCCAAAAGAATTTTTCAAAACTGTTTCAACTAATTTAAATATAACTTATAAGGGGTTAGTGGTTAAAATTTCAGAGCATTTGGAGTTACGTACAAATAGGAATTAATTTTTGAAATCAGTCTACCGTTTCTGGCAGATTCGCACAATCTGACCACCAACGATTTTTGAAGGGGTTAGAGGTTGAATTTAAATCTGAAATTTTTAGGCGACATTCATAACATCTGAGGCTAAGTTATCTCAAAATTTCAGAATTTTTGAAGACCTGCAACCAAGTTTTAAAAACGTTTTAAAACTGGTCCTGAAAACAGAAACTGTTTTTAGAAGTTGGGGTTTTTGGTTTAAAATTATTTTAAAAACCATATTTCCGCACCCACTATTCAACCCCCCCCCCTTCTAGTGGTGCCTTGCAGATCCTACACTATACACATATATTCCAACGTACTACCGACACGTTATATACTTTACAAATGTGCGTTAACGTCACACCACTATATTCACCTCATATTTATGAGTATATTCAAGTCTTATATCATATGATATAAGTCATGGTAATGACAAAATTATTACGACATATTACAAGGTTCTAAACCAAAAATTGTCGTATCGGGTGAATACCAAAACTTCGCCAATATGTCACGTACTTGCTATATAGATGGCCAGCCCCTACACTTCAAAAATGACCAGAAATTTCGTGATATACAGGTTATATTCATCCATGAAATCATTCCATGTTGGCACATATAAATCACCCCCACTTAAGGCCAAATTGTGGAGATTTCAAATTCAACATTTTAAGCCCATGGGGCGCCACTTATTTCAGCCATTAGAGCTGAATTTTCAAGTTATTCTATGTGTATTATGTGTGACATAATATATATATCATGTGCAAAAAGTTTGAATTCAATCGGAGAAAAATCGCGTAATCGACAAAAATCGAAAATTCGGTTTTCTACGAACACGACACACGGAACATTTTTGGCATGACATATGACATGTATCTAGACACTTTTTACATACTATATACATTCTAAAGTGTTCTAGAAAAATCAATTAAGGGCTGATTGGAATATACCATATGTGTATAATTATTGTGCACTCTTTTATAAAGTTTGTAAAAATAAAACTCAGCACATGTACAATCTACATCACACGCCACTTCAGCCTTGTTGGAGCATATGTGGAGCTTTGTTGGCATCTTGATTGGCTAAGAATGAAGTATACAAGGTTGGTAACATAAAGGAAGGAGCTACACAAGGTAATATTTCAAAGTATCTCACATTTGTAACACATGCTGAAAATTTCAGCATGTGCATCTTGAGCTGGCCGAATTTTAATTGTACCATGTTTTGAAGATGTTAAGGAAATATTGTGATAATATTTAAAATATCACACATGCTGAAAATTTCAGCATGTGTTGAATGTATAAGGCCGAATTTTTGTCTTGAAATTAAGCATATTTGATTTTTCATTTTCAAAGGATTAATCTATACCAGCATGGCAACCATTTGAATGTATCTTGGATAGTGCACATACTGAAAATTTTAGCATGTGGAAGAATCAAGGTGGCCGAAATTTATGAAGTTAATGGTGATGATTTGGCTTGTAAATTTTATGGAATTTATTATGTGACTTATGGCAACATTTTTATGACTAATTGGCACATGTTCTTAAGAGTTTTTTTCAGATTTATCTAGTCATCAAATGATGACAAATTTCATCCAATCAATGAGTGCCAAGTAAGCAAGGCTATAATGATCATCCAATTAGGAGTTGCCAAGTAAGCAAGTGAATGTCACAATGATGCAAGATATTCTTCCGAGGACTTAAAAGATAATTTTCAAGGGGAAGAACAAGACATAGGGGGGAGGCCACATTGTTGATAAAAAGGAAAGAAGGAGAGCAAACAAAATACAAGACAAGGCTTACAATTCCAAGAGCAAAAACGTCACCTACATCTCCTTCTTCTACACTTCTTTCTTTCTTCTCTCTTTAATCCTATTGTATTCATATTCATACATATTGAATAGGCTTCATATGTACCATCATACACTCTATATTGTTGTAAAAGATTGATCAAGGTGTGATCAATCTTGCATCCGCTAGGTGATGGTGTTCGTGATCATTGTAATCGCTTACAAGGTTTGTAAAGGGTTGGAGTTGGTGTGTAACTCCATCAACCCTGTGTGGTAAGGTGTTGTTTGTTGTTTTGTGATTAGTGATAACCGAGGAAGGTGTCCTCGAAGACTGGAGTAGGTTGATTTAACCGAACCAGTATAAAATTCCTTGTGCTCTTTACTTTTCAGCACTTACTTTCAGTTTTCAGCATAGTGCATCATTTTTGTCGCGATCTTAAAAATACCAAAAAAATTTCAAAAATCACGAAAATTTCCAGAAACATAGAAAATGTGTTGAGTTTCATTTGGCGCAAGTTTCAACCCTTTTGGACAAGTATAAGTCATCCAAACGTCAAAAGATCTGAGACTAGTGCAGTCTGATTTTCAGGCTTGCAAAGGTTGAGACTTTGAACGTATTTGACTAACTTACCAAAGGAATTTTTCAAAACTATTTCAACCCAATTAAATAAATATAGAAATGGGTTTTTCATTAAAGTTTCAGATCATTTGGAGTCACGGTTTAATTAGAATAAAATTTTCAAATCAGACTACCGTTTCTAGCAGATTTGCGCAATCTGACCACCAACAAATTTTAAAAGAGTTAAAGATTGAATTTTGATCTGAAATTTTTAGGAGATACTCAAAAAATCTGAGAGTAAGATCTCTCCAAATTTCAGAATTTTTGAAGACCTGTAACCTAGGTTTTAAACCGTTGCAAAACAGGTCCTGAAAACAGAAACTATTTTCAGAAGTTACATTTTTGGTTTAAAACAATTTTAAAACCCAAATTTTCCGCACCACTATTCAACCCCCCTTCCAGTGGTGCCTTGCAGGTCCTACAAGTGGTATCAAAGCGCAGGAACACTCACAACAAAAAGATCCAACGATCTAAGTGTAGCGCCCCGCTCCCGAGCCCTAACATCGGGAACAGTGCACCCGCCGTATCTCACTAAGGAGAATACAAAGCGTCAAATCAAAACAGATACACGTCAGCGGAAGCCAAAATTTAAAACCTCGAAATAATCATCATCATAAATATCAATGTCTAGGCAAATCTAAATCCGATACAAATGTCAAATGTAGATATAACTAAATGTCTAAAGTACATAAACCTCGAGTATCGAAAATCATTATCTCAACTAAGCCCTCGAAAGTCTCATTGGAATGTCATCGACCTCAATATCTCCACCCTTGGTCATCTTCGGTATGCTAACTCAATCACCTGTCTATCTGCAAAATATGTTAAAGCGTGGTTTGAGCGACAAGTCGCTCAGCAAGTAATCCCACTATACTTACCATGGGATCATACACGGAGAAGCAAGTGTGATAACAATATATAGCAACATAAAATAATATCATGCTTCTCTTCGCAAGTAAATTTACAACTCTGCCCCTAACATCCAAAAGAAAATAGAGCAAATAGATCCAACAAAGTACAAAACAAAGTCCAATTAAGTACGTAACAAAGTCAACGAACAGACCGATGACCAAGTCAAACCAAACGACAGCCAAGCAAAGGTTAGTCCAAGCTAAAACGTGATGCAATTTTTCAAAACAATGCAATGCCAATGTTCCCATATTTCTAATCCAATGTTTCCCATATCAATGTCCAATGTCCAAATCCAATATCCATATCCGATTAACGCGGTCCAAAAATCCAAATAACCAAGTCTAGTTTAATCGGTCCAAAGTCCAAAATCAAATGCAA
>AP025072.1:13279990-13329652 GCA_036186865.1 Eustoma russellianum | reverse complement strand
AATTCGGTGCACCCGCCGTACTTCACTAAGGAGAGTACTAGGCGCAACCATACGCATCGTGATCCATGATAGAATTGCATGGATTTTTTGTGCTTACGCGCAAATAAGTATGCGAAACTGTGGCAGAATTTGAAACTTTGAATTAAAAACATCCACTAGATCATTCTTTGTTTTACAACCCAAATCAAAGTATCAAAATTCTCAAAAGTAGATATTTCCCATCACAACTACATAATCAGTCATCAGTCATAATCGTCAAGTCATGTCTCCTAATCTGCCCATCCTTCGCTGCACTCACGGGTAAGGGCTCTAGGTCCATCCTCAATCCATTCTACCTTGTTCCCTGCAGCCTCTGGGAGGAAAAATAGGGGGTGAGTGACAAAGTCACCAGCAAGTACACCATAAACAATCATGCATTAAATGGAAAGTACACCCAAGAACCAAATCCCCAAAAATTTGGTCTCTTACCATCATACTTGTCTTTCCATTCAAATGCCACCAAGGGAATAGAATCATCACTTAATCATAAAGGGAATAAGATCATAGCTTACATAACAACAACAATAAGATCGCAACTTAGGTAACGAAAGATAACAAGGTCATAACCTAAGTAACATTACTTCTAGCATTTAGCTAGCATCTCATCCTTCCGTCAATTGCCACTAAGGCAACAAAATCATAACTTAGTCACGAAGCACGTAAAGACACAACTAAGTGCATATAGACTCGACATCATGCTCATGACCATATGCAATGCGTATGATTATGCAATTGCAGTGCATAATGAAAACATGAAAACCTTTCCTCCGTCCAATACTCGATAAGGATCATCACTTAATGTAGCAAGATCATAAATTAATTAAAATCATCACTCAAAGCAGAATATAACATTAAAAGAATGTAACTCGTATTGATGAATAACACAATAAGAATCATCACTTAGGGTCTACGAGGTCATCACAACTTAAATCTCATGTGTCGCTACATGAATGTAATATGCATGCATATGTACGTGTGATGCATCGAGATGAAAATGGAAATATGATCTTTCATGCTTTTCTTTAAAATCATCATCGTCATAAAACAATAGAGTGTTCAGATCTATCTTCCCGGATCTGAGGCAGTAACGTCTCCCCTTCGAATCTATTATTCCCGGATTCGGAACGGTAACGTCATCTTTCTTATGTTCAGATCTATCTTCCCGGATCTGAGGCGGTAACGTCTCCCCTTCGAATCTATTATTCCCGGATTCGGAACGGTAACGTCATCTTTCTTATGTTTAAATCTATCTTCCCGGATCTGAGACAGTAACGTCTCTCCTTCGAATCTATTATTCCCGGATTCGGAACGGTAACGTCATCTTTATTATGTTCAGATCTATCTTCCCGGATCTAAGGCGGTAACGTCTCCCCTTCGAATCTATTATTCTCGGATTCGGAACGGTAACGTCATCATACTGGCCAAGTTCATACTCACACACGGTACCGGTGGGGAAATCATTCTTTACAAAACAAAATCATCTTTTGAAAATGCTTTTTATCTTTCTTTCTCATAAAAGACATGCGGTAAATCATGTACGTGACGATGATTCAAATGTATGACATGCATTATGCAACTCATGAACAAATACATCATAACATGCATGCACGTACTTGTCTTTTAAACTCACATTCTGTTCATACAGCCTCGTGCTCATCAATTCGTGCTTATATTCATAAACCCATGCCATACATATGCATAATGAAGGCTTAGCCACATGCTACAAAAATTTCATAACGTTCTGAAATGTCTAACGACCTCAAAACATCATACTATCATCAAAAGCACTGCTGAAAACAGCAGGGCAGTACCCGCCTTACTTCAGTTTCGTGGGCCATAAAATCTTATTCATTCTGATCCATTACCTGGAAAACATAGCTAATTCACTAAGGAACAACATTCCTAAGGCCAAACATCACATTCAAGCCTAAATGATCAAGATCGAAGCCTTACAACTTAAGACATTAAACTGTCCTATTTTCCAGTTTTGTACTACTAATTTCAACTCAGTTGTTAACCATCAAAATGGTGGTTTTAGGCTGGTTTCTTTACATGAACATGCACATCTATGCCCTAAGTAATTACCATAAAATTTCCAAGGCAATTCAATAAGTTTAAGGGGTCATCTAATTACTTTCCCAAATTGGGTACATGCAGAGACTGGATTGACCAGTTGTATCACGAAATAAACTGTGACCAAACCACAACTCCTTTTACCAAAATTCCAACTCACAGATGTCATAAACACATCAAACTATCATCCTACCAAAAATCAGCTCATTTTCATATTCCTAAGGTGCATTTTCAAGCCACAAAACTTACTACTCAAAACTGTCCTGTTCCAGCAACTCTGTTTGAGCAGTTTCACTAAAAATTTTATTAATAATAATTCACAATTCCTTTCATCAAAATTCCACCTCTCACATTTCGCATACACATAAGGCTATAACCATACCCAAAATTAGCCAATTTGAACACTCCTAAGATTCATCTTCAGGTCGTTCAACATAACACATAAATCTGTCCAGTTCCAGTACTTCTGTTTGACCACTTATTACTAAAAACTTCATTAAGGACAAACCACAACTTCTTTTATTGAAATTCCAACTCAAATTTCATATACATATGAGGCTAACATCACACCAAAAATTAGCCAATTTGAATACTCCTAAGATTCATTTTCAGGTCATGCAAAACGTCATACTGTTCTGCCCCAGTTCCAGTAATTTCTTATTGAGCAGTTTTACCAAAAGATTTATTAAAAATAAACCATAACTCTTTTTACTGCAATTCCAACTCTCACTTGTACTACACACACAGAGCTAGTGTCATGTCAAAATTTAGCTTAATAGAACACTTCTAAGGTTCGTTCTCAAGTCACACAATCAGCAACACAAATCTGCCAGCTCCAGTAGTTTCAGCACTTCTTCACCTTTTTATTATTCAAGCATCCTTCAACCAACTTCATTTATTAAGTGACTTACTATACATCAAATACACATTTAAACATAGTTATTTCAAGTCTCATAACTCATTTTAGGCTACACATGACTCATACCAACAGTCTTTCCATTTACACTTAGAACATGTAACTTTTTCATACCAACACTTTTCTTTACATCAACTAAGTTGATGTCTTGTTCATAGAATCTCCAACTAAGATTCATAACTTAAAAATGGCTAGTCATTCAAGCATGCACTTCACAAATAAGGCAAGATTGGCTAGAGTATACTTGCCTCTTTGAATCTTAGAGCTCTTCCTTATCATGAGTCTTGGTTGAAATGGGGTGAAGTCTTCCTCCACTTCACATGTGTAGCACGCTTTTGAAGAGGAGAAGGAGGTGAATATTAGCGACCATTTTAAATGGAGAAGAGAGCTAGATTGAGGCTAGATTCATCTTACCAAAATGAAGCTTGAATGGATCCAAACCACCAATGTGTTAGCTTCTCTTAGTAGCTTGAAGAATTTCACCTAGTGACCACTTTGGAGGTCACGTTTTTGGCATGAATAAGGGAGGTACCATGTGAGTTTCATCCTTTGAAATATAGAACATACTTAGAAGGTTTAACATTCAACTTACCTAGATGGGTTCTTCAAGGCTTGAAGATGAAGATGATCTCACACTCCTAGCTTCATCATGGCCGAAAGTTTGATGATGATGGAGTAGTATTCTAAGTGTTCTAAAATTGCTTGGGGAAGATTTTCTTCCCTCTTGGCTTAAGGAAACAGCCGTTATGTTGGGAGGGGGAGGGATTCTCCAAGCTAATTAACCTTGGTTTCTTTTCACTAACCAAGGTTTCTTTAAGGCAACAATAGTTACTTTATGTCAACTATAGTTACACTTTATGCCAACTATAGTTACTTTATGCCAACTATAGTTACTTTATGTCAACTATAGTTACTTTATGGCCAACCTTGGTTATTTTACCCAACTAGAGTTATTTCCTCAACCTTGTAGTAACATTATGTAACCATAGTAATCTTTCTTGGTCAACCATGGGGGGCCGATTTTCTTAGGCTTGGGTGACCCCTTTTCCATGCTTAATTTTCTTTTCTTATATATGGATAATTGTCTCCTAATTAATTGATAATTTTCCCTTTTT
Organism: Eustoma russellianum; assembly: GCA_036186865.1. Lineage (NCBI taxonomy): Eukaryota > Viridiplantae > Streptophyta > Magnoliopsida > Gentianales > Gentianaceae > Eustoma > Eustoma russellianum. The sequence continues at coordinate 13,325,509 of AP025072.1, read as the reverse complement.
CTTGTTTAAAAACAAAATTTGGAAAATTCTCAATTCTCCTTGGGCTAGGGCCGAATTTTCTCCAAGAATTGGGGAAAAATTGCCCACTACCTACAACTCCTTAATTTTCATTTGGGCTTATTTTAGGGAGGCCCTTAAGATTAAACTCTCTTATAATTTGGAAAAACCCCTTTAAGGCCCCTTTATATGCCTTATGACCGAATTTTCTTGAGCCTTTGGGAATGAATTGGCCACTTCATGTAGTCCCTAACTCACGCTTGAATTGATTATATCGTTTGCTTATCATCCTAAAGAATCACTAAGGAAACTTAGTGAAAGACACTTGAAGGATACCACTTTATTAATTCGCTTATATGAGTCTTCAAATACTATATGACTTTTCGTCGAGGTACAACACAAGTACACTATACATACTTGTGGCTTGAATGTGAAAGTGCATGCTTGAATGTCTAGATGTCTTTAAGATTTAATCTTAGACGTGAAATGCTAAGTTTTGATGTATGAAACTTTCGGCCTAGGGTATAATGGCTTGCATGAGTGAGTTTTGCTCCAAAGGTGGATTCTTTGTCGATTTTAAGTTTCATTATGTGATAAATCCAAGTTGAACATACTAAAGATCCCTTCTTTTCCATGGATGGGGGATACGGTTGGAGGGGATAAAGGAAATAAGTGAAGTTTTGTAAGAAGTTATAATTTATGGGGTAAGGTGTGAACAAGATTTATGCTTTTGTGTTAAGCTTAGAATGTTCTTTATGGAGATGTGATTCTTGCCTTGCATGTACATAAACGGGCTGTTTGGGGGTTAGGGTGCGTATACACCAATTTTACCGAGGTTCGATTTTAGTGGGAACATGGTGTGCATGGCCCAAAGAATGATGTATGTGGCATACAAGATGTTTTGAAGAGAGTTGTATATGATGTTTGTAATGTGTTGAAACCGTAAATTTCCCATGCTAAAGGTGAGTTTGATGTTAATAAAGTGTTTATGTCAAACAATGCAAGTTAGCGCCATTTAGGAAGGGAATGTGGCAAAATTTGAAGTTCACTGGAGCAGGGCAGATTTTTAGGCCGTATTGTAGGACCTGAAAAGAGACCATAGAGACATTTAATTTAGTTGATTTTGGTATGACACTAGCCCTATGTGTATATTAAATATGAGAGTTAGAATTTCGTTAAAAGGAGTTGTGGATTATTTTTAGCGGAATGTTTATTAAACTGGTCATGCTGGAAAATTTCTGGGCTAAACAGATTTTATGTGACATAATGAATGACCAGGAAATGGACCTTAGGAATATGAAATTGGGTTGATTCTTGGCAGGACACCAGCCCTATGTGTTTACAAAGCTTGAGAGCAGGAATTTTTGAAAAAGGGTTTACGGTTTGGTCACAATAAAATTTGTAGTAAAATCGGTCATTATTGAATTCAGCATGCAACAGTTTCGGGAAAAAGAGTAAATAATTCCTTTAACGATATTATAAATCCGCGAAACTTTTATGTCAACTACTTAAGACATATGTGAACCATTTTATGTAAGCCACTTATCTTAGAATGTTTAATTGAGGGGTGAACACCATAATTAAGTGGGCGTCACTAATCTGAAATTTTGGGCAGAATTGAGGAACTCGTTATAAGATCTTGTTCTAATGGACTTAGGCTTAGTTATAAGGTTTGGGCTTACAATCACTAATTATTGGTATGTCTACAACAGTTTCCCAAAGCTGGCCCAAATTGAAAGAAGTTTGATGGGCTTACATGAAAGATAAAAGAAAGGGCGCTGCATTGCTGAAACTCAGCAGCCCTTATTTCGTAATTAATTAGAGTAAGTGTCTTACACATTTCATATTGTTACGAAAATTATATTATGAACAAAAGGGACATATTTATGCATATGTATGACAAGCATTCATGATAGTAGGCCTAACCCATGAGGGATTGAGGCCGTGTGTATGGACTGATAATTCTAGAAATTTTTCCAGCATAAAGAATGAGTTGTACTTATGTGTATATGTAATGCATTATATCATGATTTGCATAGTACATGTCATGCATTGCATCATCATCATCTACATGATTTATGAAATTGATTTTATGAGAAAGAAAGATGAAAAGCGTTTTTTTAAAGAAAAGATTCTGTTTTAAAAAGAACGCTTCCCACCGATACCGTGTGTGTATGTTTCCTGGCCAGTAAGGACCCGCTCCAGATCTGGGGTTAATTGATCTGATGATATGGACCGTTCAGGCCCGGAGAGAATAGACCTGATATGGACCGTTCAGGCCCAGAGAGAATAGACCTGATAAGTGATGATGTTACCGTTCCGAATCAGGGAATAATAGATTCGAAGGGAAGAAGTGACCGCCTCAGATCCGGGTGAATAGATCTGAACACTCTATTTTTGTCATGACGATGATGTTTTGAAAAAAAGAACGAAAGATCTTATCCTCATTTTCATCATGATGCATCACACGTACATATTCACGCAGGTTGCATTTAATGAGCGAGTAATGGTACGTGATACTTAGACCGAATATTATGACTTGGTAGCTCCTAAGTTATGATCTTATTAAGTGATGATCCTTGATATGTTATGAAGTTATATAAGTTACGATCTTTTACTGTTACCTTCTTTAATAAGTGACGATCTTGCTTAAGTTATAATCTTGATGCATTAAGTGTTGATCACTAACGGGTATTGGATGGAGGTCAGGTATGTTTCTAAACCGAATTTTTTTGGGGTTCGGTTCTTGTATGTACTTTCCATTTAATCCTCGTTTATTTATAGTATACTTGCTGGTGACTTTGTCACTCACCCCCTATTTTTCCTCCCAGAGGCTGCATGGAACAAAGTAGAATGGATTGAAGATGAACCTAGGGTCCCTTACCCGTAAAATGTGCGAGAGATGGATGGCTTAGGAGACATGACGAGCTGGTTGTGATCGATGCCTTTTTATGTAATTGTGATAGGAAATAGTTACATTTGAGAATTTCCGTACTTATGATTTGGGTTGTAAAACTAAGAATGATTTCGTAGACGTTTTTAATTTGAAGTTTTTATTCTGCCACGGTTTCGCTTACTTGTTGATGTGTAAGCACGAAAGTCCATGTATTTTATCATGGACTGCGACATGTTATGGATCGACGCCTGGTACTCTCCTTAGTGAAGTACGGCGGGCGCACCGTACCCAGCGGGGCCGGGGTACGGGGCGCTACAGGTGGTATCAGAGCTGAGGCTCCAGATCCGGGCAGAATATAAAACTAGGGCGGTATCAGAGCTGAGGCTCCAGATCCAGGCAGAATATAGAACTAGGTCATGATCGTAGACAATTAAGTTTGATATTAGATCTATGTCCTGATCCTAGATGAGAGTTGACCCTAGACTAGGATGATTTAGACGGGGGAAATTAGGGTTTTGGGTCAATGACAAAACCTTACGATCTTTTATGGAATATGACCATATCACATTTATTTACATGTCACTGGAAGTTTTCATTAAGCAACGAAGTAAGTCTTGTCCATATTTTGATTTGGCTTCAAATAAAACCAACGCTATCTGGTGCAGATGACCTCATAGACCGGTATATGGACATCATCACTGTCACCTCCCAGAAGTATTGGATTTTATTACCGGCAATTGGCTAAAGCACAAGTTCCAAGATTTGGCGGAGAGTCCGGACCAGAGGAAGCCGAAAAGTGGTTGGACGAGGTTGAGAGACACATTTTGAGAGTTCGGGTGCCGGATGAGATAAGGGCACCAATCATCCGGCCATTTCTGATTGGTAAAGCCGGTCAGTGGTGGAGAAAGTGCATCCAGTCACTATCTTGACCTATAACTTGGGCAAGATTTCTAGAAGAATTTTGTGGAGCGTACCTCTCCATGGACTTGGTGATTGAAAGGATCGAAGAATTCGATACGCTAAGGCAAGAACCGATCACCCCAGTATCAGAATATATCCGCCTGTTTACTATGTTAGGACGGTATGCTCCCTTGATTATGGAGGATGAAAAATGGAAGACAACCAGATTCGTACGCGGTCTAAATTCTCGGATTAAAGATCGATTAGGCAAAGTATACCCAAGGACTTTCGATGGGCTGTTAGGGGATTGCTATAAAGCAGAGCGCGATATTAGGATGATGGAGGAACGAAGGAGACTGAATGAGCATATGAAGAAAGGAAGTAGAAGGTTGAAGCCATATCCTTATGAAGCCAACAACAAGATGATCAGAGGCGCTAGTATGGATCGATGGATGATGCATCCAAGGATTTTGGAACCTCCAAACCACCAACAGGTACATCGGATTCTCCAACCTGAAGTACTTATGTTTTACCTCGCCTATTTCCCAAGTAAGGATAATCATAAAGAAGTGTGATAGGGAACCTTAAAGGAAGATTTCTACATAAGAAGTGATGAATGGACAGGGTAAACAACTAAAAGTTGTATAAGGACCGGGGGCCCTATAAGTACTAATTATTGGTATGGAGGAATGTCCCGAGAGGTATATCCATAAGAATGACGTAAGGTGATGAAATATGTGTGAAGGAAACGTCACAAGGCCATTGGAGAGATCGAGTATGATATTTGTGATATGATGAGATGTAAGTCCAGAATTATAAGTTGGGAAATTACTCAACACACTCTAGCGGTGACGATACCATCCAGTAAGGTCTGGTATAGCATAGGACCTTAAATGATTTAATAGATATTGTTATCTTACCTAGTTCTTGCCCTGTTAAAGAAATAACAAATTGCAGAGGAAAGTAGGATATCAGGAATGCCATGAAAAGGTATAAGGAAACATGGGAGCATATACTCTACTAGCCCCAGTTTCGAGGACGAAACTTATATTAAGGGGGGAGAATGTTGTACCCCGCCTAAATTAGTATGGTATCTAGGGTTGGGGTGAAGCGTACCTCGGAACGGAGAATATATTCGGCTTTACCTACGATTATTTAAGGATTAGGAAGATTAGTAATTGCACTTGGGAGGGAAAGGACCCCTCCCACCGCCGGCTTACTTTTGAGAAAGCCAAGGGAGACCTTGTCATTTAAAACATAGCCTTTTATGAGATTAAGAAATTTCATACTTAATGAGAAGTAGGTCTATATGACACATTCATGTGCATATAGTATGGGCATATATACATATATACGTATACATTACAAGATAGGCTATGATGTAATAAGTGGTTTAACGGATTATGGTCCATGGAGAATGCACTCAAGGGGCAACCAATAAAGATACACAAACACGTGTGTGTGTATATATATATATATTATATATATTAAGATAGGAAAATGGGTATGCCATGAATCATGGATAAAATGAAATTAAATCAAATACATACACATATGTTTTCGGGCATGGGGTTTTAAGGAGTAACTAGTGGGATAAGATTTCCTCATACAAACTTCAAAGGTTGGGCATAATTAAGCCTTTAATAAATGAGGAACTCCCTCCTTCCATCCCCATTATGGCCGCCGGGTACCATCTTGAAGTAAGACAAGAGGAACTTTATCAATTAATTATAGCAATTCTTAAGGTCTAGCAAATTCAACTTGGTGGAGAATAGGTTACATGACACACTTGTATAGAGCACCGGACATATATGGACTTATATGTAGATATGTACATGTACATGTATAGTATAAAGTAGAAATTACAATGTAATAAATGGCTTAATGGATTACAGTACAATGAAAAGTTTACTCAAAGACCAGTATATGGAAAATACACAAACCTATGTATACAAGTAATTACTTATAATATATATACATATAAATGGGACGAGGGGAAAGTCAGGGTCATGGAAAGGATGGAATTAGTCTCATACATGTATAGGCAAAACCACCCATATTTCGGCCATGAGGTTTTGTGGGGTGAGAAATTTAATTCAAGACCATTAAGGAACCTCAAAAGCAAAATATAGATAGGTAATTAAGTGAGATTACTCCCTTAGAGATGCATCCCCCTTCCTCATGATTAAGGCCGCCAGTTGCCTAACCAAAAAGGATTTATTTCCCACCCTTTTTACAAGAAACTTTCCTCATAACTTCTTAAATGATGGATATCCAAGAGACTACTCCATAAACAAGAGGTATTCCTCCTTTTCTCTCAAGGTAGCCGGCTGGGCTGTGAGCCAAGAAGTCCAAGAGCCCCTTCAAACTCAAGTCTTGTCTAGGTAAGACAAACCTTAAGAATCTTTTGTAAGTTCACACTCTAAAGGATGAAACTCATATAGCGTCTTCTTCCTTGACAAAACCGTGAATCTCACGGCTTTAGGTGGAGGCTTTCAAGACACCGAACAAATTTAGTGTCTTAGTGAGATTGGACTCCTCTCAATCTGTTCAAGATGCAAATGGTAAGACCATCTAACCCTCAGCTAAGTTGTATTATTAAAGAAGTGGCTACTAAACATTTCCACCTACGCCATGTGTAATAGGAAAAGATGGGAAGAGGTGTTTCTTGTGCCAACAAGTTCAAGCAAGATCTAAGGACCATGAAGGCAAGTACACTATACATACTTGTGGCTTGAATGTGAAAGTGCATGCTTGAATATCTAGATGCCTTTAAGATTTAATCTTAGATGTGAAATGCTAAGTTTTGATGCATGAAACTTTCGGCCTAGGGTATAATGGCTTGCATGTGTGAGTTTTGTGTAGGATCTACAAGGCACCACTAGAAGGGGGGGGTTGAATAGGTGGTGCAGAAAGTGTGGTTTTTAAAATTTGTTTAAAACTAAACAGCTCAACTTCTGAAAACAGATTCTCTTTCTAGGACCAGTTTTAAAACGTTTTTAAAACCAGGTTATAGGTCTCCAAAAATTCTGAAATTTTGAGAGAACTTATCCTCAGATGTTATGAGGGTCCCCTAAAAATTTCAAATTAAAATTCAACCTTTAACCCCTTCAAAAACCGTTGATGATCAGATAGCGCGAATCTGCCAGAAACGGTACACGGTTTTGAAAAATTTATTCCTATATGTGTGTAAGTCCAAATGCTCTGAAACTTTAACCACTAACTCCTTATATGCTATATTTAAGTGGGTTGAAACAGTTTTGCTAAATTCTTTTGGGAAATAGGTCAATTTCAATGAATGTCTCAACCTTTGCAAGTCTGAAAATCAGACTGCACTAGTCTCAGAATGTTTGATGTTTGATCAACTTATACTTATCCAAAAGGGTTGAAACTTGTACCAAATTAACCTTAGACCGTGTGGCTATGTTTCTGGAAATTTTTGTGATTTTTGAAAGTCGTTTACTATTTTTACAAACGCCAACAAAAAGAGTAAACTGTGCAGTAACAGAAATTAAATGCTGAAAGTAAATGGCACCAAGAATTTTATACTGGTTCGGTTATAAACAACCTACTCCAGTCTTCAAGGAACACCTTCCTTGGTTGACACTAATCACACACACGCAATACACCTTACCACAGGGTTGATGGAGTTACACACCAACTCCAACCCTTTACAAACCTTGTACGTTGAATACAATATGCACGAACACCACCACATCGCAAGAATGAAGAGTGATCACACCTTGATCAACCTTTTACAAAGATATAGAATATGTGGTGGTCTATATCAAGCCTATTCAAGTTTGAGAACTTTGAATACAATAGGCTTTCAAGAAGAAAGAAAGAAGGAGAATGTAGAAGAAGAGGCTTAGGCGTTTTTGATCACTTGTTTTGCAATGGTTGTGCTTGTCTTGTTTTTGCTCAACTTCTTTCCTTTTAAGCTTGAGTGGTCGTCCCCTATGGTGCTATCCCCCTATTGAAAATTATCTTTTAAGTCCTTGGGAGAATGTAAGACATCATTGTGACATGGTCTTGCTTACTTGTCATCTTCTCATTGGATGATCATTTAAGCTTTGCTTACTTGGCACTTCATGATTGGTTGGATGTTGTCATCATTGATGATTTGGAAAAATCTGAGAATAACACTTAAAACATGTGCCAATATCAATCACAAAATAATTTCCATAAAGCTCAAGATTGTCACATAAATGTTGCAAGACAAAATTCCTTCCCAACCAAGCAAGAAATCGCCCATTATGAACGTATACCATGCTGAATTTTCAGCATGTGATTCATGGAGATAAAGTTCAAAACATTACCATTTCTCTTTGATTTTTCTTTTTAAAATAAATCATAAATTGATAGTAATTATCTTGATCAATTTGGAAATGAAATTTGGTCTCTCACATGGCCTCATTTTCGGCCATTGTACATACTACACATGCTGAAAAATTTCAGCATGTGTGATATTGAAGATATCACTATTTTTGGCTATGAAAAATATTTAAAATACTTCCATTTCTTCTTCCAATCAATCACATAAATTAAGATGATAAAATATGTCACATTTGCATGAAAAAATCGGCCAGCCAAGCATGCTGAAATTTTCAGCATGTGTTATAAGTGAGACAAAGTTTGAAATCTTACCATTTGTAGCTTCTCTCTTTAATTGACCAACATTGTATGATTGATTCTTGACCAATCAATATGCCAACAAGGCTCCAAATAAGCTCCATCTCAGCTGTAGAGGCGTTAGACAATGTATGTGCATGTGCTGAAATTTAATTTTGCTAACTTTGTAAAATAGTGCACATTTAATAATACACACATGTTATATTCCAATCAGCCCTTAATTTAATTTTCTAGAACACTTTAAGATGTATAACATAAGTAAAAAGTGTCTAGATACGTGTCATATGATGTACCAAAAACGTTCCATGTGTTGTGTGCGTAGAAAACCGAATTTTCGATATTTATCGATTACCCGATTTTTCTCTAATTATATTCCAACTTTTTGCACATGTTATATATATTATGTTACACATAATATATATAATATATACTTTAAATCTCAGCATTTGGCTGGTCTAAAATGGCGCCTAGACATTTGACAAAAATAAAATTAGAATCTTCACATTTTGGCCTTAATGTGGGCTGATTTGTGTGTGCCAACATGGAAAGTATTTTTGGCTGAACTATCATGTAGGAAACGAAATTTATGATGGTTTTTGAAGTATAGGGGCTGGCCATTTATTTATGGCAGGCACGTGACACGTTGGCGAAGTTTCGGTATTCGCCCGATACGACAATTTTTAGTTTAGAACCTTTTAACGTGTCGTATTTAATTTGTCATCACCATGTCTTATATCATATGATATAAAACCTGAATATACTCATAAATATGAGTTAATTATAGTGGTGTGACGTTAACATACATACGTAAAATATATAACGTGTCAGTAGTACGTTGGAATACATGTGTATGTGCCTTTTTCAAAAAATCTGAAAAATATATGTATTTTATATGTATATGGCGTGTGTATATTTAAGAGGAGAGGAGGAGAAAACTTTCCTTCCTTAGCCTTGTTGCCTTTGTGCCTTTTCCAAATGTGGCTTCCTTTAATGAACTACTTAGTTTAACAAACTAGGTAATTCACTTAATGAACTAGTTTAGTTCATTAATGGTGGCACCTGAAAATAGTATAAACACAACAAATGTTTGCCATATGTTGTAAGATTTAACGCTTCATGGATCGTTAGTCCGGCAACATTATATATAATCTAAATAAGGCAAGTAATAGCAACGTATCATGCATACATGTATATATCATGCACGTTTGTGTATATATCATGCATTTAAGTCACTTATTTTGAAATCACTCAAACTCTCTTTTCTCTACAATCTCCCCCTTTTGATGATTTTCAAAATAACTTATGCATATGATTTAAATGCCATCGCTCCCCCTTCAAACATGCACAAATTTGAAATTTGAATTTCAAATTTCAAATCCGGCTCCCCCTTGATTTGTGCAATTAGTATCAATTTTGTCTCTCTCTCCCCCTTAAATCTCCCCCTTAAATCATGCTTTCTCTCCCCCTTTATTTTGGAAAGTAAATCAAAAGATTCCTGTAAATGAGGAAAGAAAATCAAATCACGTCAAATCAAATCATATCAACTGGAATCATGCCTAATTTAGAGCGAAGAGATTCAAATGTGGTTTGATTTAAGGGTTTTGTAAAAATGTCCGCTACTTGTGCTTATGTGCGTACATGTTCTGTGACGATATCACCATTGTTTACGTGATCACGAAGAAACTGATAGCGTACTTGTTGTACCCCAACGATCATGTACGTGAAAACTATGAATATGAGACGGAATGAAAGCGACAATTTCTTTTAGCGCGTGTTACTTAAGTCAACTTAACCCTCTTTACTTAATTATCATTGAGGTGATACCAAGCCAAATTAAATAAGGGAAACTTCAAGAAAGTAGTACATGAAATATAGAGTTATATAAACCATACACACCACTATGTATGTATGTGCATGTATATGATATATGTGTATGAAATGTATAAATACCTACATGCGTATACATAGGAGGATATATATATATATATATATATATATATATATATATATATATATATATATATGTAGTACACATGGCGTGCATATGTATGTATACATACATATGTTAATCTTAGAATATGATAAAATAAAGAAAACAATATAGTACATGAATTAAAATTACAAGAAATATCAAGATGCCCAAGAGGCCCCAAAATTCGGCCAAGGCATGAAGGGGATTCTAGAATTCTCTAGCCAATTTTATTAGTTAAAATAATTACTTAAAGTCTACTACACCATTAAGACAAAAAGTTATCATGCAAAGAATAAATAGAAAAACAAAATAGACATGCATTTAAGGAACAAGTAAGACAACTCATTAAAGAAGAAGGTAGTATGGTTGAGGTCATAAAGACCCCAACCAAACCGCCCCCTTAGTGTCTAGACATGGAGGATTTTTAAATCCTACCGTGGTTACTTTTTCCCTTAAACCAAGGTTAAGATAACCATGATTTGATAAAGTAACTTGGGTTAGCACCAAAGTAACCATAGTTGGAATAAAGTAACCAAGGTTATACTAACCTAACCTTGATTAGCACTCATGAAAGCCCTAAACCTCATAATTATCCCTCCAAAACCGTCCCCCCTAGCATGTTTTAAACCCTTCTAGAAACATCTACCTTCTCATCATGCAAGAGCATAACACTTAGATAATTTCCATCTCCCTCACCAAGGTTTCGGCCCCTTCATCTTGAAGGATAGGAATTCAAGCTTCAACTTCAAGACTCAAGAAGACATCTAGGTAAGTCTTGTTCCAAGTTTCCTTAAGTGAATTCTTATTTGGTGAAGAATGAAGCTCACATGAACTCCTTCTCTCCATGCCAAAACCGTGACATCCATGGGTTAAATAGGTGAAAGCCTTCAACTTTCCTAGGTGGTGTTATATTGAGGTGCTTGCATCTCCATTCCAAGCTCATTTTGGTAAGAAGCTCTAGACCTCAAACCTATCCTATTTCCTCTATTAAATAAAGACTAATATTTTCCTTTAATTTCCATCAAAACCGTATGCTCAAGGTAAGGAATGAGAAGGATTTCAACTCAACTCACTCCATAACCAAGCAAAGACAAGAGCTTTAGCTTGAAGAGGCAAGTATACAATGATCTCTAATGATTTATTTAAAGAGTTTGTGACTTGAATGCTTAGAAGTTCTTAAGATATGATCTTTAGCTGAATGTCTTAAGTTTGAGACTATATCTTAGTGATTCCCTAAGAACAATGCCTTGCATGTGATTTATTCCTTTAAAGATGAAGTCTTTTTCCTATATGCTATATGAAATAAGGCTGACCTAGAGTGAAATAAAGTTCACCTAAGTAGGTCTAGACAAGATTGACTTGTGAATGTAACACAAAAGGTCCTAAGGAAAGTATACATGTGAAAGCTAGGAGCTTTATGAGGTTGTTGGTAAGTTTAGATTAAGATGACTATTGAATGTGAATGCATACTTGAATATTTGTTGTAAAATGTGGTTAAGGCACCACACAAGTTTCGGCCCAAAGTATTGAGTGAAAACATGGACATTTGACTTGGATAAGATGACAAAATAGCAAACCACTGGAATTGGACAAAATAGAATGACGTTTTAGATGGCGTAAGAACTGATCTTTTAGACCTTCATTGAAGCTGATTTTTGGTACAGAGCTAGCCTCGTGAGTGTAGCGCAAGTGAGAGTTAGAATTTTGTTAAAATCAGTTATGGATTATTTTTAAGAAAGTATGCGGTAAAACTGCTCCAGTAGACAATTCTGGAGCTGGACAGAATTGATCACCGAGGTCAACGAATTAAAAAGAGGACCTTGTGGACCTTAAATATATCTAATTTTCGGCACAAAGCTATCCCCATGTGTATAGAAGAATTGAGAGTTGGAATTTTGTTAAAATCAGCTATGGTTAATTTTTAATAAAATATTTGGTGAGACTGGTCAGACTTGAAAAACAGGAACTGAGCAGAATGGTAACCTCTTTTGGTTTGCTTGAATAGAGACCTTGTAGAGGACCAATAAAGCTGATTTTTTGCATGGTAATAATTCTATGAATGTAGTGAACATTCCAACTGGAATTTGGGTAAAACAAGTTCTGGATTACTTTTAATGAATTAATTAGTCAAACTGCTCAACTGAAAGCACTGGAACCAACCTGAAGTTTAGTAACGAATTTCTGGACTCAGAAAGGGGACTTAGAGATATGAAAATAGGATAAATTTCGGTAGAATACTAGTTCCACATGTTTATGACTTGTGCAAGTTGGAATTTCTGAAAAATGAATCACAGATTTGCTACAATTGAATTTTTGGTAAAATAGGTCAGTTTAGTTTCAGCACCTAACCCATTTCGAAAATTAAGTAAATGAGCCCCTTCAGAGTTATCAAAGTAATCTGAAATTTTTATGACATGTATCTAAGATTCCGCCAAACGTATTTGTGAAAAAAGAATTATGGAAATGGATCTATTTGGTTAGCTTAACCGCCCCATGAAAATGAAGTAAAAGTCTAGAAATATTTAGTTCTGAAACCATGCACGTTGACATGTTATAAGGAATGCCTACGATTGTTTATGTCATGACTTGCATTGCATATCATTACATGAATCACGCATGATCATGAAAATGGTTTTATGGATTTTACTTATGCAAGCAAGTTTTAAAAGCGACTATGTTTTCGTTATGCATGAAAAGTTTTTACGGTCCCATCTTCTTAAAGAAAGCTTCATGATTCCTTGCCGGCCAAGCATGCGACTAACCCGACTCCAGACCCGGGGTTAATTGGTCTGATGACATGATCTGTTCTGGACCCGTTCAGATCCGGGGTTAATTGATCTGATATCTGTTCTGAACCTGTTCAGATCTGGGATTAATTGATCTAATATCTGTTCTGGACCCGTTCAGATCCAGGGTTAATTGGTCTGATATCTGTTCTGGACCCGTTCAGATCCGGGGTTAATTGATCTGATATCTGTTCTGGACCCGTTCAGACCTGGGGTTAATTGGTCTGATGATATGTTCTGGACCCGCTCAGATCCGGGGTTAATTGATCTGACACTCTGTTTTTAGGACATGTTACTTTATGGGAGCAAAATGATGTTTTGACATGACATGACATCATGCATTGCATCTTGCATAATTCACAATCATGAGGACATGTTGCATGTTACAGTTAATGGTTATAAGTTATTATTGGTATATCATTCCCTAATAACATGCTTAAGCCGAACGCCAAGTAAGTTCAGGATCGAAGATCAGGTATGGTATAGCATTCCCTAAAACATGCTTAAGCCGAACGTCAAGTAAGTACAGGATCCAAGATCAGGTATGAATTATAATTATTTGAGGTTTTTGGGGTAATACGTTCATGTTATGATTCTTTATATTCTTGCTGGGTGATTTTTATCACTCACACTTTATTTTTTCCCAGAGCCGGATAATGCCAAGATAGAATGGATCGAGGACGAGCCGAGAGTACCTTATCCATAGGCGAGGAGCAAGAAGGGAGCTAAGCTTAAGGACTTTTGTGCTGTCAAGAAGTTTTGTATTATGACTATGATGGAACTCTCTGGATTTCGGTTATGTCATTTTGTGGGACTACTACTTTTGGGAACTTAGTAATTTAGTAATGCATGTTTATTTTGAAAAGTTTTAATTCTGCCGAAATTTTACTACCATGTTGAATGTTAGCATGGGAGTCCAAGACTTATGTTATGGATGTTCGCATGTTATGCATGACGCCTTGTACTCTCCTTAGTGAAGTACGGCGGGTGCACCGTATCCGGACGAGGCCCGGGTGCGGGGCGCTACAGGTGGTATCAGAGCCCAGGCTCTAGATTTCGGGCAGATTGTAGGACTAAGTTATGATCTTAGCAATCTAAGTTTGATCTTAGACCTAAGTCATGATCTTAGATGAGTGATGGCCTTAGACTAGGACCACGTAGACCGGGTTTAGGATGTAACTTAATAAAGAATCCTGAACTATGAAAGTTAGGTCTATGACGAAAGACGATAAACCCATAAGTGCAAATGGTAAGGCCACGTGGCAGACCTCCGAGAGCACGACCAGCTACTCAGGAGCCCATTCCTCCACCACCAGCACAGGTCCCGCCGCCACCTCAGCCGGACCAGGATCCTCCAGCACAGAATAATCCACCACCAGCTCCACAGGCACCTGTTCCTCCAGTCATCCCGGATATAAGTGCTTTCCAAGACTTTTGTCAAGTCGTTACACAAATAGGACAAGGCCTAATTCATCAGAATGCTCCACCTTAGCCACATCAGCCAGTAAGGGATGCCCAGTACTATTTTGAGAAGCTCAAGAGGGCTAATGTATCACCGTTTGAGGGAAAACCTGACCCAGATACTGCGGAGAAGTGGCTAGATGAAGTTGAAAATTGTTTTGAGCTAATTCAAGCCCCAGAGGAGATGAAGGCTCAGGCTATCAGACCCTTCCTGATCAGTGAAGCTAATCAATGGTGGAAGATGAATCTGCAACCTTTGCCCAGACCTATCACTTGGAAAAGATTTCTGCAAAAATTTCATAAGTTCTATATTCCTCCGTCAGTCAAATTGCAAAAGAGGCATGAGTTTGAATCTTTGAGGCAAAAGTCGGGTATGACAGTGGCGCTAGCCACTCATTTATCTCAAGGATGTTTGCTAAGAATATCGATCATGATCCAGTCCGATTAGATTCACCTTATAGAGTACAAGCAGCTGGCAACCAGGTGCTTGTTTCCTATCACATATTCAGAAATTGTGCGCTTGAGTTTAATGACCAGTTGTTTGAGGCCAATTTGATTCCCATATCTATGAGTGATTTTGACGTGATTCTCGGAATGGATTGGCTCTCAAAGAATCATGCTCACATTGACTGCCGAAGCAGGCAAGTTGTCATTAAGAACCCAGCTCGAGATGAGATGTCATTCCAAGGAGGAATTAAGTTAAAGAAACCATCCAAGAAAGTATTTATTAACGCAGCTCATGCCAGCCAAGCATTAAAGAAAGGTCATGAAGGATTTCTGGTTTATGTTTTAAGTGCTGAACAAGAAATCCCTACCCTTGCACAAGTTCCAGTTGTTAATGAATACCCTGATGTATTTTCTGATGATCTGCCCTGGACTACCTCCTGATCGCGAGATTGCTTTCGAAATAAACCTTGTTCCAGGAGCCGAACCCATATCAAAAGCCCCTTATCGCATGGCACCTGCGGAACTAAAGGAGTTAAAGGAACAGTTACATGAACTGTTAGAAAGGAAACTCATTCGCCCCAGCGTTTCACCTTGGGGTGCTCCGGTGCTATTCGTGAAAAAGAAAGATGGAAGTATGCGCTTATGCATCGATTACCGGGAGCTCAACAAAATCACCATAAAGAACAAGTACCCATTACCACGGATTGATGACTTATTCGATTAGCTCAGGGTAAGTAACTCATAAGTTTTAACTTGACTAAGATTTTAAATCCTTTGAAACCCTATCTAAAGCATTTTAATGAATGGATCTCGAATTTTTAGTAAGTTTGACTTACGATTTGGATACTTTCAATTGAAGATTAAGGCGGAAGATGTCCCTAAGACTGCTTTCAGAACCCGCTATGGACACTATGAGTTCTTAGTCATGCCTTTACGTTTGACCAATGCCCCTGCCGCCTTTATGGATTTCATGAATCGAATCTTCCAAGAGCAGTTGGACAAATTCGTAGTGGTCTTCATAGACGACATCTTGATTTATTCACCCGACGAAGAGACTCATGCAGCCCATTTGAGGACAATCTTGAATATTCTAAGAGCAAGACAATTGTACGCTAAGTTTAGCAAATGCGAGTTTTGGCTGCCAAGTGTATCATTCCTTGGTCATGTGATTTCAGAAAATGGGATTTCAGTAGATCCCAAGAAGATTGAAGCTATCACAGAATGGCCCAGGACAACAAATGTTACTGAAGTGAGAAGTTTTCTCGGACTAGCTGGATATTACAGGAAGTTTGTGGAAGGATTTTCGAGGATAGCTGTTCCCCTCACTAGATTGACCCAAAAGAAGACCAAGTTTGAGTGGAGTGCCGATTGTGAAAAGAGTTTTTTCGGAGCTGAAAGCAAAGTTGACATCCGCTCCTATTCTAGCTCAGCCCACTCTTGGAGACAAGTACGTAGTATACAGTGATGCTTCGAAGAATAGTCTCGGATGCGTCCTTATGCAGAATGACAAAGTGATAGCGTATGCATCCCGACAGTTGAAACCCTTTGAGCAAAACTATCCTATCCATGATCTTGAACTTGCCGCAGTGGTATTTGCATTAAAGATATGGAGGTACTATTTATATGGCGAGAAGTGCGAAATCTATACAGACTACAAGAGCCTAAAGTACCTCTTTACCCAGAAAGAGCTTAATATGCGTCAATGCAGATGGTTGGAATTGATTAAAGATTATGATCTCTCCATTCAATATCATCTGGGAAAAGCTAACAAAGTCGCTGATGCCCTAAGTCGGAAAACAAACCACCCACGACAACCACCTCTTCAGCGAGATATGGAAGAATTTGGCCTAGAAGAAGTTGACTCAATCGATGAAGTTCTCGCCAAATTGGTTCTTGTCCCTTCATTGATTGATAAGATCAAGGAAACTCAAAGGATTGATGAAGCCATAAGAAAAGTCAAGAAAAGGATGGAAGATAAGCCGCGAGATGACTTTGAGATTCGTAGTGATGGCAGTTTATGGTATCAAGGACGGTTATGTGTCCCCGAAAACAAAGAAATTAAGGACGAAGTCTTGATGGAAGCTCATAACTCTCGATTATCTATACATCCTGGAGCTAATAAGATGTATCAAGATCTCAAGCAAAAGTTGTGGTGGCCTGGTATGAAGAAACAAATAGCAGAATTTGTTGAGCGATGTTTGATCTGCCAAAGAGTAAAAGCCGAACACCAAAGACCTACTGGATTGTTACAACCCTTGGAAGTGCCAGAACGGAAATGGGATCACATCACCATGGACTTTGTGACTGACCTACCCAAGACTAAGCATGGGAATGATGCTATATGGGTCATTGTGGATCGTTTGACTAAGTCTGCTCACTTTTTGGCTATGACGATTAAAGCATCTATGGAGAAGTTAGCCTCTATGTATATTGATCAGATTGTTTGTTTACATGGAGTGCCCATCAGTATTGTATGTGACCGTGACCCCCGATTTACTTCGAGATTTTGGACTGCCTTTCAAAAGGCAATGGGCACAGAGATAAGAATGAGTTCTGCATTTCATCCTCAAACAGACGGACAATCAGAAAGAACAATCCAAACCCTTGAGGACATGCTTCGCGCTTACATTCTTGATTTTGGAGGAAGCTGGGATAAAAGTCTTAAGCTCGTTGAGTTTTCTTACAATAATAGCTTCCACAGATCCATCGGAATGGCACCTTATGAGGCATTGTATGGACGAAAATATCGGTCCCCACTCTATTGGAACGAGATTGGAGATAAAATCTACGCAGGACCCGACATTGTTTAGCAAACACGAGAGAAGGTAAAGTTAGTCCAACAAAGGCTAAGAGCAGCGCAAGATAGAACGAAGATATGGGCAGATGAAAGAAGGAGATCTTTGGAGTTTCAAGAAGGAGAGAAAGTCTTTCTGAAAGTTTCTCTGACCAAAGGAGTTAAGAGATTTGGCATCAAAGGAAAACTAAGCCCAAGATTCGTTGGACCTTATGAAGTGCTTCAAAGAATAGATGAGGTTGCGTACCATTTGGCGTTGCCACCATCCCTTTCTCAGCTGCACGATGTATTCCATGTTTCTCAACTCCGTCGATATTTATATGACCCAAGCCACATCCTTGAAGATCAACAGCTGAAGGTCGAAAAAGATGTAACTTATGAAGAGGAACCCTTAAGAATAGTTGATCGGAAAGAGAAAGCTTTAAGGAAGAGATCCATACCCATGGTGAAGGTACAATGGAGGCATCATTTGGAAGAAGAAGCCACATGGGAAACGGAAGAAGATATGAGGAGTAGATACCCCCATCTTTTTGACTAGTTCCGAAGTTTCGAGGACGAAACTTATGATAAGGGGGGGAGGATGTTGTACCCCAACGATCATGTACGTGAAAACTATGAATATGAGACGGAATGAAAGCGACAATTTCTTTTAGCGCGTGTTACTTAAGTCAACTTAACCCTCTTTACTTAATTATTATTGAGGTGATACCAAGCCAAATTAAATAAGAGAAACTGCAAGAAAGTAGTACATGAAATATAGAGTTATATAAACCATACACACCACTATGTATGTATGTGCGTGTATATGATATATGTGTACGAAATGTATAAATACCTACATGTGTATGCATAGGAGGATATATATATATATATATATATATATATATATATATATATATGTAGTACACATGGCGTGTATATGTATGTATACATACATATGTTAATCTTAGAATATAATAAAATAAAGAAAACAATATAGTACATGAATTAAAATTACAAGAAATATCAAGATGCCCAAGAGGCCCCAAAATTCGGCCAAGGCATGAAGGGGATTCTAGAATTCTCTAGCCAATTTTATTAGTTAAAATAATTACTTAAAGTCTACTACACCATTAAGACAAGAAGTTATCATGCAAAGAATAAATAGAAAAACAAAATAGACATGCATTTAAGGAACAAGTAAGACAACTCATTAAAGAAGAAGGTAGTATGGTTGAGGTCATAAAGACCCCAACCAAACCGCCGCCTTAGTGTCTAGACATGGAGGATTTTTAAATCCTACCATGGTTACTTTTTCCCTTAAACCAAGGTTAAGATAACCATGATTTGATAAAGTAACTTGGGTTAGCACCAAAGTAACCATAGTTGGAATAAAGTAACCAAGGTTATACTAACCTAACCTTGATTAGCACTCATGAAAGCCCTAAACCTCACAATTATCCCTCCAAAACTGTCCCCCTAGCATGTTTTAAACCCTTCTAGAAACATCTACCTTCTCATCATGCAAGAGCATAACACTTAGATAATTTCCATCTCCCTCACCAAGGTTTCGGCCCCTTCATCTTGAAGGATAGGAATTCAAGCTTCAACTTCAAGACTCAAGAAGACATCTAGGTAAGTCTTGTTCCAAGTTTCCTTAAGTGAATTCTTATTTGGTGAAGAATGAAGCTCACATGAACTCCTTCTCTCCATGCCAAAACCGTGACATCCATGGGTTAAATAGGTGAAAGACTTCAACTTTCCTAGGTGGTGTTATATTGAGGTACTTGCATCTCCATTCCAAGCTCATTTTGGTAAGAAGCTCTAGACCTCAAATCTATCCTATTTCCTCTATTGAATAAAGACTAATCTTTTCCTTTCATTTCCATCAAAACCGTATGCTCAAGGTAAGGAAGGAGAAGGATTTCAACTCAACTCACTCCATAACCAAGCAAAGACAAGAGCTTTAGCTTGAAGAGGCAATTACACAATGATCTCTCATGATTTATTTAAAGAGTTTGTGACTTGAATGCTTAGAAGTTCTTAAGATATGATCTTTAGTTGAATGTCTTAAGTTTGAGACTATATCTTAGTGATTCCCTAAGAACAATGCCTTGCATGTGATTTATTCCTTTAAAGATGAAGTCTTTTTCCTATATGCTATATGAAATAAGGCTGACCTATGGTGAAATAAAGTTCATCTAAGTAGGTCTAGACAAGATTGACTTGTGAATGTAACACAAAAGGTCCTAAGGAAAGTATACATGTGAAAGCTAGGAGCTTTATGAGGTTGTTGGTAAGTTTAGATTAAGATGACTCTTGAATGTGAATGCATGCTTGAATATGTGTTGTAAAATGTGGTTAAGGCACCACACAAGTTTCGGCCCAAGGTATTGAGTGAAAACATGGACATTTGACTTGGATAAGATGACAAAATAGCAAACCACTGGAATTGGACAGAATAGAATGACGTTTTAGATGGCGTAGGAACTGATCTTTTAGACCTTCATTGAAGCTGATTTTTGGTACAGAGCTAGCCTCTTGAGTGTAGCGCAAGTGAGAGTTGGAATTTCGTTAAAATCAGTTATGGATTATTTTTAAGAAAGTATGCGGTAAAACTGCTCCAGTAGACAATTCTGGAGCTGGACAGAATTGATCACCGAGGTCAACGAATTAAAAAGAGGACCTTGTGGACCTTCAATAAATCTAATTTTCAGCACAAAGATATCTCCATGTGTATAGAAGAATTGAGAGTTGGAATTTTGTTAAAATGAGCTATGGTTAATTTTTAATAAAATATTTGGTGAGACTGGTCAGACTTGAAAAACAGGAACTGAGCAGAATGGTAACCTCTTTTGGTTGGCTTGAATAGAGACCTTGTAGAGGACCAAGAAAGCTGATTTTTGGCATGGTAATAATTCTACGAATGTAGTGAACATTCCAACTGGAATTTTGGTAAAAAAAGTTCTGGATTACTTTTAATGAATTAATTAGTCAAACTGCTCAACTGAAAGCACTGGAACCAACCTGAAGTTTAGTAATGACTTTCTGGACTCAGAAAGGGGACTTAGGGATATGAAAATAGGATAAATTTCGGTAGGATACTAGTTCCACATGTTTATGACTTGTGCAAGTTGGAATT
This sequence comes from Eustoma russellianum, assembly GCA_036186865.1. NCBI lineage: Eukaryota > Viridiplantae > Streptophyta > Magnoliopsida > Gentianales > Gentianaceae > Eustoma > Eustoma russellianum. Next base: position 13,304,503 of record AP025072.1, on the reverse strand, counting down.
TCTGAAAAATGAATCACGGATTTGCTACAATTGAATTTTTGGTAAAATAGGTCAGTTTAGTTTCAGCACCTAACCCATTTCGGAAATTAAGTAAATGAGCCCCTTTAGAGTTATCAAAGTAATCTGAAATTTTTATGACATGTATCTAAGATTCCACCAAACGTATTTGTGACAAAAGAATTATGGAAATGGATCTATTTGGTTAGCTTAACCGCCCCATGAAAATGAAGTAAAAGTCTAGAAATATTTAGTTCCGAAACCATGCACGTTGACATGTTATAAGGAATGGCTACGATTCTTCATGTCATGACTTGCATTGCATATCATTACATGAATCACGCATGATCATGAAATTGGTTTTATGGATTTTACTTATGCAAGCAAGTTTTAAAAGCGACTATGTTTTCGTTATGCATGAAAAGTTTTTATGGTCCCATCTTTTTAAAGAAAGCTTCATGATTCCTTGCCGGCCAAGCATGCGACTAACCCGACTCCAGACCCGGGGTTAATTGGTCTGATGACATGATCTGTTTTGGACCCGTTCATATCCGGGGTTAATTGATCTGATATCTGTTCTGGACCCGATCAGATCTAGGGTTAATTGATCTGATATATGTTCTGGACCCGTTCAGATCTGGGGTTAATTGGTCTGATATCTGTTCTGGACCCGTTCAGATCCGGGGTTAATTGCTTTGATATCTGTTCTGGACCCGTTCAGACCCAGGGTTAATTGGTCTGATGATATGTTCTGGACCCACTCAGATCCGGGGTTAACTGATCTGACACTCTGTTTTTACGACATGTTAATTTATGGGACCAAAATGATGTTTTTACATGACATGACATCATGCATTGCATCTTGCATAATTCACGATCATGAGGACATGTTGCATGTTACAGTTAATGGTTATAAGTTATTATTGGTATAGCATTCCCTAATAACATGCTTAAGCCGAATGCCAAGTAAGTTCAGGATCCAAGATCAGGTATGGTATAGCATTCCCTAAAACATGCTTAAGCCGAACGTCAAGTAAGTACAGGATCCAAGATCAGGTATGAATTATAATTATTTGAGGTTTTTGGGGTAATACGTTCATGTTATGATTCTTTACGTATTTCATGATAGTTTATTGTATTCTTGCTGGATGATTTTTATCACTCACACTTTATTTTTCCCCAGAGCCGGATAATGCCAAGATAGAATGGATCGAGGACGAGCCGAGAGTACCTTATCCATAGGCGAGGAGCATGAAGGGAGCTAAGCTTAAGGACTTTTGTGCTGCCAAGAAGTTTTGTATTATGACTATGATGGAACTCTCTGGATTTCGGTTATGTCATTTTGTGGGATTACTACTTTTGGGAACTTAGTAATTTAGTAATGCATGTTTATTTTGAAAAGTTTTAATTCTGCCGAAATTTTACTACCATGTTGAATGTTAGCATGGGAGTCCAAGACTTATGTTATGGATGTTCGCATGTTATGCATGACGCCTTGTACTCTCCTTAGTGAAGTACGGCGGGTGCACCGTATCCGGACGAGGCCCGGGTGCGGGGCGCTATAGTACTTCTATATGCTTAGCCTTAGAGTGCAACACGGGGTTCTTAGACAAATTAATGGCACTCATACTATCACAATATATAGGAATTCTATTTACGGTAATTCCAAAGTCCGAGAGTTGTTGTTTTATCCACAACAACTGTGTGCAACAAAGGCTAAGTGCCATGTACTCAGCCTCAGTAGTGGACAAAGCAACGCTTGCTTGCTTTTTGGAAAACCATGAAATGAGTGAGCTTTCTATAAATTGGCAAGTCTCACTCGTGCTTTTTCTATCTATTTTGCAGCCACCATAATCTGCATCAGTATAAGCATGTAAGTCAAATGTGGAATCCTTATCGTACCAAATTCCTAAGGTGGCGTGTGCTTAATATAGCGGAATATTCTTTTCACCGCATTATAGTGAGACACCTTAGGTTGACTCTGAAATCGTGCACACATGCATACACTGAACATGATATCAGGCCTACTAGCAGTCAAATATAGCAAAGAACCTATCATAGATCGATACAAGCCATTATCAAAATCTTTACTATGTTCATCTTTGTCCAATTTAGTAGTGACACTCATAGGGGTGGGAGATGGTTTCAAATTTTCAAAGTTAAACTTTTTAATCATGTCATTGACATATTTTGCTTGACTTATGTGAATCCCCTTACTCGTTTGCTTAATCTGCAAGCAAAGAAAATAATTAAGTTCACCAACCATAGACATTTCAAATTCAGATTTCATGCAATTTTCAAAATCTTCAACGAGTCTATGTGATGTAGAACCGAAAATAATGTCATCAACATAGATTTGGATAATAAGTAAATCCGATTTATCTTGTTTCAAAAATAGTGTACTATCTATAGTACCTCGTTTAAAATCATTGTCTAAAAGGAAAGTAACAAAACGATCATACCATGCTCTCGGTGCTTTCTTTAGTCCGTATAGTGCCTTCTTTAGTTTGTACACGTGATCTGAATGTTTCAAATCTTCAAAACCGGGTGGTTGCTTCACGTACACTTCTTCTTGTATAAATCCGTTTAGGAATGCACTTTTTACGTCCATTTGATACAATTTAAAATCTTTCATGCAAGCAATAGCAAGTAATAGTCATAGAGCTTCTAAACGTGCTACGGGTGCAAATGTTTCATCGTAGTCAATTCCTTCTTCTTGATTATATCCTTGTGCTACAAGTCTCGCTTTATTTCTAACAACCTTTCCTTCTTCATTCATTTTATTCCTAAACACCCACTTTGTGCCTATTATAGTCTTATCTTGTGGTCGTGGCACTAAATCCCATACATCGTTTCTAACAAATTGATTAAGTTCATCATGCATGGCATCAATTCAAGAAGAATCACTCAAAGCATCATGCACATTTTTGGGCTCAATTTCAGAAATCATAGCATGAAATTCATTTATTTCGTCCGAAGTAATTCTTCTATGTGGTCGCACACCATAAGTGAGGTCGCCTATGATGAGTTCATGTGGGTGATCTCTATGCCATCTTGGTTGATTATTTTCTATGTTATCATGCATTTCTATGTGATCATGCATTTCTAGTGTGTCATTCATATCATGCATATCAAAAGAACCATCATCTTTATTCAACACGGGTTTCAATTCAAAGTCATCGTCATATTTCTTATCTTTATCAATCTCACCAAATTCATTGAATTTCACATGAATAGATTCCATGATTTGTCTAGTGAGAGGATCATAACACCTATATGCCTTTGAATTTGTAGAATATCCAACAAAAATGCACTCAATTGATTTGGATTCAAATTTGTCTAAATTATCTTTTGTATTTAAAACAAAACATTTGCATCCAAACACATGAAAATAGTCAATCTTAGGAATGCGATCATTCAAAATCTCATAAGACGTCTTGTTTATTTTCTTTCTTATAGATAGGCGATTTATAATATAGCATGCACAATTTACGGCTTCCGCCCACATAAATCTAGGCAATTTATTTTCGCATAACATAGTCCTAGCGATTTCTTGTAATGTACGATTCTTTCTTTCTACTACTCCATTTAATTGTGGAGTTCTAGGTGGCGAAAACTCATGCTTGATTCCTTTTTCTTCGCAAAATGAAATCATATCTTTGTTTTTAAACTCACCGCCTCTATCACTTCTTATCTTTTTCACACTTACACCGTATTGATTTTCAAGTTGTCTAATTAATTTTGCAATCTTAATGGCGCTATCATCCTTATGTGCAAGAAATAAAGTCCAAGTATAAAGAGAAAAATCATCAACAATCACGCATGCATAGTGGCGCCCACCAAGGCTTGTAGTGCGACTAGGACCAAACAAATCAATATGTAATAGCTCTAAGACTTTAGTCGTGCTTATTTCATTTTTAGGCTTAAGTGACTCACATGTTTGTTTGCCTTTTATGCAAGATTCACACAACTGAAAGTTGTCTAAATCAAGCTTGGGCAGTCCTCGTACTAGGTTCTTTCGTTCAAGTTTATCTAGTGTGGAGATACCAATATGTCCTAAACGTCTATGCCATAAATTCACATTGGGTTCATTTGACATAAAGCACTTAACTCTAGCTGTTGTAACCCAATTAGAGAATCCTTCTTGTACCTAAGGTTGAGTTAGTGAACATGTGACAATGTACGCTTGCGTTTGGAATTGATTAAGTCAATGATCATTATAAGTATATCATGAAGAGTACTGTGTGTATTACAAGAAAGGATCCAATTACTCCATGGCTTTGTGAGTTTCGGCCATAGCCAAGAAGGGTTATTTCTAAAATCCCTATTTAAATATAAACTAATGGCATAAATGTGTATCATTTTTTTTTTAGAAAAACAAAAGGGATGGCAAAATAAATTACAAAGGCTAGTTGGGGTCATTAAATACCCCAACCGCCAGCTGCATTAAGAGGGAAAGGGGGAGGGAGGCTAATTAAGTGAAGGGTGGTTAGATTAATGAGGTGTAACCTAACCAAACCTAAAAAAAACTAGGGTTAGTCAAAAGAAACTATGGTTAGCCTAAAGTAACCATAGTTAGTAGTAAAGTAACCTTGGTTAACCAAAGGTAACCAAGGTTAAGACATCTAATTTGAAAGGGCTAGGACAAAACCCTCACCCCACCCCTTATACCCAACGGCTAACCTAGCCAAGAGAAGAAGAGTTTTTCCCAAAATACACTTGAGCACTCCCTAGATTTCAAACACTCCAAAGTGTCTCCTTCTCTCCCTTTTTCTCTTCCAACCCCACGGTCAAGAGGAGCACCAAGAAGGATTTGATTCCTCCAAAGCTAAGTGACATTAGGTAAGTGTTCTTAGCCTCTTAAGAAGACATCTATACTTTCATGAAGATGAAACTCATGGTGTACCTCTCTTTGCTCAAACCGTGACCCTTAGTGGTCTCTAGGAACAAGGATCTCAAGCGTTCAAGAGCTCTAGCTTAGAGAAGCTTGGACACTACTCGAAGTCCTTTTGGTAAGCCATCTAGCTTTCTTTTTAAAGGGATGTTGAGATAAAAATATAGACTCACTATATTCCTTTCTTTCTCCTCACCATACCGTGGGAATGCTTGTGTAAAAGAGAGAAAGACTTCAACTTTTTCACCTTTCCAAGAAGAGTAAGCAAACAAGGCAAGTACACTATACTCTTTATGGTTTAGATGTGAAAGTGTGTGCATGAATGGATAGATATACCTAAGATCTAATCTTGGTTGTAAAATGGTAAGTTGTAAGCCCAAAACTTTCGGCCTAGGACATTTAAATGTGTAGGAGTGGAACCTTGCTCCAAAGATGTATTCTTTGAGGGTTATATGCATATTTATGTGCTAATCTAGGCTTGGATGTGTTAAAGATCCTTTCTTTCATGAGGAAAGGCTCACGGTGGAAGGGTTAAGGGAGGATGGGTGATTTTACATGAAAAAAATGTCAAAATAGCAAGGAGGTGGGGACAAGCTTTGATCTTGTTGTGTGTTAGGCTTAATATACTCTTGGTTATATCATTTTCTTGCATGCACCAAATAATGAGGCTGTTGGTGAAGGGTGCGTGTGTTCATCCCCAAATTGTTGCTAAGTGCTGGTAACAAAAATGTGAGCTAAGGACATTTAGGAAGAAAATATGATCACTGGAAAATTCTGGAGCTAGACCGAAATTTAGACTGTTTTGCGAAGCCATAAAAGGGACCTTAGGAACCTTCAATTCCACTGACTTTTGGTGTGCTATTAGTCGTATGTGTCTATTAGATGTGAGAGTTGGAATCACATTAAAAAGAGCCACGGTTAATTTTTAATGAATTTTCTACTAAGACTGGTCCTGCTGGGAAAAGTTGCACTGGACAGAATTTAAGTAACATGTTTGGGAGTCTAAAAATAGGCCTTAGAGGTGTGCAAATCCACTAATTTTCGGTATGACACTAACCTCATGAATAAAGAAAAGGTGGCAGTTGGAATTTTGTCAAAGTAAGTTGTGGTTTATTTTTAATAAATTTTCTAGTAAAACGGGTCAGACTGAAATGTCCTGGATGGACAGAAATTGTGTAACATGTTGCATGATCCGAAACAGGGCCTTAGGAAATTGTGATTTGGCTAAATTTCGACAGGATGCTAGCTCAATGAATTTATTAAGTTGGAAAGTTGGAATTTCCAGAAAAAGATTAAAGGATTGGTCACAATAAATTTTATAGTAAAATGTGGTCATTTCAGAATTCAGGTTACATCGTTTTATGAAAAAGATCAAACGAGTCCCTTATCGATATCATAATTCCACAATGCATGCAGGGCATTCACTTACGACAATTACGGAGAAGAACATGTGATCAAGTGGGTCTAACATGTGCATTTTAGTAGGAAAACCCTAAGGAGAAGTAGACACAACTAAGCTGGAAATTTCCAGCTCGGCAACAAAATGTGTCTATTCGTTTACGTCATGCATTATGCCGTGAATTGCATATTACATGCCATGCATTGCATCATCGTCACGTACATGATTTACAGCATGTCTATTTATGAGAAAGAAAGATGAAAAGCGTTTCAAAAGATGATTTTATTTTGTAAAGAATGATTCCCCACCGGTACCGTGTGTGAGTATGAACTTGGCTAGTATGATGACGTTACCGTTCCGAATCCGGGAATAATAGATTCGAAGGGGAGACGTTACCGCCTCAGATCCGGGAAGATAGATCTGAACATGAGAAAGATGACATTACCATTCCGAATCTGGGAATAATAGATTCGAAGGGGGGACGTTACCGCCTCAGATCCGGGAAGATAGATCTGAATATGAGAAAGATGACGTTACCGTTCCGAATCCGGAAATAATAGATTCGAAGGGGAGACGTTACCACCTCAGATCCGGGAAGATAGATCTGAACACTCTGTTGTTTTACGACGATGATGATTTTATTTATGAAAAGCATGAAAGTTAATTTTTCCATTGTCATAATCAATGCATCACATGTACATATGCATGCATACATTCATGAAGCGACATATGAGATTTAAGTTATGATGCTTTCGTAGACCCTAAGCGATGATTCTGATTGTGTTATTCCTCAATACGAGTTATGGTCTTTTAATGTTATGTTTACTTTGAGTGATGAATTTAATTAAGTTATGATCTTGCTATCCTAAGTGATGATCCATACCGAATTTTGGACGGAGGACAGGTATGCTTCTAAATCATAAATTTTTGGGATTCGGTTCTTGTTCCCACTTTCCATTTAACTCATGATTATTATAGTATACTTGCTGGTGACATTGTCACTCACCCTATTTTTCCTCCCAGAGGTGGCAGAGGACAAGGTAGAATGGATCGAGGACGAACCTAGGGTTCCCTACCCGTGAGTGCAGTGAAGGATGGCCAGCTTTAGGAGATCGAACGTACCAGCTTTAAGGGATGATTGAAATATGTACTTGAGATGGGAAAACAATTTACTTTTGTCGCTTTCTGCTACAATGATGTGGATTGTAAACTTTAAGTGTTTGTGATGACGTTTTAAAATTTGAAGTTTTAAATTCTGCCACAATTTCGCTTATTTGTTGCGCGTAAGCACGAAAATCCATGTATTGCTATCATGGATCACGACGCGTATGGATGACGCCTAGTACTCTCCTTAGTGAAGTACGGCGGGTGCACCGACTTCGGCGGGGTCGGGGTGCGGGGCGCCACAGGTGGTATCAGAGCGAAGGCTCCAGATCCGGGCAGAATATAGAACTAAGTTATGATTATAGTCGACTAAGTTTGATCTTAGACCTAAGAATTAATCTCAGATGAGAGTTGATCCTAGAACAGAACGATTTCGACCAACAAATTAGGGCACGACCCAGTAGTAGGTCCAACTAATGACCTATCGTAAATTTAAATAATAGTATATGTATGCATATGTTCTTCTGATACGCCAAATTAAATTCTGTTACTAGTTGTGACGTTCCTGTACTGAATAAAATCGACACTGCGTGCTGCAGATGGTGCGACCCAGAGGGAGGCCAGCCCGAGCTAGGCCTGAGGTGCAAGAGCCTATCCCACCTCCACCCGCTCAGGCTCCTCCACCTCCACCGCCTCAAGGCCAAAATCCACCGCCAGTTCAGAATGTCCCTCCACCACAAGGACCTTTTCCACCTATGATGGCAGACATCAACGCTTTTCAGAACTTCTGCCAAACAGTTACACAGATTGGGCAAGTGATGCTCCAGCAAAATAATCCTCAACCTCACGAGCCAATTAGGGATGCCCAATATTACTTTGAAAAGTTGAAAAGAGCCAATGTTCCGCCGTTCGAAGGAAAGTCAGACCCTAATGTCGCTGAGAAGTGGCTCGATGAGGTAGAAAATTGCTTTGAACTAATCAGAGCCCCAGAAGAAGTAAAGACTCAAGCCGTCAGGCCGTTTCTATTGGGGGAGGCCAACCAATGGTGGAAGGCCAATCTAAGCTTTACCAAGACCAATTCCCTGGGAGAGATTCCTCCAGGAATTTAACAAGTTCTACATACCACCTTCAGTTAAGCTACAGAAAAGACATGAGTTTGAGTCACTGATACAGGAGTCCGGAATGACGGTTGCCGACTACGCCAACAAATTTATAGCTTTGGGGAGATTCCAACCATCGACTATGAACGATGAAGAAACCAAGATGTTGAAAATTCGAAAGAGGACTGAACCCTAGAATCCGAACATGGCTGGTTAATGCCAACCCAGCAAACTTTGGTGCCCTTCTAGATGCCTGTTACAGAATTGAAAGAGATATCGTCCATCGGGACGAGTTTAGCCAAAAGAGAGGAAGGGAGATGTCTGGAAGTGGAGGGCCCCGTAAGACCGCCAAGCAAAACACCAAGGGGCCAGGGCGTCAAAGGAAGAACCAATTTCAACGCAGTTCCCAGAAAAATCAATCATAGAATCAAGGACAACAATCTGCCATTCCAAACTGTTCTCATTGTGGTAAGCACCATGTAGGAGAATGTTATATCCAAGCTGGGAAATGTTTCGGATGCGGCCAGACCGGGCACATCTTTAAGGACTGTCCGAACAAAGGAAACACCTGTTTTGGATGTGGGAAACCAGGACATATGGCCACAGAGTGTCCGGAGAAGGGGACTCAGCAACAACAACAGCCACCAAAACCCCAGCGCCAGCGTACTAACGCACGAGTCCACGCTATGACTGACGCAGCCGCTGAGGAAGCCGACAATGTGGTAACAGGTATTTTCAGGAAACCATACTAATTTTCTTTTAGCAACATGGTTATCTTATGGTTGCTTAGTGAGAATTATATGATCCAGGAGTTATACTAGTATGCTCAATACCTGCCAACGTACTATTTGACAGTGGCGCCAGCCACTCTTTCGTATCCAAGAAATTCGCAAAGAATATTGAGAAAGGCCCAACCCATAGTGATAAACCTTATAGAATCCAAGCAGCTGGGGAGCAGATGCTCGTAGCTCACCATGTATTCAAAAATTGTGAACTTGAGTTTAATAACCATCGGTTTGACGCCGATTTAATTTCCATCCCCATGACGGACTTCGATGTAATTCTTGGGATGGACTGGCTCTCCAAGAACTATGCCAACATTGATTGTATTGAAAAACAAGTTACCTTTAAGGACCCCACACATAAAGCCGTAACCTTTCAAGGGGGATCAAAGTTACGAAAGAATCCTAAGAACATTTATGTAAATGCAATTCGCGCCAGTAAAGCTTTGAAGAAAGGACATCAAGGATATCTCGTCTATGCCATAACCACTGATCAAGCACCCACAGACGTAACCCAAGTTCTAGTAGTTCGAGAATATCTGAAAGTTTTTCCAGAAGAATTACCAGGCCTTCCCCCGGAGCAGGAAATAGCTTTTGAGATCAACTTGATTCCAGGAGCTGAGCCAATATCGAAGGCTCCCTACAGAATGGCCCCCGCAGAACTGAAAGAGCTGAAGGAGCAGCTACGTGAGTTATTGGAAAAGAAGCTGATACGCCCAAGTGTTTCACCTTGGGGAGCTCCGGTACTGTTCGTCAAAAAGAAGGACGGAAGTATGCGATTATGTATTGACTATAGAGAGCTCAATAAAATTACCATAAAGAATAAGTACCCCTTGCCAAGGATCGACGACTTGTTCGATCATCTTCGGGTAAGTGAACAAAACATTTTATTTTAGTAATAAGTTTCTTATGAACCCTACCTAAAGGTATCATGATGCAGGGGGCAAGAATTTTCAGTAAGATTTATCTTTGCTCAGGATACTTCCAGTTAAAGATCAAGGCTGAAGACGTCCACAAAACTGCATTCCGAACCCGTTACAGACATTACGAGTTCCTAGTAATGCCGTTCGGACTGACCAATGCGCCTGCCGCATTCATGGATCTAATGAACCGAGTTTTTCAAGAACAATTAGACAAATTCGTCATAGTCTTCATAGATGACATCTTGATATACTCACCAGATGAAGAAACCCATGCAGCCCATCTAAGGATTTCTCTGGACATTCTACGAAGGGAGCAACTGTATGCGAAGTTTAATAAGTGTGAATTCTGGCTACGAAGCGTAGCCTTCCTAGGGCATGTGATATCCGAAGAAGGGATATCAGTAGATCCCAAGAAAATCGAAGCAATCACGGAGTGGCCTAGACCAACAAATGTTACGGAGGTACGAAGTTTTCTCGGTCTTGCGGGTTACTATCGAAAGTTCGTAGAAGGATTCTCTCAGATTGCTATGCCTATGACCCGCATAACCCAGAAGAAAACCAAGTTCGAGTGGACCTCAGACTGCGAGAATAGCTTTATTGAATTGAAGAAGAAACTGACCTCCGCCCCAGCCCTAGCATAGCCCATTCCCGGAGAAAACTTTGTTGTGTATAGTGATGCCTCTAAGAACGGATTAGGATGTGTACTAATGCAAAAAGATCGAGTAATTGCGTACGCATCTCGACAGTTGAAACATTCGAACAAAACTATCCTGTACACGACCTTGAGTTGGCAGCTGTGGTCTTCGCATTAAAATATGGAGGCACTACTTGTACGGCGAGAGGTGTGAAATTTTTACGGACCACAAAAGTCTCAAATACCTATTCACCCAAAAAGAGCTGAACATGCGACAACGAAGATGGCTGGAGTTAATAAAGGACTATGACCTATCAATTCAATATCACCCGGGAAAAGCCAACAAGGTAGCAGATGCATTAAGTAGAAAAACAAGTCATCCACGCCAACCACCTTTGCAGCGTGACATGGAAGAATTCGATCTAGAAGAGGTTGATTCGATTGAAGGCATGCTCGCCAAGTTGGTGATAGTTCCTTCCCTAATAGACAGAATTAAAGAGGAGCAAGAAAAGGATGAAACCCTAAGCAAGATAGAAGACCGGGTACAAACAAGACCCACCGGAGAATTTAAGGTCCGAAACGACAACAGTCTGTGGTTTCAAGAAAGATTGTGCGTACCCCATAACGAAAACATTTTGAACGAAGTTCTTAAGGAGGCACATAACTCGCGATTATCCATCCACCTGGAGCCAATAAAATGTACCAAGATTTGAAACAACGATTCTGGTGGCGCGGCATGAAAAGACATATTGCAGAATTTGTAGAAAAATGTCTCGTGTGCCAGAAGGTAAAACCAGAACACCAGAAACCCGCAGGGTTGCTGCAGCCTCTCGAGGTTCCAGAATGGAAATGGGATCACATTACTATGGATTTTGTGACTGACTTGCCTAGAACGAAAAATGGTTACGATGCCATTTGGGTGGTTGTTGATCGTCTAACCAAGTCCGCCCATTTCATGGCTATGACAATCAAGGCTCCAATGGAAAAGTTGGCTACGATGTACGTAGAAAAAATTGTACGTCTTCATGGAGTACCCCTAAGTATCGTGTGTGATCGCGACCCTCGTTTCACATCACGATTCTGGACAGCTTTTCAGAAAACAATGGGTACTGAAATTCACATGAGCTCGGCATTTCATCCTCAAACGGATGGTAAATCCGAAAGAACTATTCAGACACTGGAGGACATGTTGCGATCTTGCACACTCGACTTTGGGAAAAGCTAGGATTGGGGCCTCAAGCTAGTAGAATTTTCATATAACAACAGCTACCATCGATCTATAGGAATGGCCTCGTACGAAGCACTCTATGGAAGGAAGTGCCGATCTCCTCTTTACTGGGATGAAATAGGAGACAGGATTCTCACGGGACCCGATTTAATAGAGCAAGCTCGAGAGAAAATAAAAATTATAAAACAAAGGTTGCAAGCGGCCCAAGATAGAAGCAAGGTCTGGGCAGATGAGAAGCGGCGACCGTTAGAATTCCAAGATGGGGAAAAAGTGTTTCTAAAAGTGTCGCCAACAAAGGGAATTAAAAGATTTGGTATAAAAGGGAAGTTGAGCCCAAGATTTATTGGGCCATACGAGGTTCTTGAAAGAATTGGAAAGGTGGCCTATCGACTCGCTCTACCGCCCACCCTATCTCAAATCCATGACGTGTTTCATGTCTCTCAATTGCGACGATACGTACACGATCCTAGTCATGTCATAAAAGATCAACCTTTGAAGCTGGACGCCGACGCGACCTATGAGGAAGAACCAGAAAAGATAGTCGATCGTAAGGAAAAGGTGCTAAGGAAACGCTCTATACCAATGGTTAAGGTGCAATGGAAGAACCATTATGTGGATGAGTCTACCTGGGAACTAGAAGAGGACATGAAAAATTTGTACCCTCACCTCTTTGGTTAGTGTAGAGATAAGGGGGTTTGAGTGATTTCAAAATAAGTGATCAGTTACAACCGCGTCTAATGGAGGAGCGTATTCGTATGGATGTCTATAGTTGGTGTGGATCAATATCCGGAAAGAAAATAGCTGTAAACATATATAAACGTGTACATGTATGCATGATATCTTGCCAGTACTTGCCTCATTTAGCTTATATATTATGTTGCCGTACTAACGAGCCATGAAGCATTAAAGCTTACATCATATGACAAACATTTGTTGTGTTTACACTATTTTCAGGTGCCACCATTAATGAACTAAACTAGTTCATTAAGTTAAGTACTTAGTTTAATAAACTAAGTAGTTCATTAAAGGAAGCCACATTTGGAAAAGGCACAAAGGCAACAAGGCTAAGGAAGGAAAGTTTTCTCCTCCTCCCCATCTTAATGATACACGCAATATACATATATATTGCACCTATTTTCAGATGTTTTTCAAAAGGCACATACACATGTATTCCAACGTACTACCGACACATTATATATTTTACGTACGTACGTTAACGTCACACCACTATACTTAACTCATATTTATGAGTATAATCAGGTCTTATATCATATGATATAAGATATGGTGATGACAAATAAAATACGACACGATAAAAGGTTCTAAACCGAAATTTGTCGTATCGGGCGAATACGAAAACTTCGCCAACGTGTCACGTACTTGCCATAAATAAATGGCCAGCCCATATACATCAAAAATGGATTAAAATTTCGTGCACATGACAGAAAAATCAGCCAAAAATACTTTCCATGTTGGCACACACAAATTACTCCACATTAAGGCCAAAATGTGAAGATTCCAAGTTTAATTTTGTCACATGCTAATGGTACCACTTTAAACCATCCAAGTGCTGAGATTTAAAGTATATATTATATATATTATGTGTAACATAATATATATAACATGTGCAAAAGTTGGAATTTAAATTAGAGAAAAATCGGGTAATCGATAAATATCGAAAATTCGGTTTTCTACGCACCCAACACATGGAACGTTTTTGGTACATCATGTGACACGTATCTAGACACTTTTTACATGTGATATACATCTTAAAGTTTTCTAGAAAGTTAAATTAAGGGATGATTGGAATATTACATGTGTGTATTATTAAATGTGCACTATTTTACAAAGTTAGCAAAAATAAATTTCAGCACATGCACATACACATTCCAACGTCTACACCAGCTGATTTGGAGCATATGTGGAGCTTTGTTGGCATCTTGATTGGTCAAGGATCAATCATACAATGTTGGTGAATTGAAGAGAGAAGCTACAAATGGTAAGAATTCAAAATATATCTCTCTTATATCACATGCTGAAAATTTCAGCATGCTAAAATGTTGCTGGCCGATTTTTGCTCTTAAATGTGACATATTTTGTCATCTTTCATTATGTGATTAATTGGAAGAAGAAATAGAAATGTTTTGAATATTATTTGAATTAATAAAGTGTGATATTTTATATATCACACATGCTGAAAATTTTTCAGCATGTGTGAAGACATGTGGCCGAATTTGTAAGCTTGGATGTGTCCAAGTTCATTTCTAATGTGATAGCAATACTTACCATAACTTGGTGATTCAATTTTTAAAGAAAAAATCAAGGTAAATTGGGCATTATTTTGAAAGAAATGGAATGATACACATGCTGAAAATTCAGCATGGAAATGAGACATAATGGCCGATTTTTTCATTAAGGTTGGAAGGATTTTTTTTGTCTTACAATTTATGTGAATATCTTATGATTTATGGAAGTTATTTTGTGATGATTTTTGGTACATGGTTAAGTGTAATTCTCAGATTTTTTCCAAGTCATCATGACGACAACGTTGAACCAATAAGGAGGTGCCAAGTAAGCGAAGACTAAATGATCATCCAATAAGAAGGTGCCAAGTAAGCAAGGCCTTGTCACAATGATGTCTTACACTCTCTCAAGGACTTAAAAGATAATTTTCAAGAGGGGAAGACGAGCAAAGGGGGACGGCTGCACCATTATAAGGAAAGAAGAGAGCAAACAAAACAACAACAAGCATTGCAATTCAAAGAGATCAAAAAAAAGCCTAGCTCTTCTTCTCCTACATCTTCTTTCTTTCTCTCTTCTTGTAAAGCCTATTGTTTTCATATCTTTCAATCTTGAATAGGATTGAGATAAACCACCATTCATATATCTTTGTAAAAGATTGATCAAGGTGTGATCAATCTTCACTCTATCAAGGTGGTGGTGTTCGTGCGAATTGTACTAACAATACAAGGTTTGTAAAGGGTTGGAGTTAGGTGTAACTCTATCAACCCTGTGGTAAGGTGTGTTGTGCGTGTGATTAGTGTGAACCAAGGAAGGTGTTCCTTGAAGACTGGAGTAGGTTGTTTATAACCGAACCAGTATAAAAATCTTGGTGCAATTTACTTTCTGCACTTACTTTTCAGTTACTGCACTGTTTATCCTTCTTGTTCGCATCCATAAAAATAGTAAACGATTTTCAAAAATTACGAAAATTTCCAGAAATATACTTATACATTCTAGGGTTAATTTGGCACAAGTTTCAACCCTTTTGGATAAGTATAAGTCAATCAAACATCAAAAGTTCTGAGACTAGTGCAGTCTGATTTTCAGACTTGCAAAGGTTGAGACTTTGATTGTAGTTGACCTACTTCCCAAAAGAATTTTCCAAAACTGTTTCAACCCATTTAAATAAAGTATATAAGGAGTTAGTGGTTAAATTTTCAGAGCATTTGGACGTTCACACAAATAGGAATTAATTTTTCAAAACCATCTACCGTTTCTGGCAGATTTGCACAATCTGATTACCAACGGTTTTTGAAGGGGTTAAAGGTTGAATTTTAATTTGAAATTTTTAGGGAACCCTCATAACATCTGAGACTAAGTTCTCTCAAAATTTAATAATTTTTGGAGACCTCTAACCTAGTTTTAAAAACGTTTTAATACTGGTCCTGAAAACAGAATCTGTTTTCAGAACTTGAATTGTTCAAGTTTAAAGAAATTTTAAAAACCACACTTTCCGCACCATCTATTCAACCCCCCCCCCTTCTAGTGGTGCCTTGCAGATCCTACAAGTGGTATCAGAGCGCAGGAACACTCACTTCAAGGAATCCAACGATTCAGTGAGATGGCAACCACAAATCTCAAAACCGAGCAAGAAGGTATGTCGAGCCAAAAGCCTCCACTTTTCGACGGTGAGTCATTTATTCAGTGGAAACTTAGAATGAAGCTTTTTCTTATGGCTATAGATATAGATCTTTAGTCAATCATTGAAGATGGTCCTTATGTCCCATGTAAGGTATCCACTGTAGACGGAGTCACATTAGAAGTCGTTAAATCTAGACAAGAATATACGAGTGATGATAAAAAGAAACTTAGTATGAATGCTAGGGCTATGCAACTACTCTTAAACGGATTAAGTAAGAGTGAGTCTAGTTATGTGTCAAACTGTTCGAGTGCACAAGAAATGTGGAGGATACTAGAAATGAAACACGAAGGCACGAGTCAAGTGAAAGAGTCAAAAATTAACATGCTTATGTCCACACTTGAGTCATTTAAATTATTGCCCAATGAGTCTATTGTAGATATGGATCTTCGTTTGACTAACATCTACAACTCTCTTGAGTCTCTTGGTAAGGCTTTTACTACGCAGGAAAAGGTACAGAAAGTCCTACGAAGCCTTCCTTCTGAATGGGACCCTAATGTGACCGCGATAGAAGAAAGCAAGGAAACTAAATCAATAAAGATGGAAGAACTAATCGGATCACTTAAAGTTTATGAAAATAAACTCATCATACGGAAATCGGAATCATCTAAACAAGGTAAAGCCATTTCTTTTAAATCAAATGAATACGTCTCCCCTCCCTCCGATCACGTAGATGATAGTGACTCCGAATCGGATAATGATGACCTAATTCTATTGGCTAAAGGATTGAGAAAATTTATGAGAAGGTCATTTAGAAACAAAAATAAGGGCACTACAACTAAGAGAAATAAAAACAAGTCAAATGACAAAGACATTAAATGTTACGAATGTGGCAAACTCGGACACTTATCATATGACTGCCCAAATAAAGAAAAGCAAACTACTAAGTACCCTGACAAGGAGCGGAACAAACATAGACTCGTCTCAGAACCCAAACAAAGGAAACGTGCTCTAAAGGCCTCCACCTGGAGTGATTCATCAGATTCTGAAACTGAGACCGAAGAGGAGACCGCACAAGTATGCTTTGCATCCAAAGCATCTAATGAGGTATCATCTGATTCTGACTCTGACTCTGAACCTTCTTATGATGATCTTTTTAGTCAGTATCTAGAATTGCATAAATTCACTAAGACTCTCGCTAAAGAAAAGAAACGATTAATTGAAGACAAGAAACTGTTAGAATCTTCTAACGAGAATCTTGTCGCTCAATTAAGTGATTCAAAGAAAGAGTCATCATGCGTCATCACTGCATTAAAGACTGAGATTTCATCATTAACCACTCAAAATAATGAAATGAAATCCGAGATTTCAAATTTGAAATCAAGGAATACCGATTTAGAGAAAATGATGAAACAGTTTGATACAGGGTCCAACATGCTGCATCGCATCATATTATCACAAAAGCATGACAGCGACAAAACTGGACTGGGATACGTTGACACTAACGAAGTATCAACCAAACCAACCAAGTTTGTTGTGTCTAAGAAAGTAGACACCCCTAAGCCGCAAGTGGCGTCTAAGATGACGCAGAAAACGCCCCTTCCTCATGCCCCATCTTTTCATATCATGTGAAATATAACTTTGTACCTTATAGATATGAAAAGAAGAGAATAATGCATACACGGAATTCATATCATCCATGCACTACGCACACACACACAAGGACATATCAAAAACGTCCTTCATTTAATGAGTATAAGGGAGTCCTTGGGCAAAGGCCCAAAGTGCATGCACCACATGTCTATTATATCGCACCTTCATCTACATTCTTGCCATTTGATAGACCGAGAAGGATCACCCAAGTATGGGTACCGAAAGGTACTTTTACCAAGAGGTGATTAACTAACTCGAAAGGACCCAAAATTAAAAGGGTACCTAAATCATCTTTTCACATTGCAGGGAGACCACACATCGAAAGATACATCAATAAAGTGGTTCCTTGACAGTGGTTGCTCGAGGCACATGACGGATGACCCGAGCTTGTTCTCCAAATTGAAGAAGGTCACAAAAGTCGGATCCGTGACCTTTGGAGACAACAATGAAGGCAAGATCATCGGAAAAGGTACGATTGGTAATCCGAACACACTCCAAATCTCCAACGTATTTCTGGTAAGCAACTTATCCTACAATCTTCTTAGCATTTCTCAATTTGTTGAGAATGGTTTTAATGTGTGTTTTACTCACTCTTATTGCAACATAATAAATAAAAATGGAGAAATCTTTTTAAAAGGAAAACGAGAAGGCAATATTTTTACGCTATCTATGGATGATGTAGTAGACGCTAAAGTTAAGCGTTTTATGTCAAATGAACCCAATGTGAATTTATGGCATAGACGTTTAGGACACATTGGCATTTCCACACTAGAAAAACTTCAACGAAAGAACCTAGTACGGGGATTGCCTACGCTTGACTTAGACAACTTTCAGTTGTACGAATCTTGCATAAAAGGCAAACAAACACGTGAGTCACTTAAGCCGAAAAATGAAATAAGCACGACTAGAATATTAAAACTATTGCATATCGATTTGTTTGGTCCTAGTCGCACTACAAGCCTTGGTGGGCGTCACTATGCATGCGTAATTGTTGATGACTTTTCTCGTTATACTTGGTCTTTATTTCTTGCACATAAGGATGATAGCGCCGTTGAGATTGCTAAATTAATTAAACAACTTGAAAATCAATACGGTGTAAATGTGAAAAGGATAAGAAGCAATAGAGGCGGTTAGTTTAAAAGCAAAGAGATGATTTCGTTTTGCGAAGAAAAAGGAATTAAGCATGAGTTTTCGCCACCTAGAACTCCACAATTAAATGGAGTAGTAGAAAGAAAGAATCGCACATTACAAGAAATCGCTAGAACCATGCTTTGCGAAAATAAATTGCCTAGATTTCTGTGGGCGGAAGCCGTAAATTGTGCATGCTATATTGTAAATCGTCCATCTATAAGAAAGAAACTAAACAAGACGCCTTATGAGATTTTGAATGATCGCATGCCTAAGATTGACTATTTTCGTGTGTTTGGATGCAAATGTTTTGTCTTGAATACAAAAGATAATTTAGATAAATTTGAATCCAAATCAATTGAGTGCATTTTTGTTGGATATTCTATAAATTCGAAGGCATATAGATGTTATGATCCTCTCACTAGACAAATTATAGAATCTATTCATGTTAAATTCAATGAATTTGGTGAGATTGATAAAGATAAAGAATATGACGATGATTTTGAATTGAAACCCGTTTTGAAAGAAGATAATGATTCTTTTGATATGCATGATATGAATGAGAACTAGAAATGCATGATCATATAGAAATGCATGATAACTTAGAAAATAATCAACCAAGATGGCATAGAGATCACCCACATGATCTCATCATAGGGACCTCACTCACGGTGTGCGACCACGTAGAAGAATTACTTCGGATGAAATAAATGAATTTCATGCTATGATTTCTGAAATTGAGCCCAAAAATGTGCATGATGCTTTGAGTGATTCTTCTTGGATTGATGCTATGCATAACGAACTTAATCAATTCGTTAGAAACGATGTATGGGATTTAGTGCCACGACCACAAGATAAAACTATAATAGGCACAAAGTGGGTGTTTAGAAATAAAATGAATGAAGAAGGAAAGGTTGTTAGGAATAAAGCGAGACTTGTAGCACAAGGCTATAATCAAGAGGAAAGAATTGACTACGATGAAACATTTGCACCCGTAGCACGATTAGAAGCTATACGACTATTACTTGCTATTGCTTGCATGAAAGACTTTAAATTATATCAAATGGACGTGAAAAGTGCATTTCTAAATGGATTTATACAAGAAGAAGTATACGTGAAGCAACCACCCGGTTTTGAAGATCTGAAACATCCCGATCACGTGTACAAACTAAAGAAGGCATTATATGGGCTAAAGCAAGCACTGAGAGCATGGTATGATCGTTTTGCTACTTTCCTTTTAGAAAATGATTTTAAACGTGGTATTATAGATAGTACACTATTTTTGAAACAAGAAAAATCGGATTTACTTATTATCCAAATCTATGTTGATGACATTATTTTCGGTTCTACCTCACATAGACTTGTTAAAGATTTTGAAAATTGCATGAAATCTGAATTTGAAATGTCTATGGTTGGTGAACTTAATTATTTCTTGGCTTGCAGATTAAGCAAACGAGTAAAGGGATTCATATAAGCCAAGCAAAATATGTTAATGACATGATTAAAAAGTTTAATTTCGAAAATTTGAAACCATCCCCTACCCCTATGAGTGTCACTACTAAATTAGACAAAGACGAACATGGCAAAGACGTTGATAATGGCCTATATCGATCTATGATAGGCTCTTTGCTATATTTAACTGCTAGTAGGCCTGATATCATGTTTAGTGTTTGCATGTGTGCACGTTTTCAAAGTCAACCTAAGGTGTCACACTTCAATGCGGTAAAAAGAATATTCCGTTATATTAAGCACACGCCCACCTTAGGAATTTGGTACGATAAGGATTCTACATTTGACTTACATGCTTACACTGATGCAGATTATGGTGGCTGCAAAATAGATAGAAAAAGCACGAGCAGAACTTGCCATTTATAGGAAATTCCCTTATTTCATGGTTTTCCAAAAATCAAGCAAGTGTTGCTTTGTCCACTACTGAGGCTGAGTACATGGCTCTTAGCCTTTGTTGCACACAATTGTTGTGGATAAAACAACAACTTTCGGACTTTGGAATTACCGTAAATAAAATTCCTATATATTGTGATAGTATGAGTGCCATAAATTTGTCTAAGAATCCCGTGTTACATTCTAAGGCTAAGCACATAGAAGTACGCTATCACTTTCTTCGTGATCACGTAAACAATGGTGACATTGTCATAGATCACGTACGCACAGAAGCACAAGTAGCAGATATCTTTACAAAAGCCTTAAATCAAGCCACGTATGAATCTCTTCATTCTAAATTAGGCACGATTCCCGTTGATATGATTTGATTTGACGTGATTTGATTTACTTTCCTTTTTGACAGGAATCTTTTGATTTACTTTCCAAAATAAAGGGGGAGCGAAAAGCATGATTTAAGGGGAAGAGAGACATTTAAGGGGGAGAGAGACACATTAATATTAATTGCACAAATCAAGGGGGAGCCGGATTTGAAATTCGAAATTCAACTCTCAAATCTGTGTATGTTTCGAGGGGGAGAGATAGTATTTAAATCATGTGCATAAATTATTTTGAAAATCATCAAAAGGGGGAGATTGTAGAGATAAGGGGTTTGAGTGATTTCAAAATAAGTGACTTAAATGTATATATATATAAACGTGTACAAACATATATAAACGTGTACATGTATGCATGATATCTTGCCTGTACTTGCCTTATTTAGCTTATATATTATGTTGCCGTACTAACGATCCATGAAGCATTAAAGTTTACATCATATGGCAAACATTTGTTGTATTTACACTATTTTCAGGTGCCACCATTAATGAACTAAACTAGTTCATTAAGTGAAGTACTTAGTTTAATAAACTAAGTAGTTCATTAAAGGAAGCCACATTTGGAAAAGACACAAAGGCAACAAGGCTAAGGAAGGAAAGTTTTCTCCTCCTCCCCATCTTAATTATACACGCAATATACATATATATTACACCTATTTTCATATTTTTTTTAAAAGGCACATACACATGTATTCCAACGTACTACCGACACGTTATATATTTTACGTACGTACGTTAATGTCACACCACTATACTTAACTCATATTTATGAGTATATTCAGGTCTTATATCATATGATATAAGATATGGTGATGACAAATCAAATACGACACGATAAAAGGTTCTAAACCGAAATTTGTCGTATCGGGCGAATACCGAAACTTTGCCAACGTGTCACTTACTTGCCATAAATAAATGGCCAGCCCATATACATCAAAAATGGATTAAAATTTCGTGCACATGACAGAAAAATCAGCCAAAAATACTTTCCATGTTGGCACACACAAATTACTCCACATTAAGGCCAAAATGTGAAGATTCCAAGTTTAATTTTGTCACATGCTAATGGTACCATTTTAAACCAGCCAAGTGCTAAGATTTAAAGTATATATTATATACATTATGTATAACAAAATATATATAACATGTGCAAAAGTTGGAATTTAAATTAGAGAAAAATCGGGTAATCGATAAATATCAAAAATTCGGTTTTCTACGCACACAACACATGGAACATTTTTGGTATATCATATGACACGTATCTAGACACTTTTTACATATGATATACATCTTAAAGTGTTCTAAAAAGTTAAATTAAGGGCTGATTGGAGTATTACATATGTGTATTATTAAATGTGCACTATTTTACAAAGTTAGCAAAAATAAATTTCAGCACATGCACATACACATTCCAACGTCTACACCAGCTGATTTGGAGCTTTGTTGGCATCTTGATTGGTCAAGGATCAATCATACAATGTTGGTGAATTGAAGAGAGAAGCTACAAATGGTAAGAATTCAAAATATATCTCTCTTATATCACATGCTGAAAATTTCAGCATGCTAAAATGTTGCTGGCCGATTTTTGCTCTTAAATGTGACATATTTTGTCATCTTTCATTATGTGATTAATTGGAAGAAGAAATGGAAATGTTTTGAATATTATTTGAATTAATAAAGTGTGATATTTTATATATCACACATGCTGAAAATTTTTCAGCATGTGTGAAGACATGTGGCCGAATTTGTAAGCTTGGATGTGTCCAAGTTCATTTCTAATGTGATAGCAATACTTACCATAACTTGGTGATTCAATTTTTAAAGAAAAAATCAAGGTAAATTGGGCATTATTTTGAAAGAAATGGAATGATACACATGCTGAAAATTCAGCATGGAAATGAGACATAATGGCCGATTTTTTCATTAAGGTTGGAAGGATTTTTTTTGTCTTACAATTTATGTGAATATCTTATGATTTATGGAAGTTATTTTGTGATGATTTTTGGTACATGGTTAAGTGTAATTCTCAGATTTTTTCCAAGTCATCATGACGACAACGTTGAACCAATAAGGAGGTGCCAAGTAAGCGAAGACTAAATGATCATCCAATAAGAAGGTGCCAAGTAAGCAAGGCCTTCTCACAATGATGTCTTACACTCTCTCAAGGACTTAAAAGATAATTTTCAAGAGGGGAAGACAAGCAAAGGGGGACGGCTGCACCATTATAAGGAAAGAAGAGAGCAAACAAAACAACAAGCATTGCAATTCAAAGAGATCAAAAAAAGCCTAGCTCTTCTTCTCCTACATCTTCTTTCTTTCTCTCTTCTTGTAAAGCCTATTGTTTTCATATCTTTCAATCTTGAATAGGATTGAGATAAACCACCATTCATATATCTTTGTAAAAGATTGATCAAGGTGTGATCAATCTTCACTCTAGCAAGGTGGTGGTGTTCGTGCGAATTGTACTAACAATACAAGGTTTGTAAAGGGTTGGAGTTAGGTGTAACTCTATCAACCCTGTGGTAAGGTGTGTTGTGTGTGTGATTAGTGTGAACCAAGGAAGGTGTTCCTTGAAGACTGGAGTAGGTTGTTTATAACTGAACCAGTATAAAAATCTTGGTGCAATTTACTTTCTGCACTTAATTTTCAGTTACTGCACTGTTTATCCTTCTTGTTCGCATCCGTAAAAATAGTAAACAATTTTCAAAAATTACGAAAATTTCCAGAAATATACTTATACGTTCTAGGGTTAATTTGGCAAAAGTTTCAACCCTTTTGGATAAGTATAAGTCAATCAAACATCAAAAGTTCTGAGACTAGTGCAGTCTGATTTTCAGACTTGCAAAGTTTGAGACTTTGATTGTAGTTGACCTACTTCCCAAAAGAATTTTCCAAAAATGTTTCAACCCATTTAAATAAAGTATATAAGGAGTTAGTGGTTAAATTTTCAGAGCATTTGGACGTTCACACAAATAGGAATTAATTTTTCAAAACCATCTACCGTTTCTGGCAGATTTGCACAATCTGATTACCAACGGTTTTTGAAGGGGTTAAAGGTTGAATTTTAATTTGAAATTTTTAGGGAACCCTCATAACATCTGAGGCTAAATTCTCCCAAAATTTCATAATTTGTGGAGACCTCTAACCTAGTTTTAAAAACGTTTTAAAACTGGTCCTGAAAATAGAATCTGTTTTCAGAACTTGAATTGTTGAAGTTTAAAGAAATTTTAAAACCACACTGTTGTACCCCAACAATCAGGTACGTGAAAACTATGAATATGAGATGGAATGAAAGCGACAATTTCTTTTAGAGCGTGTTATTTAAGTCCACGTAACTCTTTTTTTACTTAAATACTCTTGAGATAGTCCATGAAATATAGAGTGATATAAACCATACCAATATATATATATGTATGTGCGCATATATGATATATGTAGGGAATGTATAAATACATGGTACACATAGGCGTGTACGTATTTGTATACATACATATGCTAATCTTGGAATACAATAAAATATAGGCAACAATATG
>AP025072.1:13256466-13270130 GCA_036186865.1 Eustoma russellianum | reverse complement strand
TTTAAAACGTTTTGAAAACTAGGTTTCAGGTCTTCAAAAAATTCTGAAATTTGGAGAGAACGTAGACTCAGATGTTATGAGTGTCTCCTAAAAATTTTAGATTAAAATTCAATCTCTAACCCCTTGAAAATTCGTTGGTGGTCAGATTGTGCAAATCTGCCAGAAATGATACACTGATTTGAAAAATTAATTCCTATTTGTGCACAACTCCAAATGATCTGAAAATTTAACCACTAACCCCTTATATGTTATATTTAAATGTGTTGAAACAGTTTTGAAAAATTCTTTTGGAAAGTTAGTCAAATACGATCAAAGTCTCAACCTTTGCAAGCCTGAAAATCAGACTGCACTAGTCTCAGAACTTTGGACGTTTGAATGACTGATACTTGTCCAAAAGGGTTGAAACTTGCGCCAAAGAACCCTAGAACGTGTGGTTATATTTTCTAAAAGTTTCGTGATTTTTGAAATTCGTTTACTATTTTTACGAACGTGATGAAAAACAGTAAACAGTGCTGAAACAGAAAATCAGTGCTGAAAGTAAATGACACCAAGAATTTTATACTGGTTCGGTTATCAACAACCTACTCCAGTCTTCAAGGAACACCTTCCTTGGTTCACACTAATCACACAACTCAAAAACACCTTACCACAGGGTTGATGGAGTTACACACCAACTCCAACCCTTTACAAACCTTGTATGTTCTATACAATTGCGCACGAACACCACCACCTCGCAAGAATGAAGATTGATCACACCTTGATCAATCTTTTACAAAGATATAGAATGAATGGTGGTTTATCTCAAGCCTATTCAAGATTGAAAGAATATGGATACAATAGGCTTACAAGAAGAAAGAAAGAAAGAGGATGTAGAAGAAGAAGGCTAGAACACTTTTTATCTTTGATTTTGCAACTCTTGTTCTTATCTTTGTTTTGCTCTTCTTCCTTCTTTTAACAAGTCTTGGCCGCCCCCTATAGGTCCTTCTCCTCTTGAAAATTATCTTCTAAGCCCTTGGGAGGATGTAAGACATCATTGTGACAATGCCTTGCTTGCTTGGCATCATTCTATTGGATCATCATTTAGTCTTTGCTTACTTGGCACCTCTTCATTGGCTCAATGTTGTCAACATGATGACATGGAAAAAATCTGAGATTAACACTTTAAACATGTGCTAATATCAATCATAAAATCATACCATAAGTCACAAATTCCATCATAAATTGCAAGACAAGAAATCTCTCCTTTTCAAGCTCAAAAAATCGGCCATTATCACCTTGCCATGCTGAATTTTTCAGCATGTGCATTATGAAATAAAATTCAGATTATTTACCATTTTTCTTTGAATTTTTATCATAAAAATGAATCAACAATATATCGTAAGTATTTCTTCCAATTGAGAAATGAATTTGGACATGAAATAGGTTAAGAATTCGGCCAGCTAGGTTATGCATGTGCTGAGAAATTTTTCAGCATGTAACATGTAACATATCACCATTTATTTATTTAAATAATATTCAAAACATTACCATATCCTCTTCCAATCAATCACCTAATAAAGGATGACAAAATATGTCACACTTTATGACAAAAAATCGGCCACCATGTGTGTAGTATGCTGAAATTTTCAGCATGTGACATAAGAGAGGTATATGTTTAATACTTACCTTTTGTAGCTTCTTTCTTTGATTCATCAACATTGTATGATTGATCCTTGACCAATCAATATGCCAACAAGGCTCCACATATGCTTCAAATCAGCTGTAGGGGCGTATATACATGTATATGCATGTGCTGAATTTCATTTTTGCTAACTTTGTAAATAGTGCATATTTAATAATACACACATGTAATATTCCAATCAGCCCTTAATTTAATTTTCTAGAACACTTTAAGATGTATATCATATGTAGAAAGTGTCTAGATACGTGTCACATGATGTTCAAGAAAAACGTTCCATGTTATGTGCGTAGAAAACCGAATTTTCGATATTTATCGATTACCCGATTTTTCTCTAATTTGAATTCCAACTTTTGCACATGATATATATATTATGTTATACATAATATATATAATATATACTTTAAATCTCAGCACTTGGCTGATTTAAAGTGGTACCATAAACATGTGACAAAATTAAAATTGGAATCTTCACATTTTGGCCTTAATGTGAGGTGATATGTGTGTGCCAACATGGAAAGTATTTTTGGCTGAACATATGGTCATGTGCACGAAATTTTTATCACTTTTTGAAGTATAGGGGCTGGCCATTTATTTATGGCAAGTACGTGACACATTGGCGAAGTTTCGGTATTCGCCCGATACGACAAATTTCGGTTTAGAACCTTTTATCGTGTCGTATTTAATTTGTCATCACCATAACTTATATCATATGATATAAGACCTGAATATACTCATAAACATGAGTTAAGTATAGTGGTGTGACATTAACGTACGTACGTAAGATATATAACGTGTCGGTAGTACGTTGGAATACATGTGTATGTGCCTTTATAAAAAATCTGAAAATATATGGTGTGTATATATATATGGCGTGTGTATCATTAAAGATGTGAGGAGGAGATATCTTTCCTTCCTTAGCTTTGTTGCCTTTGTGCCTTTTCCAAATGTGGCTTCCTTTAATGAACTACTTAGTTTATTAAACTAAGTACTTCACTTAATGAACTAGTTTAGTTCATTTATGGTGGCACCTGAAAATAGCATAAACACAACAAATGTTTGCCATATGACGTAAGCTTTAACGCTTCATGGCTCGTTAGTACGGCAACATAATATATAAGCTAAGTAATGGCAAGATATCATGCATACATGTACACGTTTATATATATATCATGCACCTTTTATCTTATGCTCGTTTTTGTGCACATTTAAATCATGTATTTGAAAATCACTCAAACCCCTTTTTCTCAACAGGCCCCTACCAAAACCGCCCCCTTAGTGTCTAGACATGGAGGATTTTTAAATCCTACCATGGTTACTTTTCTCTAAACCAAGGTTAATATAACCATGATTTAATAAAGTAACTTGGGTTAGCACAAAAGTAACTATAGTTTGAATAAAGTAACCAAGGTTATACTAACTTAACCTTGATTAACATTCAAGAAAGCCCTAACCCTCACAAAAGTCCCTCCAAAACCGTCCCCCCTCTCCTAAGTCCCTAACATGTTTTAAATCAAACCATTCTAGAAACATCTATCTTCTCATCATGCAAGAGCAAAACACTTAGACAATTTCCATTCCCCTCACCAAGGTTTCGCCCCCAACATCTTGAAGGATGGGAGTTTAACTTCAACTTCAAGACTCAAGAAGACATCTAGGTAAGTCTTATTCCAAGTTCCCTTAAGAGAATTCTCATTTTGGTAAAGAATGAAGCTCACATGAACTTTCCTTCTCCATGCCAAAACTGTGGGTTTCATGGTTGAAATAGGTGAAAGCCTTCAACTTTTCTAGGTGGTGTTATATTGAAGTGCTTGAACCTCCATTCCAAGATCTTTTTGGTAAGATGCTCTAGCCTTAAAGATAACCTAGTTCCTCTATTGAATAAAGACTAATCTTTTCATTTCATTTCCTTAAAAGCCGTATGCTTAAGGTGAAGAAGGTAAAGGATTTCATCACATCTCACTTCATAACCAAGCAAAGACAAGAGCTTTAGCTTGAAGAGGCAAGTATACTTTAACCCCATACAATATATGTGATTATGTGCATACTTGAATGTCTAGAAGCCTAAGACATGACTTTAGTGAAAATATGCCTAAGTTGTTACCTTTTCTTATGTTTTGAAATTGTTGGACTAGGGGACTGTTTTGTTTGGAAGAATGAACAGCCCATATGAACGACTTTTGCATGCTAAAAAGAGACTTGAATTAGTATAGGGAAGCCTTATTATGTCTATTGAATGACCATTAACTTGGATTATAGGCTAAAGAACAAAATTAGGAAGGAAAGGATATTTCTATGCATGTTGGCTGAAAACAGAATTCTGGACAGATTTTATGCCAAATTGATGGACTTAGTTAAGGACCTTCTAAACGTTGGATTGAGCTTATTTTTGGTATGGTCGTAGCTTATTATGTCTAGTTTATTGTGGTGTTGGAATTTCTGGAAAATCATTTGTGGATTGGTCAGAAATGAATTTTTAGTATCAATGGGTCAAAACAGTTTCTGGTCGTACCACCTTAGGGAGAAAAATTATTTAAGTACCTTAAACATCTTGGATTGACCTGAAATTTTTGCAGGAAGTACTTAAGACATAGAGCTCAGTATCCATGTAAATAAATTGATTTTATCTATTGATCTTGATGGTAAACCATTGAGGGAAAGTTGGTGTAACATTCTGGAAAACAGGACAGATTGACCCTTTGTGCTTGTATGAATTGTATCGTATTTATTTTGACTTGTTTTGGTGAATGGGCATTGGAATATTGTTCATAAACGAAATAGGAAAGATTTCCAGGTGATAAGTGAGCCCTCTAATAAGTTTATGGATGGAGACAAGGTAAGGAATGGAGTTGAGAGTGCAGCAGAATTTCTGTTGTACCCTTGTTGGGAATTATTTTTATTGAGGCACCTACGCTCGTCGAAATCGCATGAAATTTGTACAGAATGTAGTTAAGATCATGTGGTGCATGTCCATATTTTTAGTTTCTGGAAAATAGGCTCAAAAGGTTGATTTTAAGGCCGGACAATACATGACATGCTGCTGGATCGTTTTCCAGCCCATGAAGAAAGTTGTTTATGATGTTATAAGTGCATTTTACCATGTTGCATCTCATGCACTTGCATTGACATGCTCATATGTTCCATGCTCATGATTTTATCGATGTTTTATATAAAGTTTCTGTTTTGAAAGAATTTCGTCCCTTCTGGCCAGCTTAACCCGCTACAGATCCGGGGTTAATGGATCTGATGAAGTATAAGAACCGATCCAGGCCCGGTATAATAGGTCTGATGAAATGTAAGAACCGATCCAGGCCCGGTATAATAGGTCTGAAGAGTATAAGAACCGAGCCAGGTCCGGTATAATAGACCTGAAGGTGATCATGTTATAAGAACCGAGTCATGCCCGGTATAATAGGCTGACACACTACCTTGTTTTATGATGAGCATGATTTAAAAGAAAGAAAGAAAGTTCAAGTATTTTTATGAGCATGTCTAAATGAAAGAAAGAATGTTTCCCGTTACATTTGCATTGCATTTACATTTCCATATACATTATGCATGATACCTTTTCATAGAAGTATGGTTTGGCTATAGCACGTAGAATCTAACTAAGTGATGACATTTAGATCCTAGCTAAGTGTTGATATGACTTTAAGTAGGATGCTTCGGAAAGGTATTGGCAGGTATGTTTTAACTTAAGGAATTGGGGTTGATTCTTGTATGTCGTTTTCTCTTTATTGTATGGTGTTATTGTATACTTGCTGGCGACTTTGTCGCTCACCCATTTATTTTTTCCCCCCAGAGCCAGGTAATGAAGTCGAGTGGATTGATGATGAGCCAAGGATGCCATACCCGTAGGTTATGGAAATTGCCGTTAAGAGAACGATGATGAAGGAAGCTTTTGATGAGCCTTTGGGACATTTTGGGACTTAGCTACTTTCGGACTCTTTTCGGATAATATGTGTATAATTTCGCGGTGTAGATCAGTTTGTATAATTTTGCTATGTATTCGCGATTTGACGCTTTTGGATTAAGGTTCAAATTCTGCCGTATTTTTATCTACCTGTTAAGATCGTGACTTTGTAATCCATGTTTATCCATGGGTTTTACGAGTTAAGTATCGACGCTTTGTACTTTTCCGAAAGGGAAAGTACGGCGGGTGCACCGTACGAGGGGTAGCCGAGTACGGGGCGCTACAGGTGGTATCAGAGCCCAGGCTCTAGATTCGGGCAGAACGTAGAAGCTAAGTTATGATCTTAGAAATCTAGGAATTGATCTTAGAATTAAGTCATGATCTTAGAAGAGAGATGGCCTTAGCCTAGACAATTTAGATTGGAAATAGGGTCCCTTTGGTTGATCTGCTAGCCTGATATGTCGCATATAGACTCTTTTTCCTGCTTTAAATTCCTTTTCCAAGCATGTCTAAATTCAGCCAGTCATCTCCATCCATATATACATATAAATATCTTTCTGCTCCGTATACAGATGGTTCGGACTCGTGGTAGACCTCGCAGAGATGCTGCCCATGCACTCGAACCCAACCCTCCACAACCTCAAGATCAAGCCCCTCCACCTCCTCCTCAGAATCAGAATCCACCGCCTCCCCCTCCACCGCAGAATGAAAATCCCCCACCAGCTCAAGGAAACCCTCTTCCGCAAGTGCCACTTCTTATTCCGGATTTCCAAGCATTCTGTCAGACCGTAACTCAGATTAGACCATGGTCCTATCCGACTGAAATCACCCTATCGAATCCAAGCCGCGGGTGATCAAGTACTTACGTCTCATTATCTGTATAAGAATTGCACGGTCGAACTCGATGACCATCGGTTCGCGGCTGATCTAATCCCGATTGCTATGCGTGACTTTGACATTATTCTTGGTATGGACTGGTTGTCTAAGAACCATGCCCATATTGACTGCACTAAGAAGAAAGTCACTCTCAAAGCCCCGGAGCGAGAGGAAGTATCATTTCAAGGAGGTCCCAAATTGAAGAAGTCAAAGAATATTTTTGTGAATGCAGCACGTGCCCGTCAAGTGTTGCGAAAGGGATGTCAAGGCTATCTTGTTCATGCTCTTAGTGCCGAGCAGGCAGCAGTGGACATTTTGCAAGTTCCAGTAGTTTAAGAGTTTCTTGATGTCTTTCCAGAGGAACTACCAGGACTTCCCCCTGATCGAGAAATTTCCTTTGAGATAAATCTCATCCCCAGAGCTGAGCCCATTTCTAAAGCTCCTTACCGCATGGCACCCGCTGAGCTGAAGGAACTAAAAGAGCAATTGCACGAGTTATTGGAAAAGAAGTTGATTCGTCCAAGTGTGTCACCATGGGGTGTCCCAGTTTTATTTGTAAAGAAGAAGGATGGAGGTATGCGGTTGTGTATTGATTATCGGGAACTCAACAAGATCACCGTAAAGAATAAGTATCCGTTGCCTTGGATCGACGATCTGTTCGACCAGCTTCGGGTCAGTAATTACCAAGTCTTATTTCAATATAATAATCAGGAATAATATCTAAAGTATCCTAATGCAGGGAGCTCGGGTGTTTAGCAAAGTGGACCTAAGATCTGGATATTTTCAATTGAAGATAAGAGCTGAGGATATTCCTAAGACAGCATTCAGGACGAGATATGGACATTATGAATTTCTCGTGATGCCTTTTGGACTGATCAACGCCCCTGCAGCGTTTATGGATCTTATGAATCGGGTGTTTCGGGACCAGTTGGATAAGTATGTGGTTGTCTTTATTGACGATATCCTGATTTATTCGCCTGATGAGGAAACTCATATAGCTCATCTGAGGACAATACTTGGTATTCTAAGGAAGCATCAGCTCTATGCGAAATTCAGTAAATGTGAGTTTTGGTTGCATAGTGTGTCATTTCTAGGCCATATTATTACTGAAAATGGGATTTCGGTTGATCCCCGAAAGATTGAGGCAATTACTGAGTGGCCGAGACCGACCAATGTCACTGAAGTAAGGAGTTTTCTCGGACTGGCCGGTTACTACCGCAAGTTTGTTGAAGGATTTTCAAGGATAGCTATGCCACTCACTAGATTGACTCAGAAGAAGACAAAATTTGAATGGAATGAGGATTGTGAAAGTAGCTTTTCTGAGCTGAAGGCAAGGTTGACGTCTGCACCAGTTTTGGCTCAACCCGTTTCAGGAGAACAGTTTGTGATCTACAGTGATGCTTCCAAGAATGGATTGGGTTGTGTTCTTATGCAGAATGGGTTTGTGATCGCGTATGCGTCTCGCCAGCTTAAGCCGTTTGAGCAGAATTATCCAGTACATGACCTT
Source organism: Eustoma russellianum (assembly GCA_036186865.1). NCBI lineage: Eukaryota > Viridiplantae > Streptophyta > Magnoliopsida > Gentianales > Gentianaceae > Eustoma > Eustoma russellianum. Next base: position 13,262,156 of record AP025072.1, on the reverse strand, counting down.
GAGCTTGCAGCAGTTATATTTGCTCTGAAGATTTGGCGTCATTATCTTTATGGAGAGAAGTGTGAGATCTTCACGGATCATAAGAGTTTGAAATATCTCTTCACTCAAAAGGAGCTGAATATGCGCCAAAGGCGATGGCTTGAGTTGATCAAGGATTATGACATCTCTATTCAGTATCATCCAGGTAAAGCTAATAGAGTTGCTGATGCTTTGAGTCATAAGACGAGTCATCCTCGTCAACCACCTTTAAAGCGTGATATGGAAGAGTTTGGTCTGGAAGAAGTAAATTCGATTTCCGACGTGCTTGCAAAGTTAGTAGTGGTTCCTTCTCTGATCGATAGGATTAAGGAGACTCAAGTTAAGGATGATGCACTGATGAAAGTTAAGAGCAAGCTAAAGGAGAAGCCATCTGACAATTTTGAAGTCCGTAGTGACGGCAGTTTGTGGTTTAAAGGTCGATTGTGTGTGCCTAATGATGATGCGATAAGAAGTGAAGTGCTTCAGGAAGCCCATAATTCGCGATTGTCTATTAACCCAGGAGCAAATAAGATGTATCATGACTTGAAGCAAAAGTTTTGGTGGCCAGGAATGAAGAATCAGATAGCAGACTTTGTTGAGAAATGTCTTGTATGTCAGAAAGTCAAAGCAGAACATCAGAGGCCAGCTGGATTATTACAACCACTTGAGGTGCCTGAGTGGAAGTGGGATCACATCGCTATGGATTTTGTAACCGACTTACCTAAGACAAGAAGTGGGTATGACACTATTTGGGTTATTGTGGATCGTCTGACGAAGAGTGCTCATTTCATGGCAATGTCGATTAAAGCGCCCATGGAAAAGTTGGCTTCTATGTATATTGATCAGATTGTATGTTTTCATGGAGTTCCTATGAGCATAGTTTGTGACCGAGACCCCCGCTTCACATCAAGGTTTTGGACGGCATTTCAAAAAGCGATGGGTACGGAAGTTCGCATGAGTTCAGCTTTTCATCCCCAGACTGACGGTCAATCAGAGAGAACAATTCAAACATTGGAGGACATGTTGCGTGCTTGTGTGTTGGACTTTGGAGGTAGCTGGGATAAGAGTTTGAAGTTGGTTGAGTTTTCATACAATAACAGTTATCACAGATCTATTGGAATGGCTCCTTATGAAGCTCTTTATGGAAGAAAATGTCGATCGCCATTGTATTGGGATGAGATTGGAGATAATATTTTCACAGGACCTGACTTAGTAGAGCAAACCAAGGAAAAGGTTATGATTGCAAGACAAAGATTGAAGACTGCTCAGGATAGAAGCAAGGCGTGGGCCGACGTGAGGCGTCGACCCCTTGAGTTTCAAGTAGGAGATAAGGTATTCTTGAAGGTATCCCCATCGAAAGGAGTAAAGCGGTTTGGAATTAAAGGGAAGCTTAGTCCTAGATTCATTGGACCATTTGAGATCTTGGAAAGGATTGGAGAAGTTGCTTATAGACTTGCACTACCACCATCGTTGTCTCAATTACACAATGTGTTTCATATATCTCAATTGCGTAAGTATGTGCATGACTCGAGCCATATTATGGATGAGCAACCTTTGAGGATTGAAGCTGATATATCATATGTTGAAAAACCCGAAAGGATAATTGATAGGGAAGTGAAAGCATTGAGGAATAAGTCTATTCCTATGGTCAAGGTGCAGTGGAAGAACCATTCAGTTGATGAGGCCACTTGGGAATTAGAGGAAGGCATGAAGCAAAAGTACCCATATCTCTTTGACAATTCATAAGTTTCGAGGACGAAACTTTATTGAAGGAGGGAAGGATGTTGTACCCCAACAATCAGGTACGTGAAAACTATGAATATGAGATGGAATGAAAGCGACAATTTCTTTTAGAGCGTGTTATTTAAGTCCACGTAACTCTTTTTTTACTTAAATACTCTTGAGATAGTCCATGAAATATAGAGTGATATAAACCATACCAATATATATGTATGTGCGCATATATGATATATGTAGGGAATGTATAAATACATGGTACACATAGGCGTGTACGTATTTGTATACATACATATGCTAATCTTGGAATACAATAAAATATAGGCAACAATATGGTATATGAATCAAAATTACAAGGAATATCAAGATGCCTAAGAGGCCCAAAATTTCGGCCTATACATGGAGATGTTCTAGAAATCTCTAGCCAATTTTATTAGTTAAAATAATAAGACAAGAAATTATTATGCAAAGAATAAATAGAAAATAAAATAGACATGCATTTAAGGAACAAGTTAAGACAACTCATTAAAGAAGGAAGTAGTATGGTTGAGGTCATAAAGACCCCTACCAAAACCGCCCCCCTTAGTGTCTAGACATGGAGGATTTTTAAATCCTACCATGGTTACTTTTCTCTAAACCAAGGTTAATATAACCATGATTTAATAAAGTAACTTGGGTTAGCACAAAAGTAACTATAGTTTGAATAAAGTAACCAAGGTTATACTAACTTAACCTTGATTAACATTCAAGAAAGCCCTAACCCTCACAAAAGTCCCTCCAAAACCGTCCCCCCTCTCCTAAGTCCCTAACATGTTTTAAATCAAACCATTCTAGAAACATCTATCTTCATATCATGCAAGAGCAAAACACTTAGACAATTTCCATTCCCCTCACCAAGGTTTCGCCCCCAACATCTTGAAGGATGGGAGTTTAACTTCAACTTCAAGACTCAAGAAGACATCTAGGTAAGTCTTATTCCAAGTTCCCTTTAGAGAATTCTCATTTTGGTAAAGAATGAAGCTCACATGAACTCTCCTTCTCCATGCCAAAACCGTGGGTTTCATGGTTGAAATAGGTGAAAGCCTTCAACTTTTCTAGGTGGTGTTATATTGAGGTGCTTGAACCTCCATTCCAAGCTCTTTTTGGTAAGATGCTCTAGCCTTAAAGATAACCTAGTTCCTCTATTGAATAAAGACTAATCTTTTCATTTCATTTCCTTAAAAGCCGTATGCTTAAGGTGAAGAAGGTAAAGGATTTCATCACATCTCACTTCATAACCAAGCAAAGACAAGAGCTTTAGCTTGAAGAGGCAAGTATACTTTAACCCCTTATAATATATGTGATTATGTGCATACTTGAATGTCTAGAAGCCTAAGACATGACTTTAGTGAAAATATGCCTAAGTTGTTACCTTTTCTTATGTTTTGAAATTGTTGGACTAGGGGACTGTTTTGTTTGGAAGAATGAACAGCCCATATGAACGACTTTTGCATGCTAAAAAGAGACTTGAATTAGTATAGGGAAGCCTTATTATGTCTATTGAATGACCATTAACTTGGATTATAGGCTAAAGAACAAAATTAGGAAGGAAAGGATATTTCTATGCATGTTGGCTGAAAACAGAATTCTGGACAGATTTTATGCCAAATTGATGGACTTAGTTAAGGACCTTCTAAACGTTGGATTGAGCTTATTTTTGGTATGGTCGTAGCTTATTATGTCTAGTTTATTGTGGCGTTGGAATTTCTGGAAAATCATTTGTGGATTGGTCACAAATGAATTTTTAGTATCAAGGGGTCAAAACAGTTTCTGGTCGTACCACCTTAGGGAGAAAAATTATTTAAGTACCTTAAACATCTTGGATTGACCTGAAATTTTTACAGGAAGTACTTAAGACATATAGCTCAGTATCCATGTAAGTCAATTGATTTTATCTATTGATCTTGATGGTAAACCATTGATGGAAAGTTGGTGTAACATTCTGGAAAACAGGACAGATTGACCCTTTGTGCTTGTATGAATTGTATCGTATTTATTTTGACTTGTTTTGGTGAATGGGCATTGGAATATTGTTTATAAACGAAATAGGAAAGATTTCCAGGTGCTAAGTGAGCCCCCTAATAAGTTTATGGATGGAGACAAGGTAAGGAATGGAGTTGAGAGTGCAGCAGAATTTCTGTTGTACCCTTGTTGGGAATTATTTTTATTGAGGCACCTACGCTCGTCGAAATCGCATGAAATTTGTACAGAATGTAGTTAAGATCATGTGGTGCATGTCCATATTTTTAGTTTCTGGAAAATAGGCTCAAAAGGTTGATTTTAAGGCCGGACAATACAGGACATGCTGCTGGATCGTTTTCCAGCCCATGAAGAAAGTTGTTTATGATGTTATAAGTGCATTTTACCATGTTGCATCTCATGCACTTGCATTGACATGCTCATATGTTCCATGCTCATGATTTTATCGATGTTTTATATAAAGTTTCTGTTTTGAAAGAATTTCGTCCCTTCTGGCAAGCTTAACCCGCTACAGATCCGGGGTTAATTGATCTGATGAAGTATAAGAACCGATCCAGGCCCGGTATAATAGGTCTGATGAAATGTAAGAACCGATCCAGGCCCGGTATAATAGGTCTGAAGAGTATAAGAACCGAGCCAGGTCCGGTATAATAGACCTGAAGGTGATCATTTTATAAGAACCGAGTCATGCCCGGTATAATAGGCTGACACACTACCTTGTTTTATGATGAGCATGATTTAAAAGAAAGAAAGAAAGTTCAAGTATTTTTATGAGCATGTCTAAATGAAAGAAAGAATGTTTCCCGTTACATTTGCATTGCATTTACATTTCCATATACATTATGCATGATACCTTTTCATAGAAGTATGGTTTGGCTATAGCACGTAGAATCTAACTAAGTGATGACATTTAGATCCTAGCTAAGTGTTGATATGACTTTAAGTAGGATGCTTCGGAAAGGTATTGGCAGGTATGTTTTAACTTAAGGAATTGGGGTTGATTCTTGTATGTCGTTTTCTCTTTATTGTATGGTGTTATTGTATACTTGCTGGCGACTTTGTCGCTCACCCATTTATTTTTTCCCACCAGAGCCAGGTAATGAAGTCGAGTGGATTGATGATGAGCCAAGGATGCCATACCCGTAGGTTATGGAAATTGCCGTTAAGAGAACGATGATGAAGGAAGCTTTTGATGAGCCTTTGGGACATTTTGGGACTTAGCTACTTTCAGACTCTTTTCGGATAATGTTTGTATAATTTCGCGGTGTAGATCAGTTTGTATAATTTTGCTATGTATTCGCGATTTGACGCTTTTGGATTAAGGTTCAAATTCTGCCGTATTTTTATCTACCTGTTAAGATCGTGACTTTGTAATCCATGTTTATCCATGGGTTTTACGAGTTAAGTATCGACGCTTTGTACTTTTCTGAAAGGGAATGTACGGCGGGTGCACCGTACGAGGGGTAGCTGAGTACGGGGCGCTACACACACTTTCCGCACCATCTATTCAAACCCCCCCCCCCTTCTAGTGGTTTCTTGCAGATCCTACAGTTAGCACTTTCAAGTTTCGAGGACGAAACTTATAATAAGCGGGGGAGAATGTTGTAACCCAATTAGAGAATCTTTCTTGTACTTAAGGTTGAGTTAGTGAACATGTGACAATGTACGCTTGCGTTTGGAATTGATTAAGTCAATGATCATTATAAATATATCATGAAGAGTACTGTGTGTATTACAAGAAAGGATCCAATTAACCCATGGCTTTGTGAGTTTCGGCCATAGCCAAGAAGGGCTATTTCTAAAATCCCTATTTAAATATAAACTAATGGCATAAATGTGTATCATTTTTTTTAGAAAAACAAAAGGGATGGCAAAATAAATTACAAAGGCTAGTTGGGGTCATTAAAGACCCCAAC
>AP025072.1:13233962-13256456 GCA_036186865.1 Eustoma russellianum | reverse complement strand
ATTACAAAGGCTAGTTGGGGTCATTAAAGACCCCAACCGCCGGCTGAATTAAGAGGGAAAGGGGGAGGGAGGCTAATTAAGTGAAGGGTGGTTAGATTAATGAGGTGTAACCTAACCAAACCTAAAAGAAACTGGGGTTAGTCAAAAAAAACTATGGTTAGCCTAAATTAACCATAGTTAGTAGTAAAGTAACCTTAGTTAACCAAAGGTAACCAAGGTTAAGACATCTAATTTGAAAGGGCTAGGACAAAACCCTCACCCCACCCCTTATACCCAACGGCTAACCTAGCCAAGAGAAGAAGAGTTTTTCCCAAAATACACTTGAGCACTCCCTAGATTTCAAACGCTCCAAAGTGTCTCCTTCTCTCCCTTTTTCTCTTCCAACCCCACGGTCAAGAGGAGCACCAAGAAGGATTTGATTCCTACAAAGCTAAGTGACATTAGGTAAGTGTTCTTAGCCTCTTAAGAAGACATCTATACTTTCATGAAGATGAAACTCATGGTGTACCTCTCTTTGCTCAAACCGTGACCCTTAGTGGTCTTTAGGAACAAGGATCTCAAGCATTCAAGAGCTCTAGCATAGAGAAGCTTGGACACTACTCGAACTCCTTTTGGTAAGCCATCTAGCTTTCTTTTTAAAGGGATGTTGAGATAAAAATATAGACTAACTATATTCCTTCCTTTTTCCTCACCCTACCATGGGAATGCTTGTGTAGAAGAGAGAAAGACTTCAACTTTTTCACCTTTCCAAGAAGAGTAAGCAAACAAGGCAAGTAAACTATACTCTTTATGGTTTAGATGTGAAAGTGTGTGCATGAATGGCTAGATATACCTAAGATCTAATCTTGGTTGTAAAATGGTAAGTTGTAAGCCCAAAACTTTCGGCCTAGGACATTTAAATGTGTAGGAGTGGAACCTTGCTCCAAAGATGTATTCTTTGAGGGTTATATGCATATTTATGTGCTAATCTAGGCTTGGATGTGTTAAAGATCCTTTCTTTCATGAGGAAAGGCTCACGGTGGAAGGGTTAAGGGAGGATGGGTGATTTTACATGAAAAAAATGTCAAAATAGCAAGGAGGTGGGGACAAGCTTTGATCTTGTTGTGTCTTAGGCTTAATATACTCTTGGTTATATCATTTTCTTGCATGCACCAAATAATGAGGCTGTTGGTGAAGGGTGCGTGTGTTCATCCCCAAATTGTTGCTAAGTGTTGGTAACAAAAATGTGAGCTAAGGACATTTAGGAAGAAAATATGATCACTGGAAAATTCTGGAGCTGGACCGAAATTTAGACTGTTTTGTGAAGCCAGAAAAGGGACCTTAGAAACCTTCAATTCCACCGACTTTTGGCATGCTATTAGTCTTATGTGTATATTAGATGTAAGAGTTGGAATCACATTAAAAAGAGCCATGGTTTATTTTTAATAAATTTTCTACTAAGACTGGTCTTGCTGGGAAAAGTTGCACTGGACAGAATTTAAGTAACGTGTTTGGGAGTCTAAAAATGGGCCTTAGAGGTGTGCAAATCCACTAATTTTCGGTATGACACTAACCTCATGAATAAAGAAAAGGTGGCAGTTGGAATTTTGTCAAAGTAAGTTGTGGTTTATTTTTAATAAATTTTCTAGTAAAACGGGTCAGACTGAAATGTGCTGGATGGACAGAAATTGTGTAACATGTTGCATGATCCGAAACAGGGCCTTAGGAAATTGTGATTGGGCTAAATTTCGACAGGATGCTAACTCAATGAGTTTATTAAGTTGGAGAGTTAGAATTTCCAGAAAAAGATTAAAGGATTGGTCACAATAAATTTTATAGTAAAATGTGGTGATTTCAGAATTCAGGTTACATCGTTTTATGAAAAAGATCAAACGAGCCCCTTATCGATATCATAATTCCACAATGCATGCAGGGCATTCACTTACGACAATTACGGAGAAGAACATGTGATCAAGTGGGTCTAACATGTGCATTTTAGTAGGAAAACCCTAAGGAGAAGTAGACACTGCTAAGCTGGAAATTTCCAGCTCGGCAACAAAACGTGTCTATTCGTTTACGTCATGCATTATGCCGTGATTTGCATATTACATGCCATGCATTGCATCATCGTCACGTACATGATTTACAGCATGTCTATTTATGAGAAAGAAAGATGAAAAGCGTTTCAAAAGATGATTTTGTTTTGTAAAGAATGATTCCCCACCGGTACCGTGTGTGAGTATGAACTTGGCCAGTATGATGACGTTACCGTTCCGAATCCGGGAATAATAGATTCGAAGGGGAGACGTTACCGCCTCAGATCCAGGAAAATAGATCTGAACATGAGAAAGATGACGATACCATTCCGAATCCGGGAATAAAAGATTCGAAGGGGGGACGTTACCGCCTCAGATCCGGGAAGATAGATCTGAATATGAGAAAGATGACGTTACCGTTCTGAATCCGGGAATAATGGATTCGAAGGGGAGACGTTACCGTCTCAGATCCGGGAAGATAGATCTGAACACTCTGTTGTTTTACGACGATGATGATTTTCTTTATGAAAAGCATGAAAGTTCTTTTTTCCATTGTCATAATCAATGCATCACATGTACATATGCATGCATACATTCATGAAGCGACATATGAGATTTAAGTTGTGATGCTTTCGTAGACCCTAAGCGATGATTCTGATTGTGTTATTCCTCAATACGAGTTATGGTCTTTTAATGTTATGTTTACTTTGAGTGATGAATTTAATTAAGTTATGATCTTGCTATCCTAAGTGATGATCCATACCGAATTTTAGACGGAGGACAGGTATGCTTCTAAACCATAAATTTTTGGGATTCGGTTCTTGTTCGCACTTTCCATTTAACTCATGATTATTATAGTATACTTGCTGGTGACATTGTCACTCACCCTATTTTTCCTCCCAGAGGTGGCAGAGGACAAGGTAGAATGGATCGAGGACGAACCTAGGGTTCCCTACCCGTGAGTGCAGTGAAGGATGGCCAGCTTTAGGAGATCGAACGTACCAGCTTTAAGGGATGATTGAAATATGTACTTGAGATGTGAAAACAATTTACTTTTGTCGCTTTCTGCTACAATGATGTGGATTGTAAACTTTAAGTGGTTGTGATGACGTTTTAAAATTTGAAGTTTTAAATTCTGCCACGGTTTCGCTTATTTGTTACGCGTAAGAACGAAAATCCATGTATTGCTATCATGGATCACGACGCGTATGGATGAGGCCTAGTACTCTCCTTAGTGAAGTACGGCGGGTGCACCGACTTCGGCGGGCTGGGGTGCCGGGCGCCACACTAGCGTCTACCACATCATCCATAGAAAGCGTAAAAATATTACCTTCTCGTTTTCCTTTTAAAACAGTTTCTCCATTTTTATTTATTATATTGTAATAAGGGTGGGTGAAACACACATTTAAACCATTGTCAACAAATTGAGAAATGCTAAGAAGATTGTAAGATAAGTTGCTTACCAAAAAGACGTTGGAGATTTGGAGAGTGCTTGAATCTCCAATCGTACCTTTTCCGATGATCTTGCCTTCGTTGTTGTCTCCAAAAGTCACGGATCCGCCTTTTGTGACCTTCTTTAATTTGGTGAACAAGCTCGGGTGACCCGTCATGTGCCTCGAGCATCCACTGTCAATGAACCACTTGATACTTGTATCTTTCGATGTGTGGGCTCCCTCATTAGATGCTTTGGATGCAAAGCATACTTGTGCAGTCTCCTCTTCGGTCTCAGTTTCAGAATCCGATGAATCACTGCAGGTGGAGGCCTTTAGAGCACGTTTCCTTTGTTTGGGTTCTGAGACGAGTCTATTTTTGTTCCGCTCCTTGTCAGGGTATTTATTTGTTTGCTTTTCTTTATTGGGGCAGTCATATGATAAATGTCCGAGTTTGCCACATTCATAACATTTAACGTCTTTATCATTTGACTTGTTCTTATTTCTCTTGGATGTAGTACCCTTATTTTTGTTTCTAAATGACCTTCTCATAAATTTTCTTAAGCCTTTAGCCAATAGAATTAGGTTATCGTTATCCGATTCAGAGTCACTATCATCTACGTGATCGGAGGGAGGGGAGACGTATTCATTTGATTTAAAAGCAATAGCTTTACCTTGTTTAGATGACTCCAATTTCTGTATGGTGAGTTTATTCTCATAAACTTTAAGTGATCCGATTAATTCTTCCATCTTTATTGACTTAGTTTCCTTGCTTTCTTCTATTGCGGTCACTTTAGGATCCCATTCGGATGGAAGGCTTTGTAGGACTTTCTGTACCTTTTCCTGCGTGGTAAAAGCTTTACCAAGAGACTCAAGAGAATTGTAGATGTTAGTCAAACGAAGATCCATATCAACAATAGACTCATTAGGCAATAATTTAAATGACTCAAGTGTGGACATAAGCATGTTTATTTTTGACTCTTTTACTTGACTCGTGCCTTCGTGTTTCATTTCTAGTATCCTCCACATTTCTTGTGCACTCGAACAGTTTGAAACATAACTAGACTCACTTTTACTTAATCCGTTTAGGAGCAATTGCATAGCCCTAGCATTCATACTAAGTTTCTTTTTATCGTCACTCGTATATTCTTGTCTCGGTTTAACAACTTATAATGTGACTCCGTCTATGGTAGATAACTTAGATGGGACAAAAGGACCATCTTCAATGATTGACCAAAGATCTATATCTATAGCCATAAGAAAAAGCTTCATTCTAAGTTTCCACTTAATAAACGACTCACCGTCAAAAAGTGGAGGCCTTTGGCTCGACATACCTTCTTGCTCGGTTTTGAGATTTGTGGTTGCCATCTCACTGAATCGTTGGATTCCTTGAAGTAAGTGTTCCTGCTCTCTGATACCACTTGTAGGATCTGCAAGGCACCACTAGAAGGGGGGGTTGAATAGGTGGTGCAGAAAGTGTGGTTTTTAAAATTTGTTTAAAACTAAACAGCTCAACTTCTGAAAACAGATTCTGTTTCCAAGACCAGTTTTAAAACGTTTTTAAAACCAGGTTATAGGTCTCCAAAAATTCTGAAATTTAGAGAGAACTTAGCCTCAGATGTTATGAGGGTTCCCTAAAAATTTCAAATTAAAATTCAACCTTTAACCCTTTCAAAAACCGTTGATGATCAGATTGCACGAATCTGCCAGAAACGGTAGACGGTTTTGAAAAATTTATTCCTATTTGTGTGTAAGTTCAAATGCTGTAATTAACCACTAACTCCTTATATGCTATATTTAAGTAGTTTGAAACAGTTTTGCAAAATTCTTTTGGGAAGTAGGTCAATTTCAATCAATGTCTCAACCTTTGCAAGTCTGAAAATCAGACTGCACTAGTCTCAGAACGTTTGATGTTTGATCAACTTATACTTATCCAAAAGGGTTGAAACTTATACCAAATTAACCTTAGACCGTGTGGCTATGTTTCTGGAAATTTTTGTGATTTTTGAAAGTCGTTTACTATTTTTACAAACGCCAACAAAAAGAGTAAACTGTGCAGTAACAGAAATTAAATGCTGAAAGTAAATGGCACCAAGAATTTTATACTGGTTCGGTTATAAACAACTTACTCCAGTCTTCAAGGAACGCCTTCCTTGGTTGACACTAATCACACACACGCAATACACCTTACCACAGGGTTGATGGAGTTACACACCAACTCCAACCCTTTACAAACCTTGTACGTTGAATACAATATGCACGAACACCACCACATCGCAAGAATGAAGAGTGATCACACCTTGATCAACCTTTTACAAAGATATAGAATATGTGGTGGTCTATATCAAGCCTATTCAAGATTGAGAACTTTGAATACAATAGGCTTTCAAGAAGAAAGAAAGAAGGAGAATGTAGAAGAAGAGGCTTAGGCGTTTTTGATCACTTGTTTTGCAATGGTTGTGCTTGTCTTGTTTTTGCTCAACTTCTTTCCTTTTAAGCTTGAGTGGCCGTCCCCTATGGTGCTATCCCCCTCTTGAAAATTATCTTCTAAGTCCTTGGGAGAATGTAAGACATCATTGTGACATGGTCTTGCTTACTTGTCACCTTCTCATTGGATGATCATTTAAGCTTTGCTTACTTGGCACTTCATGATTGGTTGGATGTTGTCATCATTGATGATTTGGAAAAATCTGAGAATAACACTTAAAACATGTGCCAATATCAATCACAAAATAATTTCCATAAAGCTCAAGATTGTCACATAAATGTTGCAAGACAAAATTCCTTCCCAACCAAGCAAGAAATCGCCCATTATGAAAATATACCGTGCTGAATTTTCAGCATGTGATTCATGGAGATAAAGTTCAAAACATTACCATTTCTCTTTGATTTTTCTTTTTAAAATAAATCATAAATTGATAGTAATTATCTTGATCAATATGGAAATGAAATTTGGTCTCTCACTTGGCCTCATTTTCGGCCATTGTACATACTACACATGCTGAAAAATTTCAGCATGTGTGATATTGAAGATATCACTATTTTTGGCTTCGAACAATATTTAAAATACTTCCATTTCTTCTTCCAATCAATCACATAAATTAAGATGATAAAATATGTCACATTTGCATGAAAAAATCGGCCAGCCAAGCTTACACATGCTGAAATTTTCAGCATGTGTTATAAGTGAGACAAAGTTTGAAATCTTACCATTTGTAGCTTCTCTCTTTAATTCACCAACATTATATGATTGATTCTTGACCAATCACTATTCCAACAAGGCTCCAAATAAGCTCCATCTCAGCTGTAGAGGCGTTAGACAATGTATGTGCATGTGCTGAAATTTATTTTTGCTAACTTTGTAAAATAGTGCACATTTAATAATACACACATGTTATATTCCAATCAGCCCTTAATTTAATTTTCTAGAACACTTTAAGATGTATAAAATAAGTAAAAAGTGTCTATATACGTGTCATATGATGTACCAAAAAGGTTCCATGTGTTGTGTGCGTAGAAAACCAAATTTTCGATATTTATCGATTACCCGATTTTTCTCTAATTATATTCCAACTTTTTGCACATGTTATATATATTATGTTACACATAATATATATAATATATACTTTAAATCTCAGCATTTGGCTGGTCTAAAATGGAGCCTAGACATGTGACAAAAATGAAATTAGAATCTTCACATTTTGGCCTTAATGTGGGGTGATTTGTGTGTGCCAACATGGAAAGTATTTTTGGCTGAACTATCATGTAGGACACCAAATTTATGATGGTTTTTGAAGTATAGGGGTTGGCCATTTATTTATGGTAGGTACGTGACACGTTGGCGAAGTTTCGGTATTCGTCCGATACGACAATTTTTGGTTTAGAACCTTTTAACGTGTCATATTTAATTTGTCATCACCATGTCTTATATCATATGATATAAAACCTGAATATACTCATAAATATGAGTCAAGTATAGTGGTGTGACGTTAACATACGTACGCAAAATATATAACGTGTCAGTAGTACGTTGGAATACATGTGTATGTGCCTTTTTCAAAAAATCTGAAAATATATGTATTTTATATGTATATGGCATGTGTATATTTAAGAGGAGAGGAGGAGAAAAATTTCCTTCCTTAGCCTTGTTGCCTTTGTGCCTTTTCCAAATGTGGCTTCCTTTAATGAACTACTTAGTTTAACAAACTAAGTAATTCACTTAATGAACTAGTTTAGTTCATTAATGGTGGCACCTGAAAATAGTATAAACACAACAAATGTTTGCCATATGTTGTAAGATTTAACGCTTCATGGCTCGTTAGTCCGGCAACATTATATATAAGCTAAATAAGGCAAGTAACAGCAATGTATCCTGCATACATGTATATATCATGCACGTTTGTGTATATATCATGCATTTAAGTCACTTATTTTGAAATCACTCAAACCCCCTTTTCTCTACAGCTTTTACTCGTTTGTTTAATCTGCAAGCCAAGAAAGTAGTTCAATTCGCCAACCATAGACATTTCAAATTTGGATTTCATGCATTTTTCAAAATCTTCAACATGTTTATGAGAAGTGGATCCGAAAATGATGTCATCAATATAGATTTGAATAATAAGTAAATCCGATTTATCTTGTTTTAAAAATAAGGTACTATCTATAGTGCCTCTTTTAAAACCATTTTCTAAAAGAAAAGTAGCAAAACGATCATACCAAGCTCTATGTGCTTGCTTTAGTGTAGCGCCCCGCACCCCGGCCCTGCCGGGTACGGTGCGCCTGCCATACTTCACTAAAGAGAGTACCAGGCGTCGATCCATAACATGTCGTAGTCCATGATAAAATACATGGACTTTCGTGCTTACACGTCAACAAGTAAGCGAAACCGTGGCAGAATAAAAACTTCAAATTAAAAACGTCTACGAAATCATTCTTAGTTTTACAACCCAAATCATATGTACGGAAATTTTCAAATGTAACTATTTCCCATCACAATTACATAAAAAGGCAGCGATCACAACCAGCTCGTCATGTCTCCTAAGCCATCCATCTCTCGCACATTTTACGGGTAAGGGACCCTAGGTTCATATTCAATCCATTCTACTTTGTTCCATGCAGCCTCTGGGAGGAAAAATAGGGGGTGAGTGACAAAGTCACCAGCAAGTATACTATAAATAATCGAGGATTAAATAGAAAGTACATACAAGAACCGAACCCCAAAAAAATTCGGTTTAGAAACATACCTGACCTCCATCCAATACCCGTTAGTGATCAACACTTAATGCATCAAGATTATAACTTAAGCAAGATCGTCACTTATTAAAGAAGGTAACAGTAAAAGATTGTAACTTATATAAGTTCATAACATATCAATGATCATCACTTAATAAGATCATAACTTAGGAGCTACCAAGTCATAAATTCGGTCTAAGTATTACGTACCATTACTCGCTGACTCGTTAAATGCAACCTACATGAATATGTACATGTGATGCATCATGATGAAAATGAGAATAAGATCGTTTGTTCTTTTCTTTCAAAACATCATCATCAAGAAAACAATAGAGTGTTCAGATCTATTCACCCGGATCTGAGGCGGTCACTTCTCCCCTTCGAATCTATTATTCCCGGATTCGGAACGGTAACGTCATCACTTATCAGGTCTATTCTCTCCGGGGCTGAACAGTCCATATCAGGTCTATTCTCTCCGGGCCTGAACGGTCCATATCATCAGATTAATTAACCCCGAATCTGGAGCGGGTCCTTACTGGCCAGGAAACATACACACACGGTACTGGTGGGAAGCGTTCTTTTTAAAACAGAATCTTTTTTTAAAAAACGCTTTTCATCTTTCTTTCTCATAAAATCAGTTTCATAAATCATGTAGATGATGATGATGCAATGCATGACATGTACTATGGAAATCATGATATAATGCATTACATATACACATAAGTACAACTCATTCTTTATGCTGGAAAAATTTCTAGAATTATCAGTCCATACACACGGCCTCAATCCCTCATGGGTTAGGCCTACTATCATGAATGCTTGTCATACATATGCATAAAAATGTCCCTTCTATTCATAATAGAATTTTCGTAACAATATGAAATGTGTAAGACACTTAGTCTAATTAATTACGAAACAAGGGCTGTTGAATTTCAGCAACGCAGCGCCCTTTCTTTTATCTTTCATGTAAGCCCATCAAACTTCTTTCAATTTGGGCCAGCTTTGGGAAACTGTTGTATACATACAATAATTAGTGATTGTAAGCCCAAACCGTATAACTAAGCCTAAGTCCATTAGAACAAGGCCTTATAACGAGTTCCTCAATTCTGCCCAAAATTTCAGATTAGTGACGCCCACTTAATTATGATGTTTACCCCTCAATTAAACATTCTAAGATAAGTGGCTTTCATAAAAGGGTTCACATATGTCTTAAGTAGTTAACATAAAAGTTTCGCGGATTTATAGTATCGTTAAAGGAATTATTTACTCTTTTTCTCGAAACCGTTGCATGCTGAATTCAATAATGACCGATT
Organism: Eustoma russellianum; assembly: GCA_036186865.1. Classification (NCBI taxonomy): domain Eukaryota; kingdom Viridiplantae; phylum Streptophyta; class Magnoliopsida; order Gentianales; family Gentianaceae; genus Eustoma; species Eustoma russellianum. Next base: position 13,246,466 of record AP025072.1, on the reverse strand, counting down.
TTACTACAAATTTTATTGTGACCAAACCGTAAACCCTTTTTCAAAAATTAAAGCTCTCAAGCTTTGTAAACACATAGGGCTGGTGTCCTACCAAGAATCAGCCCAATTGCATATTCCTAAGGTCCATTTCCTGGTCATTCATTATGTCACATAAAATCTGTTTAGCCCAGAAATTTTCCAGCATGACCAGTTTTAATAAACATTCCGCTAAAAATAATCCATAACTCCTTTTAACGAAATTCCAACTCTCATATTTAATATACACATAGGGCTAGTGTCATACCAAAAATCAACTAAATTGAATGTCTCTAACGTCTCTTTTCAGGTCCTACAAAACGGCCTAAAAATCTGCCCTGCTCCAGTGAACTTCAAATTTTGTCACATTCCCTTCCTAAATGGCCCTAACTTGCATTGTTTGACATAAACACTTTATTAACATCAAACTCACCTTTAGCATGGGAAATTTACAGATTCAACACATTACAAACATCATATACAACTCTCTTCAAAACAGCTTGTATGCCACATACATCATTCTTTGGCATGCACCCCATGTTCCCACTAAAATCAAACCTCGGTAAAATTGGTGTATATGGACCCTAACCCCCAAACAGCCTGTTTATGTACATGCAAGGCAAGAATCACATCACAATAAAGAACATACTAAGCTTAACACAAAAGCATAAATCTTGTTCACACCTTACCCCATAAATTATAACTTCTTACAAAACTTCACTTATTTCCTTTATCCCCTCCAACCGTATCCCCCATCCATGGAAAAGGAGGGATCTTTAGTATGTTCATCTTGGATTTATCACATAATGATACTTAAAATCGACAAAGAATCCACCTTTGGAGCAAAATGTAGGACCTCAGGCGCTACCATCTCTCCCAAAACCTATTGGTGACAGGAGATGCGCATACCCTAGCCTTATAGTGCATTCAGCACACAAGCGCCCACGGCATTCGACTGTGACTTGTCCCACACGGCCTATGCCCACCGGCCTACGCCACGGGACAATTGCTGCACCTAACAATCTCCCCCTCAGCAATTGCTCCTGCTGGGAATCAAACCTGTGACCTCGCTCTGATACCACTTGTAGGACCTCAGGCGCTACCATCTCTCCCAAAACCAATTGGTGACAGGAGATGCGCATACCCTAGCCTTATAGTGCATTCAGGACACAAGCGCTCACGGCATTCGACTGTGACTTGGCCCACACGGCCTATGCCCACCGGCCTACGCCACAGGACAATTGCTGCACCTAACAAAGGCATCCACATAAGTCAAGCTAAATATATAAATGATATGATTAAAAAGTTCAATTTTGAGAATTTAAAACCATCCCCCACACCTATGAGTGTCACTACTAAATTAGATAAAGATGAACATGGTAAGGATTTTGATAATGCCTTGTATAGATCTATGATTGGTTCTTTACTATATCTTACTGCTAGTAGGCGTGATATCATGTTCAGTATATGTATGTGTGTACGTTTTCAAAGTCAACCTAAGGTGTCTCACTATAATGCGGTAAAAAGAATATTCCGCTATATTAAGCACACACCCACCTTAGGCATTTGGTATGATAAAGATTGTGAATTTAACTTACATGCATATACTGATGCCGATTACGGTGGATGTAAAATAGATAGAAAAAGCACGAGTGGCACTTGCCAATTTATAGGAAACTCACTTATTTCATGGTTTTCCAAAAAGCAAGCAAGCGTAGCTTTATCCACTATTGAAGCTGAGTACATGGCACTTAGTCTTTGTTGCACACAATTCCTATGGATAAAACAACAACTTTCGGATTTTGGAATTACTGTAAATAAAATTCCTATATATTGTGATAGTATGAGTGCAATCAACCTATCTAAGAACCCCGTGCTACAGTCTAAGGCCAAGCATATAGAAGTACGATATCATTTTCTTCGTGATCACGTAAATAATGGTGATATTATCATAGATCACATGCGCACAGAGGCACAAGTAGCGGATATCTTCACTAAAGCCTTAAGTCAAGCCACGTACGAAAATCTTTGTTCTAAATTAGGCATGATTTGCTGATTTGATTTGATTATCATTCCATATTTACATGCATTTTTGATTGACTTTCCAAAATAAAGGGGGAGAGAATGCATGATTTAAGAGGGAGAGAGAAACTGATTGCATAAATCAAGGGGGAGCGGATTTTGAAATTTGAAATTCAAAATTTGAATTTATGCACGATTGAAGGGGGAGTGATAAGATTTAAATCATGAATGTAGGTTATTTTGAAAATCATCAAAAGGGGGAGATTGTAGAGAAAAAGGGGTTTGAGTGATTTCAAAATGCATGATTTAAATAACGTGTTACAAAGAAATGCATGACATATTTTATGACATGACACGTTGTTGCATAAAACTTGCCTTATATAGTTCATATATAATATTGTCGTACTAACGAGCCATGAAGCTTTAAAGCTTACATCAAATGGCAAAAATTTGTTGTGTTTGAACTATTTTCAGGTGTCACCATTAATGAACTAAACAAGTTCATTAAGTGAAGTACTTAGTTAATTAAACTGAGTAGTTCATTAAAGGAAGCCATATTTGGAAAAGGCACAAAGGCATCAAGTTGAAGAAAAGAAAGTTCTCCACTTCCTCTCCACACATACACACGCCATTTATATATATATATATATCGCCATTTATATATATATATATATATATATATATATATATATATATATTCAGATTTTGTTTTGAAAAAGGCACATACACATATATTCCAACGTACTACCGACACGTTATATATTTTACGTTCGTACTTAACGTCACACCATTATACTTAACTCATATTTATGATTATATTCAGGTCTTATATCGTATGATATAAGTCATGGTGATGACAAATTTATTACGACACATTAAAAGGTTCTAAACCGAAAATTGTCATATCGGGCGAATACCGAAACTTCGCCAACGTGTCACGTACTTGCCATAAATTGATGGCCAGCCCATACACTTCAAAAATGGCCACAAATTTCGTGGCTTACATGGTATGTGCAGCCATAAAATCATTCCATGTTGGCACACACAAATCACCCTCAAATAAGGCCAAATTGTGGAAATTCCAATTTCAATTTTGACACATGTTTTGGGCGTCACTTTAAGATCAGCCTAAGTGCTGAATATTAAAGTTTAATTTATGTATATTATTTGTAACATAATATATATAACATGTGCAAAAAGTTGGAATTTAATTAGAGAAAAATCGGGTAATCGATAAACGTCGAAAATTCGGTTTTCTACGTACACGAGACATGGAACATTTTTGGCATGGCATATAACATGTATCTAGACACTTTTTACATATTTCATACATCTCAAAGTGTTATAGAAAATTCAATTAAGGGCTGATTGGAATATACCATGTGTGTATAATTAAATGTGCATTATTTTACAAAGTTGGCAAAAATAAATTTCAGCACATGCACAAATCATTTCACACGCCTAAACCAGCTATGTTGGAGCTTATGTGGAGCCTTTTTGGCAACTTGATTGGTCAAAGAATAAAGAATACAATGTTGGTGACAAAAAGAAAGGATCTATACAATGTAACATTTCAAACTTTGTCACATTTGTGACACATGCTGAAAATTCAGCATGTGTAGTCTAGGCTGGCCGATTTTTATCACTTTATGAGGCATATTTTACTTCTTGAATTGAGTGAATTAATTGGGAGATAGTATGGAAGTATTTTGAATATAATATGGAATTAAAATGGTGATATCTTTGAATGTCACACATGCTGAAAATTTCAGCATGTGTGTAATGTATGTTGGCCAAAAATTAGGCTCTATTGGTGATCAATTTTTATTCCAAAATTGATGAAAATATTGTGTACTAAACGGTGATTGAATTATTCATTAATTTCAAGGATTCTATCAAAGTAAACTTGACAATATTTTGAATGAAATGCAAATGTTACACATGCTGAAATTTCAGCATGTGCAAAAGGTGGTATGGCCAATTTTGTTCATGGCAAGGTGAAGAAAGTTGTCTTGCTAATTTTGTGGGATGATCTTGTGACTTATGGTAATAAGTTTATGGCTAATTGGCACATGTTTTTTGAGGTTTAATTTCAGATTTATCTAGTCATCAAGTGATGACAACATTCATCCAATCAATGAGTGCCAAGTAAGCAAGAGCTTAATGATCATCCAATGACGAGATGCCAAGTAAGCAAAGACATGTCACAATGATGCAATACACTCTTCCAAGGACTTAGAAGATAATTTTCAAGAGGAGAATGGCATCAAAGGGGGACGGCCACAATGATAAAAGGAAAGAAGAGAGCAAGACAAAAGACAGCACAAGTCTTACAAGCATACAAGATTGAAATCGTTTTCTAGTCTCTCTTTCTACACCTTCTTTCTTTCTTCTCTCTAAAAGCCTATAGTACTTATATTTATATACTTGAATAGGCTTCATATAGACCACCACATATTCTTTTCATTGTTGTAAAAGATTGATCAAGGTGTGATCAATCTTACACTTGCAAGGTGGTGGTGTTCGTGTTCATTGTATTCTCATACAAGATTTGTAAAGGGTTGGAGTTGGTGTGTAACTCCATCAACCCTGTGGTAAGGTGTTCTTTGTGTTGTGTGATTATTGCTAACCGAGGAAGGTGTCCTCGAAGACTGGAGTAGGTTGTTTATAACTGAACCAGTATAAAATTCCTGGTGTTATTTACTTTCAGCACTTACTTTCAGTTTCAGCACTATTTATTGTTTTTAATCAAATTGGTAAAACTAGTAAACGAATTTCAAAAATCACAAAACTTTCCAGAGTCATAGCCTCATGCCTTAAGGTTCTTTTGGCGTAAGTTGCAACCCTTTTGGACGAGTATAAGTCATTCAAACGTCCAAAGTTCTGAGACTAGTGCAATCTGATTTTCAGGCTTGCAAAGGTTGAGACTTTGATCGTATTTGACTAACTTCCCAAAATAATTTTCAATCCATTTAAATATAACTAATAAGTGATTAGTCATTAAATTTTCAGAGCATTTAGAGTTAAGTACAAATAGAAATTAATTTTTCAAAACAGACTACCAGTTCTGGCAGATTTGTGCAATCTGACCACAAATGATTTTTCAAGGGGTTAGAGATTGAATTTTGATCTGAAATGTTTAGGAGATACTCAGAACATCTGAGGCTAAGTTCTCTCCAAATTTCAGAATTTTTGAAGACCTGCAACCTAGTTTTCAAATCGTTTTAAAACTAGTCCTAAAAGCAGAAACTGTTTTCAGAAGTTGGGTTTTTAGTTTAAAACTATTTTAAAAACCACATTTTCTGCACCCACTATTCAACCCCCCTTCTAATGGTGCCTTGCAGATCCTACACTTTATTCTTAAAACAAGACAAATCGGAACTACTAATCATTCAAATTTATGTTGATGACATCATTTTCGGCTCTACATCTTATAAACTTGTTGAAGATTTCGAAACTTGCATGAAATCCGAATTTGAAATTTCTATGGTTGGTGAATTGAATTACTTTCTTGGCTTGCAAATTAAACAAACGAGTAAAGGTATACATATAAGCCAAGCAAAATATATAATGACATGATTAAAAAGTTCAACTTTGAGAATTTAAAACCGTCCCCCACCCCTATGAGCATCACCACTAAACTAGATAAAGATGAACATGGTAAGGACTTTGATAATGCTTTATATAGGTCTATGATTGGATCTTTGCTCTATCTTACTGCTAGTAGACCTGATATTATGTTCAGTGTATGTATGTGTACACGATTCCAAAGTCAACCAAAAGTATCTCATTATAATGCTGTGAAAAGAATATTTTGTTATATTAAGCACACACCCACTTTAGGCATTTGGTATGATAAAGATTGTGAATTTAACTTGCATGCCTATACTGACGTAGATTATGGTGGATGTAAAATAGATATGAAAAGCACGAGTGCCACTTGTCAATTTATAGGAAATTCACTTATTTTATGGTTTTCTAAAAAGCAAGCAAGCGTAGCCTTATCCACCACTGAAGCTGAATACATGGCACTTAGTCTTTGTTGAACACAATTACTATGGCTAAAACAACAACTTTCTGAATTTGGGATTACGATAAATCAAATTCCAATTTATTGTGATAGTATAAGTGCCATAAAATTATCTAAGAACCCCGTTCTACATTCTAAGACAAAGCATATAGAAGTACGCTATCTCTTCCTTCGTGATCACGTAAATAATGGTGATATTGTCATAGATCACGTACGTACCGAGGCACAAGTAGCTGACATCTTCAGTAAAGCACTAAATCAAGCCACGTATGAAAATCTTCGTTCTAAATTAGGCATGATTTCTGCTGATTTGATTTGATATCTCTTTCCATATTTACATGCACTTTTGATTGTCTTTCCAAAATAGAGGGGGAGAGAATGCATGATTTAAGGGGGAGAGAGAGATTGATTGCACAAATCAAGGGGAAGAAAAATCGAAAATTTGAAATTCAAAATTTGAATTTGCGTATGATTGGAGGGTGAGCGAAAAAATTTAAATCATGCACTTAGGTTATTTTGTAAATCATCAAAAGGGGGAGATTGTAGAGAAAAAGGAGTTTGAGTGATTACAAAATGCATGATTTAAATAATGTGTATTAAAGAAATGCATGACACGTTTTATGACATGACACGTTCTTGCATGAAACCTGCCTTATATAGTTCATATATAATGTAGTCGTACTAACGAACCATGAAGCTTTAAATCTTACATCAAATGGCGAATATTTTTAGTTGCCACCATTAATGAACTAAACTAGCTCACTAAGTGAAGTACTTAGTTAAATGAACTAAGTAGTTCATTAAATGGTGATATATTTGGAGAAGGCACAAAGGCAACAAATTGAAGAATGGAAAGTTTCTCCTTCCTACAAGTTCTTATACATATATATTTATATATATTAATATTTTTTTTAAAAGGCACTATACACATATATTCCAACGTACTACCGACACGTTATATACTTTTTGAACGTACGTTAAAGTCACACCACTATATTCACCTCATATTTATGAGTATATTCAGTCCTTATATCGTATGATATAAGTCATGGTGATGACAAAATTATTACATGTTACAAGGTTCTAAACCATAAATTGTCGTATCGGGTGAATACCGAAGCTTCGCCAATGTGTCACGCACTTGCCATATATAGATGGCCAGTCTCTACACTTCAAAAATGAGCAGAAATTTCGTGGTCTACAGGTTATATTCATCCATGAAATCATTCCATGTTAGCACACACAAAACACCCCCAATTAAGGCCAAATTGTGGAGATTTCAAATTCAACATTTTAAGCACATGGGACGCCACTTATTTCAGCCACTAAAGCTGAATTTTCAAGTTATTCTATGTATATTGTGTGTGACATAATATATATAACATGTGCAAAAAGTTTGAATTCAATCAGAGAAAAATCGCGTAATCGACAAAAGTCGAAAATTCAGTTTTCTACGAACACGACACATGGAACATTTTTGGCATGACATATGACATGTATCTAGACACTTTTTACATACTCTATACATTCTAAAGTGTTCTAGAAAAATCAATTAAGGGCTGATTGGAATATACCATATGTGTATAATTACTGTGCACTATTTTACAAAGTTTGCAAAAATAAAATTCAGCACATGTACAATCTATATCACACGCCACTTCAGCCTTGTTGGAGCATATGTGTAGCTTTATTGACACCTTTATTGGACAAGAATGAAGTATACAAGGTTGGTGACATAAAGGAAGGAGCTACACAAGGTAATATTTCAAACTATGTCACATTTGTAACACATGATGAAAATTTCAGCATGTGCATCTTGAGCTGGCCAAATTTCTTAGGCTTAATTGTGCCATATTTACTTCTTTACATTGAAGGATTGATTGGAAGAGAAAATGGCAATGTTTTGAAGGTGTTAAGGAAATATTGTGATGATATTTAAAATATCACACATGCTGAAAATTTCAGCATGTGTTGAATGTATATGGCCGAATGTTTGTCTTGAAATTAAGCATATTTGATTTTTCATTTTCAAGGGAATAATCTATACCAACATGGCAACAATTTGAATGTATCTTAGATTGTAGCGCCCCGCACCCGGACCTCGTCCGAATACGGTACACCCGCCGTACTTCACTAAGGAGAGTACAAAGCGTCATGCATAACATGCGAAAATCCATAACATAAGCCATGGACTCCCATGCTAACCTTTAACATGGTAGTAAAATTTAGGCAGAATTAAAACTTTTCCAAAATAAACATGCATTACGAAATACTAAGTTCCCAAAAGTAGCAGTCCCACAAAATGACATAACCGAAATCCAAAGAGTTCAAACATTGTTCATAATACAAACATCTTGGACGCACAAAAGTCCTTAAGCTTTGCCTTCATCAAATTTCCCCGCCTACGGATATGGCACTCTCGACTCATCTTCGATCCACTCAATCTTAGCATTATCTGGCTCTGGGAAAAATAAAAGAATGAGTGATAAAAATCACCCAGCAAGAATACAATAAACTACCATGAAATACATAAACAATTATAACATGAATGCAATACCCCGAAAACCTCAAATAATTCATACCTGGTCTTTAATCCTGAATTTGCTTGACGATATAGCCTAAGCATAATTCTAGGTAATGCTATTCCAATATTATCTTGTTAATCATTAACTGTAACATACAACATATCAGCATGCTTATGAGTTATGCAAAATGCAATGCATGATGTCATGTCATGTCAAAACATCATTTTGGTCCCAAAAAATAACGTGTCAAAAAAACAGAGTGTCAGATCAATTAACCCCGGGTCTGAGCGGGTCCAGAACATATCAACAGACCAATTAACCTCGGGTCTGGGACGAGTCATGAACATGTATCAGATCAATTAACCCCAGATCTAAACGGGTCCAGAACATGTATCAGATCAATTAACCCCAGATCTGAACGGGTCTAGAACATGTCATGTCAATAGACCAATTAACCCCTGGTCTGGAGTCGGGTTAGTCGCATGCTTGACCGGCAAAGGAATCATAAAGCTTTCTTTAAAACATGGGACCATAAAAACTTTCATGCATAACGTAAAACATAGTTACTTGGAAAGACTTGCTTGCATATGGAAAATTCATAAAAATCAGATTCATGTGGCATATGATCATGCATGATACATGAAGTGATATGAAATGAAAGTCATGACGTGAATAATCGTATGCATTTTTTATAACATGTCAACATGCATAGTTTCGGAAACTAAGAATTTCCGGATTTTACTTTAATGGGCGGCTAAATTAACCTTTTGAGACTTTAAAACCTTAATTATTTGGACGAAAACTTGGAAAATTTAATAAACTCCCTAAGGATTATTACCCATGAGCCCAAACCGTATATATAGGCCCAAACCGTATATATAGGCCCAAATCCTACAAATTGGGCCCTTTTAAATTAATCCCCTGTTCAGCCAAATTTCAAGTTTTAGTACATCAACTTCATGTCCATAATTTCCCACCAAAACGTTAATGCCAACTTGATTAATTTGCATGGTCTTACTCCTCTATGTCTTAGGTGAATAATATAAAATTTCCAGATCAATCCAATAACCTTAAAGGGCTTATTTAATTATTTTTCCGAAATGGGTTACGTGCTGTTACTGGATTGAACAAATTTACTACAAATTCTATTGTGACAAAACCATAATACGTTTTACCAAAATTCCAACTTACAGACGTCATAAACATACCAAACTAGCATCCCACCGAAATTTAGCTCATTTGCATATTTCTAAGGTCTATTTTTGGGTCCAACAACACGTTACTCATTTCTGTCCTGTTCCAGTGATTTCAGCTGGAGCAGTTTTACCAAAAAATTCCTTAAAAATAATTCATAACTTATTTTACTAAAATTCTAACTTTCATAATTACTACACACCTAATATTGTCACCATACCAAAAATCAGATTTATTGAACTTCTACGAGATCCATTTTAAGGCCATTCAAAACGTTATACAATTCTGCCAAGTTCCAGAATTTCCATCCTGAGCAGTTCCACCAATTATTTTATTAAAAATAATCCGTAGCTTATTTTACCAAAATTCCAACTCTCATAGTTGCTATACACATAGAGATAACTTTATACCAAAAATACATTTAATTAAACGTCAGCAAGGTTCATTTTGAGGTCACACAACACACTTCCCAAATTTTGTCCTGCTCCAGTGGTTTGATATTTTGCCATCTTTTCAAGTCAAATGTCCACAATTTGTCTTGTTCCTATGAAAATAGCTTATTGGTCACCTCATACACTCTTTATATCATGAATATCCAGGTTTCATGCATTTTATTGAGTCACTTTTGAATCAACCCAAAACAGTGAGAGTCTTGTACACAACAATCATCATATTGCCCATTTTGCACATTATTAAGTCCATTCTTGGTACAACTATGTTATACCAATTTCTTGCTTCTTCTTGGCCGTGTGCATGTGTCAACATATCCATGTCACATTGAAAATTTTGAGCACAACACACTCATGTAATAGATCACTTAACAAGCAACTCCCACACATCCTAGAGTTTACAAGAGAGGATCTTTTCTTGGTTTTCATGTTCACTATCATAGTCACCCCTATGGCCGAAAGTTTTGAGAGGTCACACACACATTTTTCAACATTTATTTAGACATGCAACATCTTAACATGCTAGTTCATTTTAAATCCTACCAAGAAAACTTGTAAAATTATAACTAGCACTTGCATGTCACTTTGATGATTCTTAAATTTCATCCAAGAGCCATTCTTGCCTAGGGTCACTTTAGTTGAATCTTAATTCATTCTAAAACAGCCTTATAACATATTGCATGTAAGAAAAGATTCCATCTTTGAAAGAATAAACCACATGCAAGGCATTATTCTTAAGAAATCACTAAGATACAATCTTAAACTTAATATATTCAACTAAAGATCACATCTTAGGAACTTCTAACCATTCAAGCCACTAATTCTTTAAGTAAATCATGAGAGATTAGTGTATACTTACCTCTTCAAGCTAATGCTCCTTTCTCAGCTTGGAATTTTGGATAGGTTGAGTTGAGATCCTCCTCCTCCTTCACCCTTAAGCACACAGTTTTGAAGAGAAGGAAGGAAGAATGTTAGTCTTTATTCTAAAGTGAAAACAGAATTTATTTGAGGCTTGAACATCTTACCAAAGTGAGACCTTGAATGAAGCTTCAATTATCCAAAGGTTACACCACCTAAGAGATTGAAATCTTAGCACTTATGGCCAATGGAGGTCACGGTTGGGTGGAGAAAAAGAACACCCTTGTGAGCTTTATTATTATGCATGAAGAATTTACTTAATGAACTTGGTATGAAGCTTACCTAAACACTTCTTGAGCTTGAAGATGAAACTTGAATTGGATTTTTAGCTCCAAGAGGAAGGGCCGAAAGTTTTCTTGTGCATGGAAGGAGATGGAAATCTTGCTAAGTGGTGGCTTGCTTGAGTGCTTATGGAGAGTTCAAGATGGGGTTGAAGTGGAATGGTCTTGCAATATTTAAAAAAATCTAGAGGGGGCAAGGGAGAAGGGAATCCGGCGAGCATGGGGGAGAAAGGAAGGCTAGGCTTGTAGGCTACAAGCTTTTGTCTCCATGCATGCTATTCTTGAATAGTTTATTATTTCTTTTCTTGCATGCCTTATTTATTTTATTGTTTTATTTCTAATTAATTTGATATTTTAAATTAGATATTCAAATAATAGAACAATGGAGAGGATTCTAGATCCCTCCATTGCTTGGCCGAAATCTTGCGGGGCTTGGGGGTAGTTTGGTTTTTTCACATTTATCCTATCCCATACTTATATAATCTATAATGTTATTTATTTTATCAAATTATGATTTTAATCTTGTTTTTGTGAGAATCAATTATGCTTGCATTCTTATAAAACGAAATTGTTCCATGGTTGATCAAGGCCTCTTGGCCGAAATTCACAAGGTATTACAATACCTTGTGACATCCCCTTATATAATTATTTAGTATCCATCTCAAAATTATTTAAGTAAAGTAGTGCTAAGTTGACTTAAATAACATGCACTTGAAGGAATCATTGTTTTCATTACATCACTCAGTCATAGTCTCGAGTACATTGTCATTGAGGTACAACATCCTCCCCCCTTATCATAAGTTTCGTCCTCGAAACTTCAGAAGCTAGTGAAAAAGGTGGGGATATCTACTCCTCATGTCTTCCTCCATTTCCCATGTTGCTTCTTCTTCCGAATGGTGCTTTCACTGAACCTTCACCATAGGTATGGATCTCTTTCTGAATGCTTTCTCATTCTAATCAACGATCCTTAGAGGCTCCTCTTCATAAGATACATCTTCTTCAACCTTCAATTGTTGATCTTCAAGGATGTGGCTAGGATCTGTAGCGCCCCGGCCCGATACCGTCATCGG
>AP025072.1:13177971-13233952 GCA_036186865.1 Eustoma russellianum | reverse complement strand
CCCCCCGCCGTAGCCTACTATGAGAACTACGAAGCGTCAAGCAGATCAAGCGTACATCCTTCATAATGTAAGATAAAAACCAGCAGAAACGTCATAAAATTTAAACCTTCATCGTCATTAAAACATCCATAAAATGCAGCGGAATTTAAAGATGTTTGTTCCTCTTGTCAACATAAGTTTTAGATCAACATAACAACAAATGAGTTTTCCAAACTGAAATAAAGTAGTCCAGCATCTATCTATTCCCATGTCCATCATCCCATTGAGCCCACTCGCCGTCGTCTTCAACAAATATCAACTCATATTCAGGCTCACCTGAAAAGGAGCAGAGTAATTGTTCTTAGCGAAATTATCGCCAGCAAGTAACCCGTCTATACACCTTACGGAATCACACACGTCGAGTCACCAGTGTATAAAACATTGCCCAAAAATAAGGTGCTCGGGTTAGCAAATAGCATCTTAATAAGAATTCCTCAAAGCAGATAAAGCACATATATGTACACAGATATGAGAACCAACATGTATTAAAACAACGTATCACATAGCAAGTCATAAACTAGTCACGTTTCTTGCATGTCAATTCTTATGCTCCGTGTATCATGATGCATGTACTTCTTCAAAATCACACACAACACCCATGCATATGTCTTCTTTCATAAACATGTCATGCATGTCATTTCACAAAACATTTCATCACTTTACATATCATATTCTTCGCGTAGCAGAACTTTATACCCTGTGGGTGATCAGTCCACAGCAAACATTACTTTATACCCCGTGCTGAAAGGTCCACGGCCCCATAACATATAACTTTATACTCCGTGCTGAAAGGTCCACGGCCCCATAACATATAACTTTATACCCCGTGCTGAAAGGTCCACGGCCCCATTACATATATCATATATCCGTGCTGATAGGTCCACGGCCCCATTACATACATCATATATCCGTGCTGAAAGGTCCACGGCCCCATAAAATAACTTTGTTTTCCGTGCTGATAGGTCTACGGCCCCATAAAATACTTTATACCCTGCTGTTGATTCACAGATCACGCTTTTATACCCTGCTTTCGCAGGCGTGACTTTTATACCCTGCGATCAACCAGCAGCCATTTTGTCTTTCGAAAACTTTAAACCTTTCTTGTAATCACATGTTCTTTTGCAAAGAAAATCTCAAATGAAATGCAAGTGCCCATGTCATGATGCAGGATGCACAAGTAGCTTTAAATCAACATGTAACACACACACATACATCTTGCATATCAAGTATACGGTCTTGCACCTCAAACGCTCCCTGTTCGTATTTTGTCAAGTCTGTTCGTCTCACTTATTCACTTGTAATTCAATCTTATGCTTACTTATTCAAACTTACCATCTATACCTCAATTGCACCTCAAATACCCTTGCATTTTATGTTCAAAAGAAGTGTATAAAGTTAATACACATACATAGGGCGCCTAATGGGTCAAAAAGACTTCCAGTACAGTTGGAACGCTACATGAAGCGCCTATAGTGACTTAAAGCGCCTATACTAGGCGTTCGAAGTGTTCGGGGATGTTCCGTAGACATTGAACGCCTACATGATGCGCCTAATGTGACATAGAGCGCTTTATGTAGGTGTTCGAAGTGTTCGGGGATGATTCAGGACACATTGAACGCTACATTAGGCGCCTAATAGGACATAGAGCGCCTAATGTAGGTGTTCGAAGTGTTCTGACGGTTCTAAATTGCAGTTTTTCTGTACGGGAAAGCTTCAGGACACATTGAACGCTACATTAGGCGCCTAATGTGACTGGAAGCGCCTAATGTAGGCGTTCGAAGTGTTCTGACGATGCCAAACTGCAGTTTTTCTGCAGTAACTTCCTCTCCAACACCCTCCTTCTTCAACCCTTTCATTTTCAACGCTTAAAGATCCATCTTAACATCTAGATTCATCTTACTTAACACACATCTAAACATGAATTGATGCCTAGCCATGCCTAACAATATCCACTCTAGCCTTCAATCATTCACAACCTTCAAGATCTCATCAACTTTCCAAACACAACAAGACTACAGCAATGTCATCACTCATCTCTCAATTTCCTGCACTTACTCTCAACATCTAAGTGTAGACAATCAACATAAGAGTAGCGCAAGACAATAAGCACGTCAAAATATACACTTTTATGGGCATGCTTGGCAACAACAAAGCACCACACAACTATTTTCAGAAATATGGCCCAAAGAACAAGACTTTACACAATTAGCAACAAGACATACATATAACAAAGCATTTAAGATAGACAAGACAAGAATACTAATGTGTGATTCATGTTTTCTCTTTGTAAGAACATAGGGCCTTAAGTATCAAAATTTACGTAAAGCGTATAGAAAGATTACTTGCCTTGGAATCTAGATAAGCTTACGGATTTACTGCAGAATTTCTGTAAGAATTGAACCTAGGTTGCTCGTTCTTCCTTCCTTTCCTTCTTCTTCTCTCCTTCTTCTTTCCTCTTTCTTTTCTCTCTCTTTTCTCAGAATTTTCCTTCTCCCTTTGCTGTCAAAAACCGCCCCTCATGCTGAGAAGGGGGAAGTTATACTAGATTTTGTAACTCCCCTAACTCCTAGTAGGGACTATTTTGATAATTTACTATGATTTCTTTTAATTCTACTTTTAACCCCTTTCTTTTGTTCTTCTATGTTTTGTGTAACTAAGTCACATTACCTACCTAATTAATTAAGTTTCCTTTAAGGTTGACCTAAGTATTGAAAGTTGCGCTTAAAAATCACGGGGTGTAACATTCCACCCCCCTTACAAAAAGTTTCGTCCCCGAAACTTACGTACCTTAGTCAAAGAGCTAAGGATACTTCTCCCGCATTTGTTCTTCGAGCTCCCAAGTGGCTTCACGTTCCGTGTGATTGCTCCACTGAACCTTTACATAAGGGATCACTCGCTTCCTCAACACTTGATCCTTTCGGTCCACAACTTTCACGGGTACTTCCTCATATGTAACATCGTCCTTGAGTTCCAAAGGTTGAGCTTCAAGTACATGACTTGGATCCGCCACGTATTTTCTTAATTGTGACACGTGGAAAACATTGTGTACTTGCGCCAACACCGGAGGTAATGCCAACTTATATGCCAAGTCCCCTACCTTCTCAAGTATTTCATAGGGACCAATGAATCGAGGGCTTAGCTTGCCTTTTACTCCAAATCTCATGACGCCCTTCGTAGGTGATACCTTCAAATAAACTTTCTCTCCCATGTCAAAATCCAATGGTCGTCGTTTGGAATCTGCCCAACTCTTGCTACGGTCCTGAGCCGTCTTGAGTCTTTCCCGAATGACCTTCACCTTCTCTAACGTTTTCTCTAATAGCTCAGGTCCAGTAATGGTCCTCACGCCCACTTCGTCCCAATAAATCGGAGACCTACATTTCCTTCCATACAAAGCCTCAAAAGGAGCCATATCAATTGCGCTGTGGTAACTATTGTTATAAGAAAACTCCATCAGCTTTACCATTCCGTCCCAACTCCCTTTGAAATCCAGCACGCAAGCTCTTAGCATATCTTCCAAGGTTTGAATTGTCCGCTCGGACTGTCCATCAGTTTGGGGATGATACGCCGTACTCAACCTTAATTCCGTACCCATGGCTTCTTGGAATGCTGTCCAAAACTTAGATGTGAACCGTGAATCTCGGTCGGATACTATACTTACTGGGACACCATGTAAGCTCACAATGTTCTCCATGTACACATTCACTAGCTTGTCGAGAGGTGTTTCACTTGAAACGGGTAAGAAATGGGCAGACTTTGTTAAACGATCCACGACAACCCAAATCATGTCACATCCACTTCTTGTCTTTGGTAAACCAGCTACAAAATCAATTGTGACATGTTCCCATTTCCATTCGGGAATCTCCAACGGCATCAACAATCCACCGGGCCGTTGGTGTTCCGCCTTGACTTGTTGACACACCAAACACCTCTCTATGAATTCCGCAATATGTCTTTTCATCCCAGACCACCAATAGTAATGCTTGAGATCTCTATACATCTTGGTGCTACCGGGGTGTATTGATAACCTCGAATTATGAGCTTCTTGCAAAACTTCTTTCCTAAGTTCGTCAACATCCGGGACACATAATCTTTCCCTAAACCATAAGCTCCCATCCTCTTTGGTCCGAAATCCTTCAACTTGACTGTGTTTCACCCTTTCCATTATCTCACTTAAAGCCTTATCTTTCTTCTGAGCCTCCTTTATCCTATCAATCAAACTCGGTGTGATGGTCAATGCTGTCAGGACGTTCACCGTGGATTCCACCAAATCCAAACCAAACTCCTCCATCTCTCTTTCCAATGGTGATTGTCTTTTAGCAACTCCAACCACCTCCGCTGCCTCATATTCAATTCCTTCTGTGAGAACAAATACTTTAGACTCTTATGATCCGTGAATACCGCGCACTTCTCTCCATACAAATAATGCCGCCAAATCTTCAAGGCGAACACAACCGCGGCAAGTTCAAGATCATGTGTGGGATAGTTTTGTTCATAAGGCTTTAGCTGTCTTGAGGCATACGCGATGACTCGTTCGTTTTGCATTAAAACACAACCTACAAACAAGGTGTTAGTCTAAACTTAATGGGTATACAAGATCATAACCTTATACTATAATTTACGTACCTAACCCGTTCTTTGACGCATCACTATAAATCACAAATCCATCCATTCCAGAGGGTTGAGCCAATACTGGAGCTGTCGTTAATCTCTTCTTAAGCTCCGTGAAACTTTGCTCGCATTCCGCCATCCACTCAAACTTGGACTTCTTTTGAGTAAGGCGACTGAGAAGCACGGCAATTCTCGAGAATCCCTCAACAAATTTTCTGTAATAACCTGCTAGACCCAAGAAACTTCGCACTTCGGTGACATTGGTAGGTCTAGGCCATTCAGTTATGGCTTCCACCTTCTTCGGGTCAACAGCAATCCCCTCTTCTGATATCACATGACCCAAGAAAGCCACACTTCTTAACCAAAACTCACACTTGCTAAACTTTGCATAAAGTTGTTTCTGCCTCAAAATGCCTAGTACGGTTCTCAAATGCTCAGTGTGAGTTTGCTCGTCAGGAGAGTACACAAGAATATCATCTATGAATACCACTACAAACTTATCCAACTGTTCTCGAAAGACGGTATTCATAAGATCCATAAAAGCCGCAGGGGCATTTGTCAATCCAAATGGCATCACTAAAAATTCATAGTGGCCATACCTTGTGCGGAAAGCTGTCTTTGCGATGTCCTCGGCCTTCACTCGCAACTGATGATACCCTGATCGGAGATCAATTTTAGAGAAAATCTTGGCGCCCTTGAGTTGATCAAACAAATCCTCAATTCGTGGAAGGGGATACTTATTCTTGATGGTAACTTTATTCAACTCTCTATAATCGATACAAAGCCTCATGCTACCATCTTTCTTCTTTACAAACAAAACAGGCGCTCCCCATGGCGATACACTAGGGCGGATGAACTTCTTGTCCAATAACTCCTGCAGTTGCTCCTTCAACTCTCTCAGTTCTGCCGGGGCCATTCTATAAGGAGCTTTAGAAATAGGTTCTGTCCCTGGAATCAAGTTGATCTCGAACTCAACTTCCCTCGGGGGTGGTACTCCTGGTAAATCTTCCGGAAACACATCAAGGAATTCATTGACCACTGGAATTTGCTCAATAGACGGTACCTCCTGAGTAACATCCATGGCATACACTAGAAATCCCTCAGCACCTTTCCTTAATGCCTTGCGCGCTTGTGCAACCGACACGTACACCTTTTTGGGTACCTTCTTTCGTTCCGCATCTCCTTGAAATATTACCTCCTCCATCCTAGCATTCTTGATTGTCACTTGCTTCAACCGACAATCAATATTAGCGTGATTCTTGGCTAACCAGTCCATCCCTAATATGACGTCAAAGTCATACATCTGAATAGGGATCAGTGTGGCAGGGAATGTTTGTCCTTCAAACTCCAATTCACAATCCCGGTACCGATGATACGAAACCATAATTTGATCTCCGGCCGCTTGAACACGATATGGAGTTTCTAACCACTCAGGCAGAGTACTCAGGTGTTTAGTGAATCTCTTTGCTACGAAGGAGTGGCTTGCGCCGCTATCAAAGAGCACGTTGGCAGGTACCTTATTTACTAAAATCGCACCTAAAGCCATATCAAGTTATACACGGAAAATTAAGCACATAATACTTAATTCATTAAAGATTTAAACTTAGTTTAAATGGTACCTGCTACTACGTCGGTAGCCTCCTGCACATCCGTATCCGTCATGAGATGTACACGGGCATTTGCTCTAGGCTTCGCTCTCGGCTGCTGAGCCGCCTCTCCAGGATTATTTTTCTTCATCTCCGGGCAGTCCCTAATCATGTGACCCACTTGACCGCATCAGAAACATGCTCCAGCCACTTTCCCACACTCTCCAACGTGGTTCCTGTTGCAATGTGGACAAACTCCTACAGCCTGCTGAGCTACTTGATTCTGGGGTGGCAGTCTCTGAAAATTTCCAACTGGGCCTCTCTTCGGAATCTTGACCCAACGTCCGGGTCTTTCACCAACTCTCACATCCTCCCTTGGCCTCTTGCCTCTATCAGACCCTCCAACACTAGCTGCTCTTGCCGCTACTCTACGGAAATCGCTCTCAACCCGAAAACATGCATCTAGCATATCCTCATAAGTTTTCATTCCCGCATTCACTATCGCCGATTGTATCCTCGAGTCCAAACCCCTCTCAAACTTCGTCATCTTAAGACGATTATCAGACATGATCGCAGGGGCAAACTTACCCAAAGCATGGAAACGATCTGCATACTCCGACACCGTCATCCTTCCTTGCTCCAATCTGTCAAATGCTCTTATCTTGTCCAATATTGCAGTCTCCGGTACGTAGTACTTCAGGAAAACATCACAAAACTATGTCCAAGAGATTGGTGAGGTCATTCTCAACACCATTCCTTCCCACCATTCGCCAGCCTTGCCACTTAGAAGGGGTGTGGCCACCTCAACCTTTATCTCATTCGGTACTTGCACTAGCCTAAAACATTTCTCCACCTCAGCCAACCAGTGCTGAGCCTCCTCCGGATCAGTACATCCACCGAACTCCGGCACCCTCATCTTCCTCATCTCTCTATAAAAGAACCTAATGTTATGCTGTGGCGGTGGTGGAGGCGGAGGCTGATGCTGTTGCACATACCCTTGTGCAATCACCGTCAGTGCATCAGTAAGCACCTGGGGTAAAACAACTTGTGGTGGCTGGTTCTCCTGTCCATTGCCAGAGTTGCCTGTGTTATCTCTTCTTGGAGGCATATTTCTCTGAAAAGATCAACATTGCATTAGCATTCAGTAAATACAAGGGGTTACTGATAGCTTGAACGCGTATGTAGGGGTGAGGTATGTAATCCAACTATTAATACGAAATTAGAGGATAAACGCGCTCGCACACACCCAACCCATATCATACTTAACCACTAAGAAAAATCAATACTTATATCTAAGGATCAAACTTAAGGGAGGATCATAACTTAGGTGTCTAAAGATCATGAACCTAAGTTTCCGAGATAA
This sequence comes from Eustoma russellianum, assembly GCA_036186865.1. NCBI lineage: Eukaryota > Viridiplantae > Streptophyta > Magnoliopsida > Gentianales > Gentianaceae > Eustoma > Eustoma russellianum. The sequence continues at coordinate 13,226,356 of AP025072.1, read as the reverse complement.
ATCTGAAACCTAGGTCTCTGATACCACCTGTAGCGCCCCGGCCCGATACCGTCATCGGAACCAGTGCACCCGCCGTAGCCTACTATGAGAACTACGAAGCATCAAGCAGATCAAGCGTACATCCTTCATAATGTAAGATAAAAACCAGCGGAAACGTCATAAAATTTAAACCTTCATCGTCATTAAAACATCCATAAAATGCAGCGGAATTTAAAGATGTTTGTTCCTCTTGTCAACATAAGTTTTAGATCAACATAACAACAAATGAGTTTTCCAAACTGAAATAAAGTAGTCCAGCATCTATCTATTCCCATGTCCATCATCCCATTGAGCCCACTCGCCGTCGTCTTCAACAAATATCAACTCATATTCAGGCTCACCTGAAAAGGAGCAGAGTAATTGTTCTTAGCGAAATTATCGCCAGCAAGTAACCCGTCTATACACCTTACGGAATCACACACGTCGAGTCACCAGTGTATAAAACATTGCCCAAAAATAAGGTGCTCGGGTTAGCAAATAGCATCTTAATAAGAATTCCTCAAAGCAGATAAAGCACATATATGTACACAGATATGAGAACCAACATGTATTAAAACAACGTATCACATAGCAAGTCATAAACTAGTCACGTTTCTTGCATGTCAATTCTTATGCTCCGTGTATCATGATGCATGTACTTCTTCAAAATCACACACAACACCCATGCATATGTCTTCTTTCATAAACATGTCATGCATGTCATTTCACAAAACATTTCATCACTTTACATATCATATTCTTCGCGTAGCAGAACTTTATACCCTGTGGGTGATCAGTCCACAGCAAACATTACTTTATACCCCGTGCTGAAAGGTCCACGGCCCCATAACATATAACTTTATACCCCGTGCTGAAAGGTCCACGGCCCCATAACATATAACTTTATACCCCGTACTAAAAGGTCCACGGCCCCATTGCATATATCATATATCCGTGCTGATAGGTCCACGACCCCATTACATACATCATATATCCGTGCTGAAAGGTCCACGGCCCCATAAAATAACTTTGTTTTCCGTGCTGATAGGTCCACGGCCCCATAAAATACTTTATACCCTGCTGTTGATTCACAGATCACGCTTTTATACCCTGCTTTCGCAGGCGTGACTTTTATACCCTGCGATCAACCAGCAGCCATTTTGTCTTTCGAAAACTTTAAACCTTTCTTGTAATCACATGTTCTTTTGCAAAGCAAATCTCAAATCAAATGCAAGTGCCCATGTCATGATGCAGGATGCACAAGTAGCTTTAAATCAACATGTAACACACACACATACATCTTGCATATCAAGTATACGGTCTTGCACCTCAAACGCTCCCTGTTCGTATTTTGTCAAGTCTGTTCGTCTCACTTATTCACTTGTAATTCAATCTTATGCTTACTTATTCAAACTTACCATCTATACCTCAATTGCACCTCAAATACCCTTGCATTTTATGTTCAAAAGAAGTGTATAAAGTTAATACACATACATAGGGCGCCTAAAGGGTCAAAAAGACTTCCAGTACAGTTGGAACGCTACATGAAGCGCCTATAGTGACTTAAAGCGCCTATACTAGGCGTTCGAAGTGTTCGGGGATGTTCCGTAGACATTGAACGCCTACATGAAGCGCCTAATGTGACATAGAGCGCTTTATGTAGGTGTTCGAAGTGTTCGGGGATGATTCAGGACACATTGAACGCTACATTAGGCGCCTAATGTGACATAGAGCGCCTAATGTAGGTGTTCGAAGTGTTCTGACGGTTCTAAATTGCAGTTTTTCTGTACGGGAAAGCTTCAGGACACATTGAACGCTACATTAGGCGCCTAATGTGACTTGAAGCGCCTAATGTAGGCGTTCGAAGTGTTCTGACGATGCCAAACTGCAGTTTTTCTGCAGTAACTTCCTCTCCAACACCCTCCTTCTTCAACCCTTTCATTTTCAACGCTTAAAGATCCATCTTAACATCTAGATTCATCTTACTTAACACACATCTAAACATGAATTGATGCCTAGCCATGCCTAACAATATCCACTCTAGCCTTCAATCATTCACAACCTTCAAGATCTCATCAACTTTCCAAACACAACAAGACTACAGCAATGTCATCACTCATCTCTCAATTTCCTGCACTTACTCTCAACATCTAAGTGTAGACAATCAACATAAGAGTAGCGCAAGACAATAAGCACGTCAAAATATACACTTTTATGGGCATGCTTGGCAACAACAAAGCACCACACAACTATTTTCAGAAATATGGCCCAAAGAACAAGACTTTACACAATTAGCAACAAGACATACATATAACAAAGCATTTAAGATAGACAAGACAAGAATACTAATGTGTGATTCATGTTTTCTCTTTGTAAGAACATAGGGCCTTAAGTATCAAAATTTACGTAAAGCGTATAGAAAGATTACTTGCCTTGGAATCTAGATAAGCTTACGGATTTACTGCAGAATTTCTGTAAGAATTGAACCTAGGTTGCTCGTTCTTCCTTCCTTTCCTTCTTCTTCTCTCCTTCTTCTTTCCTCTTTCTTTTCTCTCTCTTTTCTCAGAATTTTCCTTCTCCCTTTGCTGTCAAAAACCGCCCCTCATGCTGAGAAGGGGGAAGTTATACTAGATTTTGTAACTCCCCTAACTCCTAGTAGGGACTATTTTGATAATTTACTATGATTTCTTTTAATTCTACTTTTAACCCCTTTCTTTTGTTCTTCTATGTTTTGTGTAACTAAGTCACATTACCTACCTAATTAATTAAGTTTCCTTTAAGGTTGACCTAAGTATTGAAAGTTGCGCTTAAAAATCACGGGGTGTAATAGGATCATATACATATCGGCGAAATCGGGAAACATGGAATACATCATGTAACTGAGAAAGAGATGGTGGCAACGCCAAGCGATACGCAACTTCGCCCACTCTCTCAAGTACCTCATAAGGTCCAATGAATCTTGGGCTCAATTTTCTTTTGATGCCTATCTTTTGACTCCTTTGGTCAGAGAAACCTTTAGGAAAACTTTCTCTCCTTCTTGAAACTCTAAGGGTTTCCTCCTTTCATCTGCCCATATCTTAGTCCTATCTTGTGCTGCTTTTAGTCTTTGATGGACCAACTTCACCTTCTCTCGTGTTTGCTCAAAAATGTCGGGTCCCGTATAGATCTTATCTCCAATCTCGTCCCAATAGAGTGGGGACCAACATTTTCGACCATACAACGCTTCGTATGGTGCCATTCTGATGGATCTGTGGAAGCTGTTATTGTAAGAAAACTCAACAAGCTTAAGGTTCTTATCCCAGCTTCCTCCAAAATCAAGGATGCAAGCGCGAATCATATCCTCAAGGGTTTGGATTGTTCATTCAGATTAGCCATCAGTTTGAGGATGGAACGCAGAACTCATTCTGATCTCAGTGCACATTGCCTTTTGAAAAGCTATCCAGAATCTCGACATAAAACGGGGATCACAGTCGCGTACGATACTTACGGGCACCCCATGCAAACAAACAATCTGGTCAATGTACATAGAGGCCAACTTCCCCATGGATGCCTTAATCGACATGGCCAAAAAGTAGGCAGACTTTGTCAAACGATCCACAACGACCCATATAGCATCATTTCCATACTTAGTCTTGGGTAGGTCAGTCACGAAATCCATTGTGACGTGATCCCATTTCCATTCCGGCACTTCTAAAGGTTGTAATAATCCAGCGGGTCTTTGGTGCTCGGCTTTTACTCTTTGACAGATCAAACATCGCTCAACAAATTCTGCTATTTGATTCTTCATTCCGTGCCACCAAAACTTTTGCTTGAGGTCTTGATACATCTTATTAGCTCCAGGATGTATAGATAAGCGAGAGTTAGGAGCTTCCATCAAAACTTCATCTTTAATTTCTTTGTTCTCCGGTACACATAATTGTCCTCGGTACCATAAACTGCCATCACTGCGAACTTCAAAATCATCTCGTGACTTATCTTTCATCCTTTCTTTGATTTTTCTTAAAGCTTCATCCTTCCCTTGAGCCTCCTTGATCCTATCAATCAATGAAGGAATAAGAACTAACTTGGCGAGAACTTCATCCACCGACTCTACTTCTTCTAAGCCAAACTCTTCCATGTCTCGCTGAAGAGGAGGTTGCCATGGGTGGCTGGTCTTCCGACTCAATGCATCAGCAACTTTATTAGCTTTCCCGGGGTGATACTGAATTGAGAGATCATAATCTTTAATCAACTCCAGCCATCTGCGCTGCCGTATATTGAGCTCTTTCTGGGTAAAGAGATACTTTAAGCTTTTGTGGTCTGTGTAGATCTCACACTTCTTGCCATACAGGTAATGTCTCCATATCTTTAATGCGAAAACCACCACGGCAAGTTCAAGATCATGGACAGGGTAGTTTTGCTCAAATGTCTTTAATTGCCGGGATGCATAAGCTATCACTCTATCTTGCTGCATAAGGACACATCCGAGACCATTCTTTGAAGCATCACTGTACACCACAGACTTCTCACCAGGAGTGGGCTGAGCTAGGATAGGAGCGGATGTCAACTTCGCCTTTAGCTCTGAGAAACTCCTTTCACAGTCGGCACTCCACTCGAACTTGGTTTTCTTTTGTGTCAATCTGGTGAGGGGGACAGCTATCCTCGAGAATCCTTCAACAAACTTTCGGTAATACCTGGCTAGTCCAAGGAAACTTCTCACTTTAGTAACATTTGTTGGTCTGGGCCATTCTGTGATTGCTTCAACTTTCTTGGGATCCACTGAAATCCCATCTTCTGAAATAACATGGCCGAGAAAGGATACACTTCGTATCCAGAACTCGCATTTGCTAAACTTTGCATACAACTGTCTTGCTCTTAGAATATTCAAGACTGTCCTCAAATGGGCTGCGTGAGTCTCTTCATCGGGTGAATAAATCAAGATGTCATCTATGAAGACCACTACGAACTTGTCCAACTGGTCCTGAAAGACGCGATTCATGAGATCCATAAAGGCGGCAGGGGCATTGGTCAAACCAAAGGGCATGACCAAGAATTCATAGTGTCCATAGCGGGTCCTGAAAGCAGTGTTAGGGACATCTTCCGCCTTAATCTTCAGTTGAAAGTATCCAGATCGCAAGTCAATCTTACTAAAAATTCAGGATCCCTGCATTAAGATGCTTTAGTAGGGTTTTGAAAAGATTTCTATCTTAATCAACTAAAGCTTATTAGTTACATACCCCCTGAGCTGGTCGAATAAGTCGTCAATCCGGGGCAACGGGTACTTGTTCTTTATGGTGATTTTGTTGAGCTCCCGGTAATCGATGCATAAATGCATACTTCCATCTTTCTTCTTTACGAATAGCACAGGAGCACCCCATGGTGAAATGCTGGGGCGAATGAGCTTCTTTTCTAGCAGCTCGTGTAGCTGCTCCTTTAGCTCTTTCAGTTCTGCAGGGTCCATCCGATACGGGGCTTTTGATATGGGTTCAGCTCCCGGAACAAGATTTATCTCGAAGGCAATTTCATGACCAGGAGGTAGTCCAGGTAAATCCTCAGGAAACACATCAGGGTATTCATTAACAATTGGGACTTGTGCAAGGGTAGGACTCGCTTGCTCAGCACTTAGGACATAAACAAAGAATCCTTCATGACCTTTCCTCAATGCTCGGCTGGCTGGAGCCGCGTTAACAAAAACTTTCTTGGATGGTTTCTTTAGCTTAGCTCCTCCTTGGAATGACACTTCATCTCGAGTCGGGTTCTTAATTATAACTTGCCTACTTCGGCAATCAATGTGAGCATGATTCTGTGAGAGCCAATCCATTCCGAGAATCATGTCAAAATCACTCATAGATATGGGAATCAAATTGGCCTCAAACCGCTGATCATTAAACTCGAGCGCGCAATTTCTGAAGATGTGATGGGAAACAAGCACTTGGTCGCCAGCTGCTTGTACTCTATAGGGTGATTCTAGTCTGACGGGATTATGATCGATATTCTTAGCAAACTTTCTTGAGATAAATGAGTGGCTGGCGCCACTGTCGAACAAGACATTTGCGGGTATGCTACATACTAAGATAGTTCCTGAACCATGCATATTTTACTAAGCAATATAATAGGCATGTATAAGTAGAATGTATTGAGAACATAAAACTTTAAATCTTACCAGTTACTACGTCTGCAGTCTCCTCAACATCAGCATCCGTCATGGCGTGCACCCTCGTATTTGCACGTGGCCGCTGGTTCTTGGGCTGCTGTTGTTGTTGCTGCGCTCCTCTTTCTGGGCAGTCCTTAATCAGATGACCATCTTTGCTGCATCCAAAGCCTTTACCCATCTTCCATCTACACTCACCCATGTGTCTCTTCTAGCACTGAGGGCATACTGGTATAGCTGGCTGCTGAGGTGGAGCCTGATTCTACTGCTGATTATTCTGGTGCTGCTGGCGGCGCTGATTCAGACCTTTGGATTGTCCCTGTCGAACTGACCCTCTGAAATTCTTCTTAGCTACCTTTCTGTACATTTCATTTCCAGTCCCTTGTCTTTCCCTCTTGTGTCCCACATCGTCTCGTCGGATAATGTCTCGCTCAATCCGGTAACATGCGTCTAAAAGGGCTCCAAAATTCGTGGGATTTGCATTTACCAACCATGTCCGGATTCTTGGATTCAGCCTTCTTTCAAACTTCAGCATTTTTGTTTGTTCGTCATTCATGGTAACAGGCTGAAACCTCCCTAGTGCGATGAACTTATTTGCGTACTCAGCTACCGTCATGCCCGACTCTTGCTTCAGAGATTCAAACTCATGCCTCTTTTGTAACTTGACCGACTGGGGAATATAGAACTTGTGAAATTCTTGCAAAAATCTCTCCCAGGCAATCGGTCTGGGCAAAGGATGCAGATTCGTCTTCCACTATTGATTTGCTTCGCTGATCAGGAAAGGTCTGATGGCTTGGGCTTTCATCTCGTCTGGGGCTTGAATTAACTCAAAACAGTTTTCAACTTCATCTAACCACTTTTCTGCAGTATCTGGGTCTGACTTTCCCTCAAAAGGTGGCATATTAGCCCTCTTAAGCTTCTCGAAGTAATACTGAACATCTCTTACCGGCTGATGTGGATAAGGTGGAGCATTCTGATGGATTAGGCCTTGCCCTATCTGAGTGACAACTTGGCAAAAGGCCTGAAAGGCATTCATATCAGGGATGACTGGAGGAACAGGAGCCTGCGGTGCTGGTGGTGGATTATTCTGAACTGGAGGATTCTGGTCTAGCTGTGGTGGCAGCGGGACCTAAGCTGGTGGCGGAGGGATGGGCTCCTGAGCAGCTGGCCGTGCCCTAGGAGATTTGCCACGTGGTCTCACCATCTCTTCACTATGGGGTTTAACATTTACTTAGAATATCGGAATAAAACCAATTTATTTTGACTAAGGACCATAATTTGAAAATTTTAAATAAGAGAACGGCATGTCTTACGCTATAGACCTGGCTTTCATGAATCAGGATTAATTATTAAGTTACATCCTAAACCCGGTCTAAGTGGTCCTAGTCTAAGGCCGTCACTCATCTAAGATCATGACTTAGGTCTAAGATCAAACTTAGATTGCTAAGATCATAACTTAGTTCTACGTTCTGCCCGAAATCTAGAGCCTAGGCTCTGATACCACCTGTAGCGCCCCGCACCCGGACCTCGTCCGAATACGGTACACCCGCCGTACTTCACTAAGGAGAGTACAAAGCGTCATGCATAACATGCGAACATCCATAACATAAGCCATGGACTCCCATGCTAACCTTTAACATGGTAGTAAAATTTAGACAGAATTAAAACTTTTCCAAAATAAACATGCATTACGAAATACTAAGTTCCCAAAAGTAGCAGTCCCACTAAATGACAAAACCGAAATCCAAAGAGTTCAAACATTGTTCATAATACAAACATCTTGGCCACACAAGTCCTTAAGCTTTGCCTTCATCAAATTTCCCCGCCTACGGATATGGCACTCTCGGCTCATCCTCGATCCACTCAATCTTAGCATTATCTGGCTCTGGGGAAAAATAAAAGTATGAGTGACAAAAATCACCCAGCGAGAATACAATAAACTACCATAAAATACATAAAGAATTATAACATGAATGCAATACCCCGAAAACCTCAAATAATTCATACCTGGTCTTTAATCTTGAATTTGTTTGATGATATAGGCTAAGCATAATTCTAGGTAATGCTATTCCAATATTATCTTGTTAATCATTAACTGTAACATACAACATGTCAGCATGCTTATGAGTTATGCAAAATGCAGTGCATGATGTCATGTCGTGTCAAAACATCATTTTGGTCGCATAAAATAACGTGTCAAAAAAACAGAGTGTCAGATCAATTAACCCTGGATCTGATGGGTCCAGAACATATCAACAGACCAATTAACCCCGGGTCTAGGACGGGTCCAGAACATGTATCAGATCAATTAACCCCGGATCTGAACGGGTCCAGAGTATCAGATCAATTAACCCCGGATCTGAACGGGTTCAGAACATGTATCAGATCAATTAACCCCAGATCTGAACAGGTCCAGAACATGTCATGTCAACAGACCAATTAACCCCGGGTCTGGAGTCGGGTTAGTCACATGCTTGGCCGGCAAAGGAATCATAAACCTTTTTTTAAAACATGGGACCATAAAAACTTTCATGCATAACGTAAAACATAGTTACTTGTAAAGACTTGCTTGCATACGGAAAATTCATAAAAATCAGATTCATGTGGCATATGATCATGCATGATACATGAAGTGATATGCAATGCAAGTCATGACGTGAATAATCGTATGCATTCCTTATAACATGTCAACATGCATAGTTTCGAAAACTAATAATTTCTGGATTTTACTTTATATTCATGGGCGGCTAAATTAACCTTTTGAGACTTTAAAACCTTAATTATTTGGACCACAACTTGAAAAATATAATAAACTCCCTAAGGATTATTACTCATAAGCCCAAACCGTATATATAGGTCCAAATCCTACAAATAGGGCCTTTTTAAATTAATCCCCTGTTCAGTCAAATTTCCAGTTTTAATATATCAACTTCATGTCCATAATTTACCACCAAAATGTTAATGCCAACTTGATTAATTTGCATGGTCTTACTCCTCTATGTCTTAAGTGATTAACATAAAATTTCCAGATCAATTCAATCACCTTAAAGGGCTTATTTAATTATTTTTCCGATATGAGTTACGTGCTGTTACTGGATTGACCAAATTTACTAAAAATTCTATTGTGACAAAATCATAATACTTCTTACAAAAATTTCAACTTACAAACGTCATAAACATATCAAACTAGCATCTCACCGAAATTTAGCGCATTTGCATATTTCTAAGGTCTATTTTTGGGTCCAACAACACGTCACTCATTTCTGCTCTGTTCCAGCGATTTCAGCTGGAGCAGTTTTACCAAATAATTCCTTAAAAATAATCCATAACTTATTTTACCAAAATTCCAACTTGCATAATTACTAAATACCTAAGGTTGTCACCATACCAAAAATCAGCTTTGTTGAACATCTACGAGATCCATTTTAAGGCCATTCAAAACGTTATACAATTCTGCCAAGTTCCAGAATTTCCAGCCTGAGCAGTTCCACCAATTATTTTATTAAAAATAATCCGTAGTTTATTTTACCAAAATTCTAACTCTCATAGTCGCTGCACACATAGAGCTAACTTTATACCAAAAATCAATTTAATTAGATGTTGTACCCCAACGACATGTACTTGGAACTATGAACAAGTGACGGAATAAAAGTGATGATTTCTCTAAGTGCATGTTACTTAAGTCGACTTAGCACTCTTTGTTTAAATACTTTTGAGATGGATACTAAATAATTAAATAAGGGAATTTCTAGAAAGTGATACATGAAATGTATGAACAATACATACCACTATATATGTATATGTACATACATGCGTATACATAGAAAGGAATATATATCTAGTATATGCACATATGGGCGCATATATATGTTATTCTTGGAATAGAAACAAAAATAAGAAAGGCAAGGTAAGGTATCTTGGGAAAAACAATAAAATAAAGAGAGGAAGACAAAGCATAAACTACAAGGTAGAAGAAATAACAAAACCCCAAGATTTTCCCCAACACCCCCATTTCGGCCAAGTGAGAGGGAAATCTAGAAAACTCCTCTCCTTGGATATTTTAAAAGTAGGGAATTAAAATAGTAGGTTATCATGAAAAGCCTAAACTAATAAAATAAAAACAAGACAAGAGCATGCAAAGAACAAAATAATAAAATAAAGAAAAGAGTGCAAGCATGCAAAGGAAATAATAAACAAATAAAGCATGCAAGACAAACTACAAAACCAACACACCCTTTTCCAACTTTTCACAAAAATTTGTTCCCTTCCCTCTTTTTGACCCCCATGCGTAGGTTCCCCTTCCCCAATTCCCCAACATGTTTTATTTTAACACTCCACCCTCTTGTCATCTTGCATTCCCTCACACAAATTCAAGACAAACATTTTAAGAAAAACTTTCATCTCCCTCCACACACCAACAAACTTTCGGCCTCCATCCTTGAAGGCTAGAAGATCTCCTTCAAGTTCCATCTTCAAGCCAAGAAGTGTATAGGTAAGTTTCTTCTAAGTCTATTAAGTAACTTCTTCATGACAAGATATTGAAGCTCATATTAGTGCCCCTTTTCTTGAGGAAACCGTGACCCCAAGAGGTCACTAGGTGAAGATTTTCAAAACTACCAAGAGGGATTAGCTTCTTTGTGGGGAGAATTCATCTCAACCTCCATTCAAGATTCAAGTTGGTAAGAAAACCTAAACTCAAAATAGCCTCATTTTCATCATAGAAATAACAACTAACATTCTCCTCTTCTTCATCATCCCAACCGTGTGCTCAAGGAGTGTAGGAGGAGAAGGATTCCAACTCAACTCACTCCATAACCAAGCCAAAGACAAGAGCTTTAGCTTGAAGAGGCAAGTTTACAATGATCTCTCATGATTTATGTAAAGAGTTTGTGACTTGAATGCTTAGAAGTTCTTAAGATTTAATCTTTAGTTGAATGTCCTAAGTTTGAGATTATATCTTATAGATTTCTTAAGAACCTTGCATTGCATGTGGCTTATTCTCTCAAAGATGGAGTCTTTTATGACATGCATCTAGTTACAAGGCTGTTTTGAGATGATTTAAGGTTTAAGTAGTGATTAGTAATATATCTTGCAAAAACAAGATGAAAGGGTGGACCTTTGACTTGAACCAATGACAAAACCTCAAACTACTGGAGCTAGGCAGAACAGGATGGCATCTTCAACGGCCTGAGAACCAACCTTACAGACCTTCAATGATGCTAATTTTCGGTACCAAGCTAGCCTTATGAGTGTAGCACAATTGAGAGTTGGAATTTTGTCAAAATAAGTTATAGATTATTTTTAATAAAATATTTAGTAGAACTGCTCCAGCAGAAAATTCTGGAGCAGGGCAGAATTGACCACTATGTTTAACGAATTTAAAAAGGGTCTTTTGAACCTTCAATAAATCTGGTTTTTGGCACAGATCTAGCCCCATGTGTATAGAAGAGCTGAGAGTTGGAATTTTGGTAAAATAAGTTATGGTTTAATTTTCATAAAATAAATGGTGAGACTGCTCAGGCTGTAAATTCTGGAACATGACTGAATGATGTAACGTTTTGCATGGCATGAAAAGAGATCTTGAGGATGTTCAAAAAGGCTAATTTTCGGTTTGATGACTCCATTATGTGTATAGGAAATGTGCAAGTTGGAATTTTTGAAAAAGGAGTTGTAGAATATTTTTAATAAAAAATTTGGTAAAGCTGCTCAGACTGAAAAGCCTGGAACTGAGCAGAACTGCATCTCTTTTTGACTGACATGAAAAAGGACCTTGTAGTGGCTCAATAAATCTGATTTTTGGCAGGATGCTAATACCAGGTGTTCTGTGAATACCCCAGCTGGAATCATGGTAAAACAAGTTGTGGATTAATTTTAATGATTTAATTGGTAACACTGCCCAATGAGAAGTGCTGGGACAGAGCAGAAATTAAGTAACAAGTTAGTGGACTCAAAAACGAATCTTAGGGACATGAAAATGAGTTAATTTTCGGTAGGATGCTATTATTACAAGTTTATGATATGTATGAGTTGGAATTATGTTAAAATAAGTTAAGAATTAATTTTAAGAAATTACGCGGTAAAACCGCTCCAGCAGAAAATTCTGGAGCTAGGCAGAATTGACCATTGACTTCAACGAATTCAAAGAGGACGTTTTGGACCTTCAATAACTCTGATTTTTGGCACAAACCTAGCCCCATGAGTATAGTAGAGATGCCAGCTGGAATTTTGGTAAAAGGAGCTATGGTTTATTTTTAATAAATATTTTGGTAAGACTGGTCAGACCTGAAAACGGGAATTGAGCAGAATAGTGACTTCTTTTCACTGACTTGAAAAGGGACCTTGTGAATAACCAATAAAGCTGGTTTTTGGCATGATAATAACTCTATGAGTCTAGAAGACATGCCAGTTGGAATTTCAGCAAAACAAGTTCTAGATTATTTTTAATGAATTATTTGGTAAAACTGCTCAATAGAAATTACTGGAACCACCCTGAAATTTGTAACGACTTTCCAGGCTTAGAAAAGGGACTTAGAGACATGCAAATGGGCTGAATTTCGGTATGATACTAGTCCCATATGTTTATGACGTATACGAGTTGGAATTTCTTGAAACCGCATTACGGATTTGCCACAATTGAATTTTTAGTAAAATCTGTCAGCTCAGCCTCAGCAATTAAGATGGATCGTAAAGTAAGTAAGTAAGCCCTTTATGGTTATTTAAAATAATTTCCAATTCTACGACTTGTATCTATGATTTCACCTAACGTATTTGTGACGAAAGAGTCGCATAAATGGACCTAAATGGTTAGCCTAACCGTCCTATGTAAATGAAGTACAAAACTTGGAAATATTCTTCCAAACTCATGTACGTTGACATGTTATAAGGAATGCATATGAGCATTTATGTCATGGCTTGCATCTCATATCACGGCATGTATCATGCATGATCATGAACTTGATTTTCATGGATTTTATGATGCAATCAAGTTTTACAAGTGATTATCTTTTCGTTATGCATGAAAAGTTTTTACGGTCCCATGTTTTTTTTTAAAGAAAGCTTCATGATTCCTTTGCCGGCCAAGCATGCGACTAACCCGACTCCAGACCCGGGGTTAATTGGTCTGATGACATGATATCTGTTCTGGACCCGCTCAGATCCGGGGTTAATTGATCTGATATCTGTTCTGGACCCGCTCAGATCCGGGGTTAATTGATCTGATATCTGTTCTGGACCCGCTCAGATCCGGGGTTAATTGATCTGATATCTGTTCTGGACCCGCTCAGATCCGGGGTTAATTGATCTGACACTCTGTTTTTATGACATGTTATTGTATGGGACCAAAATGATGTTTTGACATGGCATGACATGACATCATGCATTGCATATTGCATCACTCACGATCATGAAGACATGTTGCATGTTACAGTTAATGTTTATAAGTTACTATTGGTATAGCGTTACCTAAAAACATGCTTAAGCTGACCTCATGCAAGCTCAGGATTTAAGATCAGGTATGAATTACGATTATTCGAGGTTTTTGGGGTAATACATTCATGTTATGACTCTTTACGTATTTCATGGTCGTTTATTCGTTAAGCAAGCTCAGGATTTAAGATCAGGTATGAATTACGATTATTCGAGGTTTCTGGGGGTAATACATTCATGTTATGACCCTTTATGTATTTCATGGTCGTTTATTGTATTCTTGCTGGGTGATTTTTATCACTCACACTTTATTTTTCCCCCCAGATAATGCCAAGATAAATTGGATCGAAGATGAGCCGAGGGTACCATATCCATAGGCGAGGAGATATGAAGAGGGCTAAGCTTAAGGACTTTTGTGCTGCCAAGACAAATTGTATTATGATTATGTCTACACTCTCTGGATTGTCGGTTATGTTATTTTGGGGTACTGCTACTTTGGGGACTTAGTTATTTCGTAATGCATGTTTAATTTGGAAAGTTTTAATTCTGCCAAAATTTTACTGTCATGTTAAACGTTAACATGGGAATCCATGACTTATAATATGGATTTTCGTATGTTACGCATGACGCTTTGTACTCTCCTTAGTGAAGTACGGCGGGTGCACCGTATCCGGACGAGGCCCGGGTGCGGGGCGCTACAGGTGGTATCAGAGACCAGGCTCTAGATTACGGGCAGAATGTAGGACTAAGTTATGATCTTAGCAATCTAAGTTTGATCATAGACCTAAGTTATGATTTTAGATGAGTGGCGACCTTAGAATAGGACCACTTAGACCGGGTTTAGGATGTGATTTAATAACCAATCCTAAACTATGAAAGCTAGGTCAATGACGTAAGACGTGCTTTTTATCTCCTTTACTTAAGTTTTCGATTTACGTCCTTAGTCAAATTCAATTGATTTTAATTCCGATATTCTAAATAGACATTAAAACCATAAGTGCAGATGGCATCACAGACTAACGAACAAGCATTGTCATTTTCACCCCCGGGCAGCGCTGGGTTTTATTACCGGCAGCTAGTAAGAGCACATATCCCAGAATTTGGCGGAGAATCTAGTCCCGAGGAAGCGGAAAAATGGCTTGATGAAGTCGAAAGTACCTTCTTGCTGATACGAGTACCTGAGAAGGTAAAGACACCAATTGTCCGGCCATTTTTGATTGGCAAGGCCAGCCGGTGGTGGAGAACTTGTATCCAGCCATTGCCCCGACCGGTGACTTGGACAAGGTTTCTAGAGGAGTTTTGTGAGTTTTTCCTCTCTACAGAACTAATCATGACGAGGGTTGAGGAATTTGACACCTTAAAACAAGAACCAGGTATCACTGTTTCCGAGTATGCTCGTCGGTTCACTATATTGGGCCGCTATGTTCCCTCGATCATGGAAGACGGAGAGAACAAGGTAATTAGATTCATGCGAGGACTAGACTTCCGGATTAAGATTCGGCTAGCTAATGCATATTCTAGCACTTTCGAGGAATTACTGGAGGACTGCTACAGAGCGGAACACGACATTAAACTAATGGAAGGACAAAATAAAGGACTTAAGGAACGAAACAAGAGGTGGCGACCGCGTCCACTGAGGGATAATAAAGAGATAACCAAGAACGCTAACCTGGATGAAAGAGTTCCTGATTCAGCAGTGCCTGAAACATCAAATCATAATAGGTACTCCCAACTGCTTAATTTAAATCTGAAGTACCTATATTTTATTATGTCTTTTAGCCAGGTATAAACGGTCATTAGAGCAATGCGATAAGGTAACTCAACGAAAGTGTAAAAACCAGAATAAGTTATCAAAATGCTCTTGAAGATTGGATTATTACCATAATAGTCGGAGCTCGATAAGGTTTCCATGGAAGATAAATACCAGTTGCCTAGGATCAAGGATTTGTTGACCACTTTGGGAAACATAGGTGTTAACAAAACCGAATTGCAAACTGACTATTTCCAACGAGAGAACCAAGCTCGAGGAAGAACATGGAATGTGTGCAAGGCGAATCAAAGACATCCCCAAAACTATTAGGATTGACAAACGTCCTGACACGTTATAGACTTTGTGAGTTCGGTATCTTAAGGACAATTTAGTAAGATGATTAAAATCCTTCCTTGACTATTATAAGTCGGGATTACCTAACCCACTCTAGCGGTAACAATATGAGATGACAAAATATTGCATAGCATAATAGTCTATGAGGACAAGGCAAACGAGAATACTCTTGTGATTGAGAAAAGAAAACATAGATTATGTAGGGAACAAGAACACCACGAAACGACATAAATTCCCAGGAAGGACTTCCACCCCAGGTTCGATTATTACGGGATTGGCGTGTCTATGAAACGGATGAGTCAAGTAGGACTTGGCGAGAGACTGGGGTTTCACCATTCTATAAGAGTACAATCTCAGACTAAGGTACAAGTCATCATATATGTATTTTAGGAAAGAAATTTCTAACACCGATGGAAACGCTTTTATGGCTAACGCATGGATACAGAAGGATGTTTATCGAAGGAAAGCATATGGATCACAGTCAGGACTTAAGGACCTCTGTCATGAAAAGAAGGGAACTCCGATAGTACATAATCATGATAGGTCAATTACATCATACTCACCCTGAAGGAATACCGTTGTCGGAAATTAACTCACTAAGACAAGGACCGGGCATTTCCATACTCACTCATTTCTTTGAGACATTATGTTCCTTTGATTATAAGAGATGAAAGGTTTATACTACCAGATCCAATTAGGGTAAGTTAAATCGTATTCAAGGCGGATGAATACGGGACATACCTCACGAAGATCTTGGTTTGTGTACCTTATGGGAATTATCCCGGGTGTCTTTGGAAGCTATTTCGTAAATAGGATGACCGTTACATGATCACTGAAAGGATGTTTATAGAAAAGAGCGAATAGTCTATACCCCAGAGTTAATGATCTATGCCTAGTTGATCATCTCTTAGGAAATTATAAGCCTGCTACGGTCATGATTACACGGAATGGATTTCATTAGCAAGTACATAGTATCGAGGTTGCGAGTGCTTGATATGGGATAGGTTACGACAAAACCTTTCGAGAATTAGAACCAGTTTTGATGAAACCTTTAAGATGAAAGGAACAGAGCTGTTTTGAGGAAACTAAATAGACGCTTTATGCGATCTTATTAACCTAAAGAAGAAGCCACATGGGAAACGGAGGACAATGTGAGGAGTAGATATCCCCATCTATTCGACTAGTTCTGAAGTTTCGAGGACGAAACTTATAATAAGGGGGGGAGGATGTTGTACCCCAACGACATGTACTTGGAACTATGAACAAGTGACGGAATAAAAGTGATGATTTCTCTAAGTGCATGTTACTTAAGTCGACTTAGCACTCTTTGTTTAAATACTTTTGAGATGGATACTAAATAATTAAATAAGGGAATTTCTAGAAAGTGATACATGAAATGTATGAACAATACATACCACTATATATGTATATGTACATACATGCGTATACATAGAAAGGAATATATATCTAGTATATGCACATATGGGCGCATATATATGTTATTCTTGGAATAGAAACAAAAATAAGAAAGGCAAGGTAAGGTATCTTGGGAAAAACAATAAAATAAAGAGAGGAAGACAAAGCATAAACTACAAGGTAGAAGAAATAACAAAACCCCAAGATTTTCCCCAACACCCCCATTTCGGCCAAGTGAGAGGGAAATCTAGAAAACTCCTCTCCTTGGATATTTTAAAAGTAGGGAATTAAAATAGTAGGTTATCATGAAAAGCCTAAACTAATAAAATAAAAACAAGACAAGAGCATGCAAAGAACAAAATAATAAAATAAAGAAAAGAGTGCAAGCATGCAAAAGAAATAATAAACAAATAAGGTTCCCCTTCCCCAATTCCCCAACATGTTTTATTTTAACACTCCACCCTCTTGTCATCTTGCATTCCCTCACACAAATTCAAGACAAACATTTTAAGAAAAACTTTCATCTCCCTCCACACACCAACAAACTTTCGGCCTCCATCCTTGAAGGCTAGAAGATCTCCTTCAAGTTCCATCTTCAAGCCAAGAAGTGTATAGGTAAGTTTCTTCTAAGTCTATTAAGTAACTTCTTCATGACAAGATATTGAAGCTCATATTAGTGCCCCTTTTCTTGAGGAAACCGTGACCCCAAGAGGTCACTAGGTGAAGATTTTCAAAACTACCAAGAGGGATTAGCTTCTTTGTGGGGAGAATTCATCTCAACCTCCATTCAAGATTCAAGTTGGTAAGAAAACCTAAACTCAAAATAGCCTCATTTTCATCATAGAAATAACAACTAACATTCTCCTCTTCTTCATCATCCCAACCGTGTGCTCAAGGAGTGTAGGAGGAGAAGGATTCCAACTCAACTCACTCCATAACCAAGCCAAAGACAAGAGCTTTAGCTTGAAGAGGCAAGTTTACAATGATCTCTCATGATTTATGTAAAGAGTTTGTGACTTGAATGCTTAGAAGTTCTTAAGATTTAATCTTTAGTTGAATGTCCTAAGTTTGAGATTATATCTTATAGATTTCTTAAGAACCTTGCATTGCATGTGGCTTATTCTCTCAAAGATGGAGTCTTTTATGACATGCATCTAGTTACAAGGCTGTTTTGAGATGATTTAAGGTTTAAGTAGTGATTAGTAATATATCTTGCAAGAACAAGATGAAAGGGTGGACCTTTGACTTGAACCAATGACAAAACCTCAAACTACTGGAGCTAGGCAGAACAGGATGGCATCTTCAACGGCCTGAGAACCAACCTTACAGACCTTCAATGATGCTAATTTTCGGTACCAAGCTAGCCTTATGAGTGTAGCACAAGTGAGAGTTGGAATTTTGTCAAAATAAGTTATAGATTATTTTTAATAAAATATTTAGTAGAACTGCTCCAGCAGAAAATTCTGGAGCAGGGCAGAATTGACCACTATGTTTAACGAATTTAAAAAGGGTCTTTTGAACCTTCAATAAATCTGGTTTTTGGCACAGATCTAGCCCCATGTGTATAGAAGAGCTGAGAGTTGGAATTTTGGTAAAATAAGTTATGGTTTAATTTTCATAAAATAAATGGTGAGACTGCTCAGGCTGTAAATTCTGGAACATGACTGAATGATGTAACGTTTTGCATGGCATGAAAAGAGATCTTGAGGATGTTCAAAAAGGCTAATTTTCGGTTTGATGACTCCATTATGTGTATAGGAAATGTGCAAGTTGGAATTTTTGAAAAAGGAGTTGTAGAATATTTTTAATAAAAAATTTGGTAAAGCTGCTCAGGCTGAAAAGCCTGGAACTGAGCAGAACTGCATCTCTTTTTGACTGACATGAAAAAGGACCTTGTAGTGGCTCAATAAATCTGATTTTTGGCAGGATGCTAATACCAGGTGTTCTGTGAATACCCCAGCTGGAATCATGGTAAAACAAGTTGTGGATTAATTTTAATGATTTAATTGGTAACACTGCCCAATGAGAAGTGCTGGGACAGAGCAGAAATTAAGTAACAAGTTAGTGGACTCAAAAACGAATCTTAGGGACATGAAAATGAGTTAATTTTCGGTAGGATGCTATTATTACAAGTTTATGATATGTATGAGTTAGAATTATGTTAAAATAAGTTAAGAATTAATTTTAAGAAATTACGCGGTAAAACCGCTCCAGCAGAAAATTCTGGAGCTAGGCAGAATTGACCATTGACTTCAACGAATTCAAAGAGGACGTTTTGGACCTTCAATAACTCTGATTTTTGGCACAAACCTAGCCCCATGAGTATAGTAGAGATGCCAGCTGGAATTTTGGTAAAAGGAGCTATGGTTTATTTTTAATAAATATTTTGGTAAGACTGGTCAGACCTGAAAACGGGAATTGAGCAGAATAGTGACTTCTTTTCACTGACTTGAAAAGGGACCTTGTGAATAACCAATAAAGCTGGTTTTTGGCATGATAATAACTCTATGAGTCTAGAAGACATGCCAGTTGGAATTTCAGCAAAACAAGTTCTAGATTATTTTTAATGAATTATTTGGTAAAACTGCTCAATAGAAATTACTGGAACCACTCTGAAATTTGTAACGACTTTCCAGGCTTAGAAAAGGGACTTAGAGACATGCAAATGGGCTGAATTTCGGTATGATACTAGTCCCATATGTTTATGACGTATACGAGTTGGAATTTCTTGAAACCGCATTACGGATTTGCCACAATTGAATTTTTAGTAAAATCTGTCAGCTCAGCCTCAGCAATTAAGATGGATCGTAAAGTAAGTAAGTAAGCCCTTTATGGTTATTTAAAATAATTTCCAATTCTACGACTTGTATCTATGATTTCACCTAACGTATTTGTGACGAAAGAGTCGCATAAATGGACCTAAATGGTTAGCCTAACCGTCCTATGTAAATGAAGTACAAAACTTGGAAATATTCTTCCAAACTCATGTACGTTGACATGTTATAAGGAATGCATATGAGCATTTATGTCATGGCTTGCATCTCATATCACGGCATGTATCATGCATGATCATGAACTTGATTTTCATGGATTTTATGATGCAATCAAGTTTTACAAGTGATTATCTTTTCGTTATGCATGAAAAGTTTTTACGGTCCCATGTTTTTTTTTAAAGAAAGCTTCATGATTCCTTTGCCGGCCAAGCATGCGACTAACCCGACTCCAGACCCGGGGTTAATTGGTCTGATGACATGATATCTGTTCTGGACCCGCTCAGATCCGGGGTTAATTGATCTGATATCTGTTCTGGACCCGCTCAGATCCGGGGTTAATTGATCTGATATCTGTTCTGGACCCGCTCAGATCCGGGGTTAATTGATCTGATATCTGTTCTGGACCCGCTCAGATCCGGGGTTAATTGATCTGATATCTGTTCTGGACCCGCTCAGATCCGGGGTTAATTGATCTGACACTCTGTTTTTATGACATGTTATTGTATGGGACCAAAATGATGTTTTGACATGGCATGACATGACATCATGCATTGCATATTGCATCACTCACGATCATGAAGACATGTTGCATGTTACAGTTAATGTTTATAAGTTACTATTGGTATAGCGTTACCTAAAAACATGCTTAAGCTGACCTCATGCAAGCTCAGGATTTAAGATCAGGTATGAATTACGATTATTCGAGGTTTTTGGGGTAATACATTCATGTTATGACTCTTTACGTATTTCATGGTCGTTTATTCGTTAAGCAAGCTCAGGATTTAAGATCAGGTATGAATTACGATTATTCGAGGTTTCTGGGGGTAATACATTCATGTTATGACCCTTTATGTATTTCATGGTCGTTTATTGTATTCTTGCTGGGTGATTTTTATCACTCACACTTTATTTTTCCCCCCAGATAATGCCAAGATAAATTGGATCGAAGATGAGCCGAGGGTACCATATCCATAGGCGAGGAGATATGAAGAGGGCTAAGCTTAAGGACTTTTGTGCTGCCAAGACGAATTGTATTATGATTATGTCTACACTCTCTGGATTGTCGGTTATGTTATTTTGGGGTACTGCTACTTTGGGGACTTAGTTATTTCGTAATGCATGTTTAATTTGGAAAGTTTTAATTCTGCCAAAATTTTACTGTCATGTTAAACGTTAACATGGGAATCCATGACTTATAATATGGATTTTCGTATGTTACGCATGACGCTTTGTACTCTCCTTAGTGAAGTACGGCGGGTGCACCGTATCCGGACGAGGCCCGGGTGCGGGGCGCTACATTAAATGTCATCAAGGTTCATTTTGAGGTCACACAATACACTGCCCAAATTTTGTCCTTCTCTAGTGGTTTGATATTTTGTCATCTTTTCAAGTCAAATGTCCACAATTTGTCTTATTCCTATGAAAATAGCTTATTGGTCACCTCAGACACTCATTATATCATGAATATCCAGGTATCATGCATTTTATTGAGTCGCTTTTGAATCAACCGAAAACAGTGAGAGTCTTGTACACAACAATCATCATATTGTCTATTTTGCACATTATTAAGTCCATTCTTGGTACAACTAAGTTATACCTATTTCTTCCTTCTTCTTGGTCATGTGCATGTGTCAACATATCCATGTCACATTGAAAATTTTGAGCACAACACACTCATGTAATAGATCACTTAACAAGCAACTCCCACACATCCTAGAGTTTACAAGAGAGGCTCTTTTCTTGGTTTTCATGTTCACTATCTGTTGTAACCCGTAAAAAAAATATATATATATATACATATAAATAGATATATATTTAAGCACATGTGTTATAACAAAAGAGGATAAAACCCTATTAACAACCCACTAACTATTCCTCAATTCCCTCCCTAAATCTCTCCCTCACCTTCTCCCCACACCCGGTCAAAATGCCCACTTCCTCATTAAAAAAAAATTTAAATCCTTACCCCTTTAATAACCCTCCCATCGGCCAACACTTTACACACACACTCACTGTTGCTAAAGAAAAGAATAGGAGAGAAAGAAGTAGAGGGAGGAAGAATAAAAGGAAGAAAAGAAAAATAGGCAACCCTACAATCCAAGGTAAGTACCACCTCCTCTACTTGAGTTTTCGTCACAATTTTTCTTAAATGTAGTACGTATGTTTTATGCATGGATTTCGGTTGTGTTTATATGTTTATATGTATTTTTTTTGTGTGTTGGTGTATGATTTTTGGGTTTATGTTCAAGATTCTTGCGTTTTATCTTTGAATAAAAAAACATATAAATATATATATGTACATGTATATCACCGGGATTATATTATATTATACAGATATGTGGGTGTGTAGGTTTCCGTAAAATGAATATAGTTGGTTATGTGTATAGTAATTTTAGAGTGATATGCCTATACTTATAGTAGCTTTCAGAATTATATATACATATAAATATGTAGCTTCAGTTTTTTTTCTGAATTTTTCTATACATATTTGTTATGGGGGCATTATATACATATACACATATGCATTATTTTCAAGATTATGCCTTTAGATACACTTACTGTTTCTTGTTATTAGAGTATATATATGTACTGTTTTTCCAAATATATATATATATATATATATATATGTATATATATATATATATGTATATAGTTTTCTTCCAATCACATATTTATATGCTGAAATCGTTTTGAGATGCTAAATATTTATAGGCTTATATGCGGCTTGAAGGAAAAATAATAATAAAGGGAAAAAATGGTTTCAAGACCGTGTGAATGAATTTAGAAACAAAAAAAAGATTTTTAAAAAAAACTTACTGTTTTAGTTTAAATTTATATATGTATTTAGGTTACCTTCGTATTTTAGAATGTTCATACTCAGGATAGCAAACATATTTACATGAGCACCATTTTTATACCGTATCTAAAAATATTTTCAGATTTGGTTTCATTAAGTGTAAGCAAGCACAGCCAAGAAAATAATATGAATATATATAATTTATATATATATATTGGGTTTCAGTCAGAGGGGTAATAGTTGAACTACTTTGGAAATTAACTACATATAGACTAAATACTGTACGGCAACCTTGAATTTTTTTGGGTGTTGATGTCACGTTACTACATATATATTTATACAATGTGTAAAATACTTGGAATAAAATTATATGCATATGTACTTTTACCACTATTGCCGAATTTATAAACATATGGAAGTTATCAAACTCTTATGGAAAAAAATATATGAGTAATTCAGAGGAGAAGGAATTGGTGGTGTAAATATGAAATTGAAGAGACAAGTTAATAAACAAATAATTAACTTACAGGTTCAAATTTTGAAGATTCCAGAGAATAAGATGGACATGTAGAAGCGAAGACTTTTATGTAACCTTCTTCACGTTCGAGCATAAAATAAGAAAGCAAAGTGATCGATTAGAGGTAAGTGGTCTATCTGTGTTTGTTATACTGTCATGCATCAGAGGTAAATGGTCTATTTGTGCTCGTCATGTTGTCATGCATCAGATGTGAGCTGTATATTTGTGCTTGTTATGTTTATCATGCATCAGTGTGTTATTTGTTGCATATCTATAATTGGATTTCCTCGATATGTGAATTGTGTGCATATGTGATGTATGTATCTACATGTGAACTGTGTGTATGCATGAGTGTAGATGCACCAGATTAAAGAAAGATGAGAAGAACTGAAATGAGAATGAAAAAGAAAATAAGATGAAAAAAAAGAGAGTCGGGCCAGGCAGGCCGTCGAGCCGGGCTGAATGGCCAACGGGCCAGTAGCGGTGGCAGGTCTCGACCCAGAACATGATATAAATGTTACTTAATTACTTTTAAATAGTAGTAATTATAAGAAGATATAGATAAATATCAGAAAATTAGAAATAAATTCTAGAAATTATAAAATACTGAAATTAAATTATTTCCATTAAATTTATGTAATTGTAATAATTTATTTAATTCAAATAATTAGGTAATAAATATAAATAAATAGGAAAAACTGAGGAAAAATATAGAAAATGCACGATAAACGTATACAATCCATGGGAAAATAGATTTGACGACAAACAACGTTAAATCATTACTCAGATAATAATTAAACCTAGATTTGAGTGCCGGAGGATGGCGAGAATGGGCTAGAAGGCCTCATGCGATCTTTAAATGAATATATATTTGAGTGCTGGAGGATGGTGAGGATGGGCCAGGGGCCTCAGGCGATTGTTTTGTTTGCATTCATGGCACGTGCATTGCATTAATAGTGGGTCGTGACGTACGGGTCACGGGCGCTCAGGTTGGTGTACGGTGGCGGGGCCAAGTACACTCAGGATGGTGACCGTGGGTGGGTACGACCCACAGCCACTCAGTAGGTCCCGGGATCATGCATTGCATGGTGGAGATATTGGCATTATGTGTGACATGACTCGTTGCGTGTGACATGCATAATAGGACATGCATCATGAAGTTGCGCATTATTATGTGGAGTGACTTACTTTCTGCGGCTTATCTACTTCGTTGGTATACATTGTCTTCTTCTTTGTGTATGTGATTATTTGTTTGTTGTGTATGTTATACTTGAGAAGAGCATGCATCACGATAAGGTAGATCGAGCTGATGAATTATTTATTTTGTATTTATTTTCGAATTCTTAACTGTTAAAGATAATTGAGTGAAATTATTGTAGACTAAGGACATGTGTGTTAACTATAAATGTTATTTGTATTTGCTTCTGCATGTATGATTTCTATAACAGGTATATGTAGGTTGCTTACTGAGCCCGTTGATTTTGGCTCACACCATCACTCACCAGTTTTGCAGGTATGAGGAGTTAGGGTAAGCTTACACAGGAGTTAGTATACCGTGGAAGATCGAGACGGGAGATTTTGAGACCTAGGATAGTCAGACGAGACTTTCGAGGGTTGGTGAGGCAGTTATTTTGATATTAGAGGTTTATGTATTTTTGAGATTAGTGTTTATATACATTTCTCTATTGTATTGGTTTAGAAATTCTTCGACATTGTATTAATGATGATGAGTATTTTATCGAGGATTTTTAGTAATGACTTCCGTTGACATCGATATAGTTATCATGATGACGTGTAGTTGATTTGTATCGGCGCCTTGTATTCTCCTTAGTGAGATACGGCGGGTGCGCCGTTCCCGATGCTAGGGTTTGGGAGCGGGACGCCATAGTTGGTATCAGAGCATGGCTCCAGATCCACGGCGGAAGCATAGATTTAGGCTATGATCTTAGAAATTAAGTAACAATTTTGCCCTTAAGTCACGATCTTAGAAATAAGTATCGATTTTTAACCGCAAGAAATCATTATATGTTGGGCATGTTATTGGAAATAAAATGTGGCCTTAGAGGTTAAGGGATGATTCTACCCATAAGTCATGACTTTAGACATGAGTGATGATCTTGATTAAAGATAGATATTCGACTCAAGCATTGGTTTTAGTCATAAACACTGATTATATAGTAAGTATGATTTGGAAATAAGAAGTGATCTTAGACATAAGTGGTAATTTGAACATCATGAATGATTTGAGCATAAGCACTGATTTTAGTCATAAGTGCTGATTATATTCTAAGCACTGAACTTAGAAATACGTAATAATTTTAAACGTAAGAAATGCTCATACCAAGTATCAATTCTAGAAGTAAGTCATGACATTAGACCTAAGTGATGATCGGATAAGGGATATGCCCACGTATACCTATGGCACTCTATACGACTCTGAATTATTTGCGTCACCTAAGCGATGATTATAACTATCTGTAAAATTCCTTAGATATGACCCCTGCAAACTGGTACCGTTATGATAAATAAAGCAAGTTCATAACATCGACGGTAGCGTCAGAATGCGACTAAGTCTAAGTGGGGATCGTAGTTCTTAAGAGATGATTTGTAGTAAAATGATAATGACTAAGTAACGATTTATTAGCGTTATGATCAGTAGAGTTTAGCAAAGAATACCGTACAAAGGGGTTTATAGTTATGATTAAGATATTGAATTTTAGAGTAGCACATAAGCCAAAGATATTAGTCTTATTAGGGATATTGATTGATAGTGATAAACGAGCATTTCCGAAATGAGTACAGTGTAATGACAAGTTTATTTCGAATTTGGGTTAAGTGTTGATTCCTAGGAACACGTAAGTACTGATGTATCAAGTAGGCTTGAATTGAAATAGAATAAGTATGAATAAGTAGTGGGTTTTTTTGTGAGATCTAGCTAAATTAAAATTAACGGTTGAAATAAACAAGTAAAGAATTACGGTGTATCAGTGTGGCGCAAAAGCATGGTGAATTAGAATGCGCTAAGTCGATCAATACTTAGTGTGCCATATTAGGATTGGACAACTTAAGTTAAAGATTTATAAAAAATGGTGCACAGGTGGATTTTTCATTTGAGAATGAGGGGCGACTTAGAAAAATTATACGAAGTATTGGACTATTATTTTTTTCCTTCAAATAGTTAAACGTCTTCTTACAAGCAAGTACACCAAGATATACTCTATATTTCAAAATTTTTTACTTCTAAGTATTTCAACTACCTTCATTATCCTATATGGTCTATTACTTTATAAGGCTATATTATTTTACGAATTCATAAAGCCACCTAATGGAATTTCGACTACCCTGACAAAACTGATACATTTAAAAATATTGATGTTTACGAACAACGACATATTTATGTATCTCAAATACTTCTCAAAAAAAATTTTGTTTAGCTATATTTATTTTGCTAAAATAATTTTATTTGTCAACTATCGATATTGCAAGCATTTTACCATTAACTGCTTTTGAATATATTTACCTTCTTGCGATGAATTTATTTAATTTTGCGAAGTAGAAATAGTTTCAAAATATAGATACCTATTTTTTTGAAAATTTTTGAAAAAAAAGAAAAATATTGTATTCAAATTGTTTTATAAAATGTTATAATTGCTGACTTTTCAGTTGTTGTATTTTACGAATCAAAACATAGCTTTCAAAATATATATTCCATTGAAAATCAAAAAATGCGGTGCTCAAATCGTTTTGTAAAAAGAAATTTTAAAATAGTTGTGTCTCAATTGTTTTAAAGTGGTTTAAACCGTCATACTCTTGCAAAAAAGTTATATGATTGCTTTATAAATGGTTATTTGAGACACCACGTTGCGAAAACAAATATGTGACACTTTGGGTTCTATGTTTACAAAAAAAAATAGAAGGCATATTATTTTAAACAGTTAAAACTATACTTCAAATCATAGCTATGTAAGTTACTTTTTCTAATGGAAAATAGGTCCATGCACATACTTCGTATACTACATTGTTAAAGATATCTCTGAAAAAATAAGGACATGATCATTGAACTAGTTTGTAAGTTTAAGAATTGATTTCAAGAACTTGTCT
Organism: Eustoma russellianum; assembly: GCA_036186865.1. Taxonomy (NCBI): domain Eukaryota; kingdom Viridiplantae; phylum Streptophyta; class Magnoliopsida; order Gentianales; family Gentianaceae; genus Eustoma; species Eustoma russellianum. The sequence continues at coordinate 13,198,855 of AP025072.1, read as the reverse complement.
TGATAATGGAGAAGAGTACATATTGAAGTGCTCAATGGATATTAGTTTGATTAATTATCTAAGAGATGAATCATATATGATGAGTTTAAGAATTCAGAATTGTAGATTACAATCATATAATTTGAATGTTACCCGCTAAGTGGTATGGGTGGAATGGAGGGCTTAAAAACCAAAAAGTGAGGTCGATATCATGACATTCGTGAGGTATACTAGGTAAATGCTTAGTAGAGCCATGCTAAGTTGTGATCATGTAAAACGCAAGTTTCGAGGACGAAACTTTTTGTAAGTGGAGTAGACTGTTGTAACCCGTAAAAAAACAAATATATATATACATATAAATAGATATATATTTAAGCACATGTGTTATAAAAAAAGAGGATAAAACCCCATTAACAACCCCACTAACTATTCCTCAATTCCCTCCCTAAGTCTCTCCCCCACCTTCTCCCCACACCCAGTCAAAATGCCCACTTCCTCATTTAAAAAAAAATTTAAATCCTTACCCCTTTAATAACCCTCCCATCGGCCAACACTTTACACACACACTCACTGTTGCTAAAGAAAAGAATAGGAGAGAAAGAAGTAGAGGGAGGAAGAATAAAAGGAAGAAAAGAAAAATAGGCAACCCTACAATCCAAGGTAAGTACCCCCTCCTCTGCTTGAGTTTTCGTCACAATTTTTATTAAATGTAGTACGATGTTTTGTGCATGGATTTTGGTTGTGTTTATATGTTTATATGTATTTTTTTTTTGTGTTGGTGTATGATTTTTGGGTTTATGTTCAAGATGCTTGCGTTTTATCTTTGAATAAAAAAAACATATAAATATATATATGTACATGTATATCACCGGGATTATATTATATTATACAGATATGTGGGTGTGTAGGTTTCCGTAAAATGAATATAGTTGGGTGTGTGTATAGTAATTTTAGAGTGATATGCCTATATTTATAGTAGCTTTCAGAATTATATATACATATAAATATGTAGCTTGAGTATTTTTCTGAATTTTTATATACATATTTGTTATGGGGGCATTATATACATATACACATGTGCATTATTTTCAAGATTATTCCTTTAGGTACACTTACTGTTTCTTGTTATTAGAGTATATATATGTACTGTTTTTCCAATTATCTATATAAATATATATATATAAAGTTTTCTTCCAATTACATATTTATATGCCGAAATCGTTTTGAGATGCTAAATATTTATAGGCTTATATGCGGCTTGAAGGAAAAATAGTAATAAAAGGAAAAAAATGGTTTCAAGACCATGTGAATGAATTTAAAAACAAAAAAAAAATTTTAAAAAAATTACTCTTTTAGTTTAAATTTATATATGTATTTAGGTTACCTTCGTATTTTAGAATGTTCATACTCGGGATAGCAAACATATTTACATGAGCACCATTTTTATACCGTATCTAAAAATATTTTTGGATTTGGTTTCATTAAGTGTAAGCAAGCACAGCCAAGAAAATAATATGAATATATATAATTTATACGTATATATATTGGGTTTCAGTGAGAGGGGTAATAGTTGAACTACTTTGGAAATTAACTACATATAGACTAAATACTGTACGGCAACCTTGAATTTTTTTGGGTGCTGATGTCACGTTACTACACATATATTTATACAATGTGTAAAATACTTGGAATAAAATTATATGCATATGTACTTTTACCACTATTGCCGAATTTATAAACATATGGAAGTTATCAAACTCTTATGGAAAAAAAATATATGTGTAATTTAGAGGAGAAGGAATTGGTGGTGTAAATGTGAAATTGAAGAGACAAGATAATAAACAAATAATTAACTTACAGGTTCAAATTTTGAAGATTCCAGAGGATAAGATGGACATGTAGAAGCGGAGACTTTTATGTAACCTTCTTCACGTTCGAGCATAAAATAAGAAAGCGAAGTGATCGATTAGAGGTAAGTGGTCTATCTATGTTTGTTATACTGTCATGCATCAGAGGTAAATGGTCTATTTGTGCTCGTCATGTTGTCATGCATCAGATGTGAGCTGTATATTTGTGCTTGTTATGTTTTTCATGCATCAGTGTGTTATTTGTTGCATATCTATAATTGGATTTCCTCGATATGTGAATTGTGTGCATATGTGATGTATGTATCTACATGTGAACTGTGTGTATGTATGAGTGTAGATGCACCAGATTAAAGAAAGATGAGAAGAACAGAAATGAGAATGAAAAGGAAAATAAGATGAAAGAGAAGAGAGTCGGGCCAGGCAGGCCGTCGAGCCGGGCCGAATGGCCAACGGGCCAGTAGCGGTGGCAGGTCTCGACCCAGAACATAATATAAATGTTACTTAATTACTTTTAAATAGTAGAAATTATAAGAAGATATAGATAAATATCAGAAAATTAGAAATAAATTCTAGACATTATAAAATGCTGAAATTAAATTATTTCCATTAAATTTATGTAATTGTAATAATTTATTTAATTCAAATAATTAGGTAATAAATATAAATAAATAGGAAAAACTGAGGAAAAATATAGAAAATGCACGATAAACGTATACAAGCCATGGGAAAATAGATTTGACGACAAACAACGTTAAATCATTACTCAGATAATAATTAAACCTAGATTTGAGTACCGGAGGATGGCGAGGATGGGCCAGAAGGCCTCAAACGATCTTTGAATGAATATATATTTTAGTGCCGGATGATGGTGAGGATGGGCCAAGGGCCTCAGGCGATTGTGTTGTTTGCATTCATGGCACGTGCATTGCATTGATGATGGGTCGTGACGTACGGGTCACGGGCGCTCATGATGGTGTACGGTGGCAGGGCCAAGTACACTCAGGATGGTGACTGTGGGTGGGTACGACCCACAGCCACTCAGTAGGTCCCGGAATCATGCATTGCATGGTGGACATATCGGCATTCTGTGTGACATGACTCGTTGCGTGTGACATGCATAATAGGACATGCATCATGAAGTTGCGCATTATTATGTGGAGTGACTTACTTTCTGCGGCTTATCTACTTCGTTGGTATACATTGTCTTCTTCATTGTTTATGTGATTATTTGTTTGTTGTGTGTGTTATACTTCAGAAGAGCATGTGTGGCGCCCCGCACCCCGGCCCCGCTGGAGTCGGTGCACCCGCCGTACTTCACTAAGGAGAGTACTAGGCATCGTCTCATACGTATCATGATCCATGGTATAATGCATGGATTTTCACGCTTACACGCAAATAAGTATGTGAAACCGTGGCAGAATTTAAAACTTTAAATTAAAAACATCCACTAGATCATTCTTTGTTTTACAACCCAAATCAAAGTATCAAAATTCTCAAAAGTAGATGTTTCCCATCACAACTACATAATCAGTCATCAGTCATAATCGTCAAGTCACGTCTCCTAATCTGCCCGTCTTTTGCTGCTCTCACGGGTAGGGGCTCTAGGTCCATCCTCAATCCATTCTACCCTGTTCCCTGTAGCCTCTGGGAGGAAAAATAGAGGGGTGAGTGACAAAGTTACCAGCAAGTACACCATAAACAATCATGCATTAAATGGAAAGTACATACAAGAACCGAACCCCAAAATTCGGTTTAGAACATACCTGACCTTCCATTAAACACCCGTAAGAAGTCAACACAAGGTATATCCAATGTCATAGCTTAACAAAGATTAAAACTTAACAGAGACCATAGCTTAAGGGAGGATCATCATTCAATAAAGATCATGACATACAAAAAGGTCATCTCTCAATAAAGATCATAACCTGGGAGCTACCAATTCAAAACAACTTGGCCTAAAGGTCATGAATAAGATCATAGCTTACATATCAACAGTAGTGAAATCATAACTTAGGTAACGAGAGATAGGAGGATCAAACCTATGTAACATTACCTCTAACATTTGGCTAGCATCTCATCCCTTCAATCAATAGCCGTTAAGGCAATAAAATCATAACTTAGTCACGAAGCAAGTAATAACACAGCCTAGTGCAATTAGACTCAATATCATGCTCATGACCATATGCAATGCAAATGAATGTGCAAAAGTAGCGCATAATGCCCTCCATCCAATACCCGATAGGGATCATCACTTAATGCGTCAAAATCATAACTTAAATAAAATCGTTACTTAAAGAGAATAACAATAAAAGACTGTACCTCGCATCGATTCATAACATAACAAGAGTCATCACTTAGGGAAGTCATACTTAGGGTCTACGAGGTCTCCACAACTTAGTCTAAGTATCACGTGTCACTACACAATGACTTAATGAATGTAACATGCATGCATATGTACGTGTGATGCATCGAGGTGAAAACGGAAATATGATCTTTCATGCTTTTCTTTAAAATCATCATCGTCGTAAAACAATAGAGTGTTCAGATCTATCTTCCCGGATCTGAGGCGGTAACTTCTCTCCTTCGAATCTATTACTCCCGGATTCGGAACGGTAAAGTCATCATACTTGCCGGGTCTATTCTTTTCCGGACCCGCACGGTCATCATCATCATCATCATCAGGCCTATTATTTTCCGGGCCTGCACGGTCATCATCATCATCATCAGGCCTATTATTTTCTGGGACTGCACGGTCATACTGTCAGATCGCTTAACCCGGATCTGAGCGGGTTCATACTGGCCAAGTTCATACTCACACACGGCACCGGTGGGGAAGCGTTCTTTAAAAACAAAAATCATCTTTCTGAAAACGCTTTTCATCTTTCTTTCGCATAAAACCAATGACATAAATCATGCAAGTTACAATGATGCAATGTATGACATGCATTATGCGACTCGTGAACAATTGCATCATAACATGCATGCACGGACGTGTATTTTAAACTGGAAAAACTGTCCAGCAATCACATTCTGTTCATACAGCCTCGTGCTCATCAATTCGTGCTCATATTCATAAACCCATGCCATACATATGCATAATGAAGTCTTAGACACATGCTATTAAAATTTCGTAACATTCTGAAATGTCTAACTACCTCAAAACATCATACTATCATCAAAGGTACTGCTGAAATCAGCAGGGCAGTACCGCCTTACCTCAGTTTCGTGGGTCATAAAACCTTATTCATTTTGATCCATCACCTAGAAAACATATCTAACACACCAAGGAACAATATTCATAAGGCTAAACATCACATTTAAGCTTAAATGAGCAAGATCAAAGCCTTACAACTTATGACAATAAAATGTCCTGTTTTCCAGTTTTGTACACTAACTTCAACTCAGTTATTAACCATCAAAATGGTGGTTGTAGGCTGGTTTCTTTACATGAACATGCACATCTATTCCCTAAGTAATTAACATAAAATTTCCAAGGCAATTCAATAAGTTTAAGGGGGTCATCTAATTACTTTCCCAAATTGGGTACATGCAGAGACTGAATTGACCAGTTGTATCACGAAATAAATTGTGACCAAACCACAACTCCTTTTACAAAAGTTCCAACTCACAGATGTCATAAACACATCAAAATGTCATCCTACCAAAAATCAGCTCATTTTCATATTCCTAAGGTGCATTTTCAAGCCGCACAACTTACTACTCAAAACTGTCCTGTTCCAGCAACTCTGTTTGAGCAGTTTCACCAAACATTTCATTAATAATAATTCACAAATCCTTTCATCAAAATTCCACCTCTCACATTTCACATACACATAAGGCTATCACCATACCAAAAATTAGCCAATTTGAACACTCCTAAGATTCATTTCAGGTCGTTCAACATAACACATAAATCTGTCCAGTTCCAGTACTTCTGTTTGACCACTTCTTACTAAAAACTTCATTAAGGACAAACCACAACTCCTTTTATTAAAATTCCAACTCACACATTTCATATACATATGAGGCTAACATCAAACCAAAACTTAGCCAATGTGAATACTCCTAAGATTCATTTTCAGGTCATGAAAAACGTCACACTGTTCTGCCCAGTTCCAGTAATTTCTTCTTGAGCAGTTTTACCAAAAGATTTATTAAAAATAAACCATAACTCTTTTTACTACAATTCCAACTCTCACATGTACTACACACACAGAGATAGTGTCATGTCAAAATTTAGCTTAATAGAACACTTCTAAGGTTCGTTCTCAAGCCACACAATCAGCAACACAAATCTGCCAGCTCCAGTAGTTTCAGCATTTCTTCACCTTTATATTGTTCAAGCATCCTTCAACCAACTTCATTTATTAAGATGACTTACTATACATCAAATACACATTTAAACATAGTTATTTCAAGTCTCATAACTCATTTTAGGCTACACATGACTCATACCAACAGTCTTGCCATTTACGCTTAGAACATGTCACTTTTCATACCAACACTTTTCTTTACATCAACTAAGTTCATGTCTTGTTCTTAGAATCTCCAACTAAGATTCATAACTTAAAAAGGGCTAGTCATTCAAGCATGCACTTCACAAATAAGGCAAGATTGGCTAGAGTATACTTGCCTCTTTGAACCTTAGAGCTCTTCCTTAGCATGAGCCTTGGTTGGAATGGAATGAAGTCTTCCTCCACTTTACTCATAGCACACATTTTTGAAGAGGAGAAGAAGGAGAACATTAGCTACCATTTGAAATGAAGAATGGAGCTAGATTGAGGCTAGATTCATCTTACCAAAATGAAGCTTGAATGGATCTTGAAATGGATTCAAACCACCAAGATGTTAGCTTCTCCTTAGTAGCTTGAAGGAATTTCACCTAGTGACCACTTTGGAGGTCACGTTTTTGGCATGAATAAGGGAGGCACCATGTGAATTTCATCCTTTGAAATATAGAACATACTTAGAAGGTTTAACATTCAACTTACTTAGATGGGTTCTTCAAGGCTTGAAGATGAAGATGATCTCACACTCCTAGCTTCATCATGGCCGAAAGTTTGATGATGATGGAGTAGTATTCTAAGTGTTCTAAAATTGCTGCTTAAGGAAACAGCCGTGGGTTATGTTGGGAGGGGGAGGGATTCTCCAAGCTAATTAACCTTGGTTTGTTTTCACTAACCAAGGTTTCTTTAAGGCAACTATAGTTACTTTATGTCAACTATAGTTACTTTTTGTCAACTATAGTTACTTTATGCCAACTATAGTTACTTTATGCCAACTATAGTTACTTTATGCCAACTATAGTTACTTTATGGCCAACCTTGGTTATTTTACCCAACTAGAGTTATTTCCTCAACCTTGTAGTAACATTATGTAACCATAGTAATCTTTCTTGGTCAACCATGGGGGGCGATTTTCTTAGGCTTGGGTGACCCCTTTTCCATGCTTAATTTTATTTTCTTATATATGGATAATTGTCTCCTAATTAATTGATAATTTCCCCTTTTTCTTGTTTTAAAACAAATTTAGGAAAATTCTCAATTCTCCTTAGGCTAGGACCGAATTTTCTCCAAGAATTGGGGAAAAATTTCCCACTACCTACAACTCCTTAATTTTCATTTGGGCTTATTTTAGGGAGGCGCTTAAGATTAAACTCTCTTATAAAATTTCCATATATGTGTAAATATTGTGCATTATTTGACAAAGATTGCCAAAATAAAATTTCAGCACATGTGCAGCCTCTATACACACGCCTACTGCATCTTGATGGAGCCAATGCGGAGCTTATTTGGCACTTAAATTAATGGAGGATATGTCACACAAGATTGGTGACATTAAAGAGGGCACCACACAAGGAAACAATTCAAAAGAAACACACATGCTACAAATTTTCAACACATGCTACTAATGGCCGATTTTTGCTAGTAATGGTTCTCAATTTGTCTCCCAAAATTCAAGGGATTGAAATGTGATGTTATGGTAATTGTTTGAATTTATTTTGACCACATGTTTTGAGAGTTTTTTTGTATAATTTATAGCTCACTAAAGGGTGCCAAGATGGACCAATCAACAAGTGACAAGTAAGTAAGGTCAAGTCATCCTTCCAATCATATTGCACCAAGTAAGCAAGATTGTGTCACCTTCTACACAAGGAAATCTTCCCAGGACATTAAAGACAATTCTCATGGAAGGGAGAAAGCCCTAGGGAGCCAGCCAACATGTGATAAAAGGGAGAAGATAGTGCAAAACAAGGCCAAGTTACAATTCACATTCTCTCAAGTGCAAAATGCTAGACTACTCTCTTCTTCTTCCTTTCTTTCTTCTTCTTCTTAGTCTCAAGCCTATTGTTCATATGTTCTACATATTATATAGGCTTTAAATATACCACCCATACACGTTCATTGTTTGTAAAAAGTTGATCAAGGTGTGATCAAACCTTCACTCGATCGGTGGTGGTGTTCGTGATTGATTTGCTTGATTGTTGTGATTGTAAAAGAGTGGAGTTAGTGTTTACATCCAGTCACCCTTGTGGTAAGATGTTTGTTGTGTTTAGTGATAACTGAGAAAGGTGTCCTCGAAGACTGGAGTAGGTTGATTTAACCGAACCAGTATAAAATTCTTGGTGTTCTTACTTTTCAGCACTTTACTTTCAGTTTCCAGTTTTCTGTATTGATTTCATTGCAATAGTAAAAATAGTAAACAAATTTCACAAATCATGAAATTTTGCAGAAACATAGCCACATCTTCTAGGTTTCATTTGGCACAAGTTTCATCCTATTTGGATAAGTATAATCAGTCAAACGTTAATAGTTTTGAGACTAGTGCAATCTAATTTTCAGATTTACAAAGATTGAGAACATCAACGTGGTTGACATATTTAATAGGAATAAAATAAACATCTGGAAGGTCTTTTCATAAACTTTTCAGACCATTTAGAGTTACCATTTAATAGGAATAAAATTTTCAAATCGGAGTCCAGTTTCTGGCAGATTAGCGCAATCTGACCAAAAACGTATTTTCAAGGGGTTAGGATTGGATTTTTAATTTGAAATTTTCGTGAGTCTCTTATTACATCTGAGAGTACATTCTAGCCTAATTTCATAATTTTTTGAGGTCTAAAACTAGGTCATTTATATAATTTAAATCAGAATATGAAAACAGAAATTGTTTTCAGAAGTGAGTAATTTGGGTCAAAAAGTTTTAAAAACCAAATTTTCCGCACTCACTATTCAATCCTCTCCATCTACTGGTGCTATACTGTTCCTACAGACTTTCTATTTTCAAATTTGTTTCCATATAGCTTTCTCCAAATATGTCTTCATTTAATGAACTAGTTAGTTCATTAACTTAAGCACTCCATTTAATGAACTAGTTTAGCTCATTAATTGTGGCACCCGAAAATAGTACAAAGACAACAAGTGCCATATAATGTAAGCTTTAACGCTTCATGGCTTGTTATTACAGAAAAAATATATATAAGCATATAAAGCATGTTTATCACATAAGCGTGTCAAGTAATAATTCATTAATGCATTTTGTAAGCACGTAACATTTAAATCATGAATTTGTAAATCACCCAAACCCTTTTTCTCAACAACTGATCCCCCGTTCCCCTTTACTTGGTTATTTCAACCACTAATTTTTAACCTAGTTCATTCTTACATGAAAAGCCACCCCTACTTGTTCATGCTGGCTTTATTTCAATTCGTGCCTTCTAGACTCAAGTTAAGTAACTCAATGTTCTAGAAATCAACACTTAACTAAATATTTTGTGACAATTTATCATTCCACGGCACACACTGTAGCCGATTTTTGCATGTCGCTATCGATCAGTGTCTCTAATAAGACTAATGTCGTCGACTTATTTTGATAATACTTCATTCAACATCTTAGCCCTAGACTACAAATTCCTTCGTAGGATATCTTTCACTAGACACTACGGATCATAATGCTTATATTTCGTTGCTTAGTTTTTGTCATTCTACTATAAATCATCTCTTAGTAAACCTGAATGCCATATTGTCAGAGTTATAAACACTATCTCAAGAGATGCGCGGGGCAACATGGCATCTTTCGTAGGTACGAGTGACACCTCAGGACATGGAAATAGAGGAGAGTCAGTTATGGACTTGAGGATCAAATCCTACAAAATGACAAAAATGAAGCTTTGGTGACCGATGCTATGATTGATACTCCTATAAGAAATATGGTAAAACTAAGCAAACCAAACAAGAAAACAATCAAAGAAATACCGATACGGGTTTCAAGATAACTCTGTCCTTAAAGCAATTTAGTCTCTACAGATGAGCATAGACAACAAGACTAATGCTTCCCAAAAAATAAAGGCTTACTCTCTTTAGTTTGCTCTACTAGAGAGAGGTTGAACTTACTGTAGAAGTGATTGATAGAGAAGAAGAGTTGGAGGAGACAAAGTGCTGAAAAATTCTCAAATTTTGCAAAGATGTTGTATATAGTTCAAGATACCAAGGTATACTTTATATAGGCCTTTGGTTGTGTTAAACACAACTAATAAAACTAATTTTAGCAGTTTAGAACTCCTTCTAGTCAGTTGCATGCTGTTCATATGTGAAGGGAGATGAACCTAGGATCAAAAGATGCAATTCAAAATGAAAAGTTTTGGCTATTGGCACATCGACCGGTCGATGTGATCGATCGATGTCGGATGAGAACATCCGAATTTGCATCCTGCCAACATAGATCGATCGATGTATCGATCGATCGATGTGATCGATCTATGTTGGACAGAGAGTTTCCAACTTGCATCCACACCACATCGACCGATCGATGTACACATCGATCGCTCGATGTGATCGATCTATGTCCAACATGACACTCAACTTTATTCCATCTTTCACTTGATTCGATCCAGCTTACACATGGATCGATCCAAGTGACCTTTTTTAAGTTCAAAGTGTTGAAATCATCTTTCAATCGCCCAAACAACATCATACAAGTTTTTATATAAGTTTGGAGCATATTTTAAAGTACTTTGATGTACTATTCCAACAATCGTCCACATGATCCAAACTTATACACAAACATTTCCGAACGGTAATAAACTAACCTCTCCACTATCAACCAAAGATAATGACACATAACAGATTCAATGACTTGTGGTCTTGAATTGCTGGTAGTACAATTTGAGTTATATAAATGGAAATAAGATGAACTTCGTCTTGAATCTTATTCCACTATTATTTATATGAACAACAAGAAGACATATCATTATCTACTTCTTCAAGTTTGCGGTTTGGTGCGATATCGGCCATGCACCTATCTCGGGATTCATAAGCTCTCTTGAGAGTTTTTTAGGCTCTCACAGGAAGCGGCACCACTTCCAAGCTTATATAGGTGAAATTCTTCAAGTGTGCACTACTCACACCACCATACAACATGGCTATGAATTTTCATTAAGAGATTCTCGAAATCTCACCCTCGATTCTTTATAGTGAGCACTATCGACAACAGCACCTTAGGAAGGAACACTTCAATAGTGCAACATAGAACTCTTTCATGACTTGTTTTTACCACATTGAACCTCGTTCCTAGGATCTCTACTAATAGTGGGTTGGGTTCCCGTCATGAAGACTTCTCTGCAGATGGTATAAGTCCCATCCCCCTCGATGTTTCATAGACTAATTTCTTACTTAGTCCTTTAGTTAAGGGGTTAGCAAGGTTAAACTTGGTTCTTACAAACTCCAAGTTTACAACCCCTGAACTTATCAAATCACGCACAATATTGTGCCTTAGACGGATGTGCCAGCTCTTCTCATTATAAATCTTGTTCTTTGCTCGTGCGATCGCAGCCTGAGAATCACAGTGAATAGATACATAAGGCATAGGTTTAGACCACAAAGGAATATCAACAAGTAAATTCCTTAACCACTCAGCTTTTGTACTAGCAAGTTCTAATGCAATAAATTCATACTCCATTGTAGATTTTGCACAAGTTTGTTTATATGACTTCCAAGAGATAGCTCCACCACCCAATGTAAACACATATCCATTAGTGGAGTTTAACTCGTCATTATCATTCACTCAGTTAGATCACAATAGCCTTCTAAAATAGCAGGTGAACAACTAAACATGAGTCCTAAATTCATTGTACCTTTAAGATATCTCAATAATCGTCTTAATTCACACCAATGTTTTTCATTAGGATTATGAGTATATCTTGCAAGTCTATTTACGGCATATGAAATATCGGGTCTAGTGCACTTCATCAAGTACATTACACTACCAATTATCCTAGCATATTCACATTGAGACACACTCTCAAACTTATTCTTTGTCAACGTCACATGTGAATCATAAGGAGAACTAACTGGTTTCACATCAAATTGATTAAAACTTCTCAGCATCTTCTCAACATAGTGTTCTTGAGAAAGTAGGTAACCCCTACATTTCTCCACTAACTCAAGTCCAAGAATCAAATCTGCCTTCTCATATCTTTAATGTCAAAAACAGAAGACAGAAATGATTTTGTGTATTCACAACATCTATGTTGGTACCAAAAATCAACATATCATCAACATAAAGACAAATAATAACACCATCACAGTCAACAAATTTGCTATACACACAACAGTCGCTTTCATTTACTGCATAACCATTTGAGACCATTGTATTATCAAATTTTTTGTGCCATTGTTTATGTTCTTGCTTAAGACCATATAAAGATTTCTTAAGTCTACACACTTTATGTTCTTGGCCTTTAACTATCATACCCTCCGGTTGTTTCATATATATCTCTTCTTCTAAATCTCCATTTAAAAACGTTGTTTTTACATCCATTTGATGAATAACAAGTTTGTAAATGGAGGCAAGTGCTACTAACACTCTAATGGTAGTGATTCTAGCAACCAGAGAATATGTATCAAAAAAAGTCTATACCCTCTTGTTGCGTGAACCCTTTAACGACGAGCCTAGCTTTAAACTTATCAATTTTTCCATCCGCCTTTAGTTTCTTCCTAAAGACCCACTTACAATTGATAGGTTTACAACCTCTAGGAAAATCTACTAATTCCCAAGTGTTATTACTTAGAATTGATTCAAGTTCACTATTGATGGCTTTTTTTCAAAACTTAGAATCTATTGATTTAATAGCATCTTCATAAGTTAATGATCATCTTCTAAAATAAAAATAGATGTAAAATCATTCCCAAACGATTTCTCAACTCTTTGTCTCTTACTTCTATTAGGTAGATCGACATCCTTAACTGTGTTTCCACTTGATTCACCTACCTCAAATCTCGAGATAACTTCAGATTGTCTTTTCATAAGAAAGATATGCTCAAAGAATTCAGTATCATTAGGTTCCAATACAGAACTATTATCTATATCTATGAATCTATATGCTGCACTATTTTGCACATATCCGATGAATACACAATCCCTTGTCTTTGATCCAATTTTACTTCTCTTAAATTCAGGAATTGCAACTTTGGCTAGACATCCTCACACTTTCAAATAACTCAAATTGGGTGCGTAGCCTTTCCACAACTCATAAGGCGTTTTACTTAACTTCTTATGAGCTATCCTATTCAAAATATGACATACAGTTAAGATTGCCTCACCCCACATATTGTTTGGCAATCTTGAACTAACGAACATCACATTCATCATATTTTTAAGTGTTCTGTTCTTTTTCTCAGCTATTCCGTTTGGTTGAGGTGTATACGGGTGTGTGACTTCATGAATAATTCTATTTTCTTCACAAAACCTTTGTAAAGAATCTGTACTATATTCACCATCTCTATCAGTTCTAAGCCTTTTGATCCTTAAATCTAATTGATTTTCAACTTCATTTTTGTAGTTTATAAACATAGACTCGGTCTCATCCTTATGACTTAACAGATATACCTTCACATATCTAGAGTAATCACCATTAAAAGTAACATAATATCTTTTACCACCTTTACTCATGTGATTCTTAAAATCACCAAAGTCACTGTGGATTAAACCAAGTTTTTGAGAAACTCTATCAACTTTCTTAAATGGTTTCTTATGATGTTTAGCTTCAACACAATGTCCACACTTGTCAAAAGTATCATCATCATATGAAATCATATTCATGTTTTTGAGTTTCTTTATGACTCATATATTTGCATGTCCTAGTCTAGCATGCCACACATCAAGAGACTCAGCAAAGTAAATAGAACTGGATGCATCTTTATTATTAGATAAACAAATGGTGTCAAGAATAAGCAGCCCCCATTATAGAATCCCTTACCGACAAACTCCTTATTTCTAGATAAAACAAGTTTATCAGACTCGAGAACAAGCTTAATGTTGGCATTGTTCAGTAGTACACCGAAAATTAAGTTCCTTCGCATTGTCGGAATGTGCAACACATTGCTTAACTCTAGTTTCTTCCCAGAGGTAAAATTGAGAAGCACTTTACCCTTTCCAAGAACTTGGTACCATGTGCATCTCCCAAGAGGATTTGTTCACCGCTACCTATTTCTTGATAATCAAAAGATAGGTCCTTACTCGTAGCAATATGCCTGGTAGCCACTGTGTCTACCAGCCATTCCGTTGTATTACTGACAAGGTTTACCCCTTTTAGGACGACTGCTGCAATGACGTCGTCTGCAGCTCCTTTATCCTCTATAAGGCTTGCTTCGATTCTGTTTTGGCCCTTCCTTTTTCTACAGCTGACTCCTAGGTGTCCTGACTTCCCACACACCCAGCAAACTCCTTTGATTTTCATTTGAACCTGCACAACAATTTTCTTACCTTTATTTCCACCATTGTAGTTGCCGCTGTAGTTGGATTGAAACTTCTGTTTCTTCACGGCATGCTCAACAACATTAGCCTTGACTCCCTCTTAAACATGAGACTCATCTTCCATCCTGCTGTTCTCTTTGAGGGTTATGTGTTTGATTACCGCATCTAAAGACAACTTAGCATCATCATGTTTGCCTGTGTTTTTGTATTTGTTCCAAGAAAGGGGAAGCTTCTCCAATAGAGTTGTGGCCAGGAAGGTCTCATTGGTCTTGATCCCTTCTTGTTTCAGATTATCCACCAGTTGCTAAAATTGATGGATTTGATCATTGATTGGAACATGATCTACAATCTGGAACTTCAAGAATTCAATCACTACGTGCTTACGCTTGCCAATATCCTCAGCACCATATTTACTTTCTAATTCTGACCAAATTTCTTTTGCTAAAGTGAATTTGACATAGATGTCAAACAATGGGTTGGCCAAAAAGTGCAGGATATGGCCTCCACAAGTGGTGTTATCTGACTCATACTTGCGTGCCTGGGTTTCATCGCTTGGTTTATCCATCTTGAGCACATATGAAACCGCAAGCATTTCAAGGAAAAACAATACCTTGGCCGCCCATCTCATATAGAACTTGCCATCAAATGGCTCATCTTTGACATATCCAGAAGAGCTTGTTTGGTAGCCATAGTAAATTACTTTAAGATTGTAAGAAATATGGTAAAATATAAGCAAACCAAACAAGAAAACAATCAAAGCAAAGGCGAGACGAGTTTCAAGATAACTCTGTCGTTAAAGCAATTTAGTCTCTACCGGTGAACAAGGTAGACAACAAGACTAATGCTTTCCAAGATATAACAGCTTATTCTCTTTAGTTTGCTCTACTAGAGAGAGGTTGAACTTGCTTTAGAAGTGATTGATAGAGAAGAAGATTTGGAGGAAAGTACTGAAAAATTCTCAGATTTTGCAAAGATGTTGTATATAGTTGAAGGTACCAAGGTATACTTTATATAGGCCCTGGATTGTGTTAAAAACAACTAATAAAACTCATTTCAGCACTTTAGAACTTCTCCTAGTCAGTTGCATGCCGTTCATATGTGAAGGGAGATGAACCTTGGATCAAAAGATGCAATTCAAAATGAAAAGTTCTGACTGTTGGCACATCGATCGATCTATGTGATCGATTGATGTCACTTCGATCGATCAATGTCATCAATCTATGTCAGACAGAAACTTCCAACTTTGCATCCTACCAACATAGATCGATCATCGATCGATGTGATCGATCTATGATGGACAGAGAGTTTCCAACTTGCATCCACACCACATCGATCGATCGATGTACACATTGATCGATCATGTGATCGATCTATGTCCAACAAAACACTCAACTTTATTCTAGCTTTCACTTGGTTTGATCCAGCCTACACATGGATCAATCAAAGTGGCGTTTTTCAAGTTCAAAGTGTTCAAATCATCTTTCAATCTCCCAAACAACATCATACAAGTTTTTATGTAAGTTTGGATCATATTTTAAAGTACTTTGACGTACTTTTCCAACAACTCCTATAAAAGGGCCATTGTAGGTAAAAAGGGTTTACAATGACACAAACTGTGCTGCTAACGTGATATTTCCAATATGTTGAAAGAGCTAGGGATACCAAAAGAATTAATGGGCATTATCTCAGTTCTATTGTTCTGATTTGCTGAGAATGTGGTACAACCCTTAGGATTGATCACCTTTATTACCACATTCAGAGCTCTACCAAAAAGCATAGCTCTTTCGGTGGACTACGTTTTGGTAAGAGAAGCTATAGCATATAACATTCTCATAGGAAGACTTGCACTAATGGATCTGGAGGCTATAGTTTTTACATTGCATGTGAGTATTAAATTGCCAACAAAGTCTGGGGCGACAACAGTTCATGGAGGCATCTCCGCTTCACAGAAATACTACCTATCGATGTTAAGAGAAAGGTGATAATCAATCAAGTAAGCTGGGATGAGTTTGTACCTTGATGAGGACGGATCCTCACCAGGTGGACCAGAGGTGATCCAGAGACAATGCCGTCCTCTCCTTGTTAGGCCTTTTCTAGAACCTGTGATGGGAAGACGATTTTAGAGGCACAAGACTACTACCTAGGGAAAAACCCTCTGGCGTTCAAGTTAGTGTTGGACATAGTCGTATTAATTTAGATTGAAAGTAGAGGTTGAAAACAACCTAAAAAGTGTTCTCTTTTGAGAGAGTAGTTTTTTTTTTTTGCTAGGAAGAGCTGTATTCAGCATAGTCTGATCTCAGGTGAGGAGGTGCTTCTTTTATAGACGTTAGGAGTAAAGGTTGCATGGCAAGGAGCAGTATGATGACGACGCATGGCTGCCCTATTGGCAGCTTTCGCTTGCATGGCTTCTACGTGGGAACAGATGGCTGCCCTGCTAGCAGTTCTCGTCTACATGGCGGCCACGTATCACCGTATGTCAGGCTGCATGGCCTAGATTGCTGGCTGGCAGGTGTCTGCCTAAGCATGTTGTGGCCAAGACGAGGTGTTGTCTGAGCAGTTCAGCTAGCACACTGAGGTGGGGGTAGCATGTCTGATGTTGGTCCAGGATGTTCTGCCGAGCTAATTTGAAAGGTGTTGCCCTAGGTGCTCTTGTTGGGTTGACCTGAGTTAAGTTCTTACTTGATCTGGACATATCCTTTAGTCGTGCTGAACTGAAGGGCGATGCCCTTAACCCTTTAATTGAGCTGGACTATTAGGTTAGGGACATGCTGATCTAGACCTTTTTTGTCGTTACCAAGCTGAACTGGTCAAAGCTCGCTGGGAAAGTTCACCTTTTAGGCAGAGCAAGCCTGCTGGCTCGCCGGATGGAAAAAACCTGGACTAGCCGAGCTGAACTGGGCTGCGGCCAATTTTTGAGCCTATTAACGTTGATTGTTACTGACCGAGGTGGAAGTACTTGTCGTATCCAGCAGTCAGTTTCTGGGTTTGTCACATTCCCCAAGATTAGTCTGGTTGGGCTGATCTTTGATTTTGCCAGCACGGGTAGACTAATCTTGTCAAAAACAAAGGCATTCTGCTCGTTTAAGAGGTGTCGACGTGTCAATTTCTGAGTGGGCAGTATCGGGTAATTAATGAAAAATGGGCGTCGATACGGATATCGATGTAGATGCAGCAAATCATCTGTGCAACGGTTGCTGAGTTTAAAGGCAAATTCCACGAAGAGTCACCTCGGTGCGCGGATTATGCTTTATAAGTGTTCTCTGGGCAAAACCCTTCATCTTCATTTCCTTTTGCAATCAGATTCGAGCTTCGCTGTCTTCCATCTTTAGCGATTTTTCTCTTCTACTTTCAAGTAAGTTATCTCGCCTTTCTGCCATCATGTCATCTTCTAGCGATTTTCGGATCCCTAAAACCACCTCCGCTGGCAACGCAGCGGAGGGTTCTTTTTCTTGGTCATCCTCCGAGGGAAACTCGAACGTTGCAGCAGGGCCAAGCAACATTGATGGACCTAGCAGCATGGTTCCCATAGAGGACCTCCGACAGGCCCTAGCTTAAATTGCAAACCTGGAGGGTAGATTTTGCTTCTTTATCCTTTGAGTCAATTAATCGTAGCGAAGCCCCAGGCTTGGTGGAGAATTGATTCTATCCCTTGTCCCAAGCTGAGCTCTCTATGTTTACCAAATTTTATCGAATAGATTGTGATAGATTTGATCACATTCTTCCCTTAGCTGGGTGCCCATGATCCCCCAGCGGGATATGAGGCAGTGTACGAACAGTATTTCAAAACTGGCTTTTCTTTGCACATCCCTACTCCTCTGAAGCCGATTCTTCTATTTTATCAGCTCAATTTGCCTCAGATAGAACCGAATGGCCTTAGGATATTGGCCTGTTATTTCTTTTTTCCTTTGCTCTGTGCAGGTCAACTTTGACATGGAGACTTTCAGAGGTTTCTTTACCTGTAAAAAGTTGGTACTATTTTAGTAGACGGGTCTTGAACAAGGCATTCTGCTTTACCATTAACCTTCCTTCATCCACCAAGAACTGGAAAGGAAAATTTTTCTATGTAAGGAAGGTTGACACCACTAGCCAAACGTCCAAGGCTGACAACAAACTGCCTGCTGCGCAATTCCAAGAGGTAACCAAGAGCTTACAAAACTTCGACGCCACTGTGAATTGGCTTAAGGTCAATGGCCATGTGCTAAAGAAGGCCGAGCTGGATCATGTGGTGTGTGGACCCAGCTTCAGCATCTTGGGGAGCGAAATTTAGAGGTCGTCCAGGGTAGGAATATAGCCTTTGTAATTTTATAGTATTTGTAAATTGAGACTGAGCTAACTTGGTGATTATACAGGAGATATGGCATCTTTCATTGCCGATCTCGTTGCTTAGATTATGTCTAAAAGGAGAGGAAAGAAAACAGCAGCAACGATCCAAAGTGAAACGATTGCCCATGGGGCAGAGGAATCTCAATCAATTGCACCAACTGGGCTGGTGCTTGGAGCTGTGAGGGCAACCAGCTAGGAGAGTTGCAAGACCAAAGGGTGCACCTGGCCCCAAGTAAGTGTGGCCTTCAACGCTAACTGTTTTTCCTATCCATTTGCTGGCTGAGCCGACCTTGAGGCATTATGTAGAGTCGCTACAAGAAGCGGGGGTTATGCCCCCAATTGGAGCTTTATTTGTTTGGTGGTGTTCGTATTTTTGTGTTTGTTTGTTTGATTGTAAAAGGGTGGAGCTGGTATTTAACTCCAGTCACCTTTGTGTCAAGGAGCTATTTGTGATTAGTGAATATCGACGAAGGTGTCCTCGAAGATTGGAGTAGGTTGATTTAACCGAACCAGTATAAAAATCTCGGTGTTATTTATTTTCAGCACTTTTACTTTAAGTTTTAAGTTTTCTGCATCGTTTTCATACTCACGGGAAAAATAGCAAACATCTTCCAAAAATCATAAAATTTTGCAGAAACATAGCCACACGTCTTAGCTTTCATTTGTGACATCATCACATTTGGATAAGTATAAGTCAGTCAAACGTTCATAGGTCTGAGACTAGTGCAATCTGATTCTTAGATCTGCAAAGGTTGAGAACATCAACATGGTTGACATACTTACCAATAGAATTTTTAAAAACTGTTTTAACCCATTAAATTAAACATCGTGAAGGTCATACTATAAACTCTTTAGGTCATTTAGAGTTGTCAATTAATAAGAACAAAGTTTTTCTTTCGGAGCACTGCTTCTGGCAGATTGACACAATTTGTGGAAAAACAGGTTTTCAAGGGGTTACACTTAGAATTTTAATCTGGAATTTTTGTGACACACTAACAACATCCGAGAGCACATTGTCACCAAATTTCACAATTTTTGGAGGTCTAAAACCTTGTCAGCTAGTTAATTCAAGTCAGGATCTGAAAACAGAAACTGTTTTCAGAAGTGAGTTATTTGGTCTAAGAAGTTTTAAAACCCGAATTTTCCACACTCACTATTCAACCCTCCCTTCTAGTGGTGTTATACAGATCCCACAAGTTGTATCAGAGCGAATGCACACTCACTAAAAGAAGATTCAATGATATTTGTGAGATGACATCCACTAGTTACAAAACCGAGCAAGAAGGTTTGTCAACCATAAGGCCTCCCCTTTTTGATGGTGCGTCATTTATTAAATGGAAACTTCGTATGAAACTCTTTCTTATGACTATTGATATAGACTTATGGTCCATCACAGAAGACCTAAGATAGCTACTATCGATGGCGTTACATTAGAAGTAGTAAAGCCTAAGCAAGAGTATACCGTAGAAGATAAGAAGAGATTAAGTATGAATGTTAAGGCTATGCAACTTCTTCCAAATGGTTTAAGTAAAAGTGAATCAAGTTACGTGTTCAATTATTTTAGTGCCCAAGAAATGTGGAAATGTCTTGAAATGAAACATGAAAGTACTAGTGAAGTTAAAGAGTCCAAGATAAACATTCTTATGTCTACTCACGAATCCTTGAAATTATCACCGAATGAATCTATTGTTAATATAGATTTACGATTGACTAACATTTACAATTCTCTTGAGTTTCTTGGAAAAGTATTTTCTTCACATGAAAAGGTTCAAAAGGTATTACGAAGTCTCCCATCCGAATGGGATCCCAAAGTCACTGCAATCGAAGAAAGTAAAGGAAAAAAATCGATAAAGATGGAGGAATTAATCGGATCACCAAAGGTATACGAAGACAAACTCACGTTAAGGAAATCGAAATCAACGTCAAAATAAGGTAAGACTATAACGTTTAAATCAAATGAA
>AP025072.1:13131291-13172847 GCA_036186865.1 Eustoma russellianum | reverse complement strand
CTAACTAGAAACAAAGGCAAGTAATCTTTCTATACGCTTTACGCAAATTTTGATACTTTAGACCCTATTTTCTTACAAAGAGAAAACTTGGATCACACATTAGTAGTTTTTGTTTGCTTATGTTAAATGCTTTACTATACGTAATTGTTGTTGTTGTTGATTGAGTAAAGCTATGTTCTTTGGGCCAATATTTGAAATAGTTATGTTGTGATCTTTGTTGATAATTTGCCCATAAAAAGTGTTATCCGTAATGTGATCATTGTTTTGGTGTAAGATCTTGAGTTCAATAAGTACATTCTAAGTGTTTTGAGTGTATTTGCAGAAGGTTGAAGGATTAAAGATGTCATTGGTGTAGACTTGTTGTGTTGGAAAGTTGAAGAGATACATTGGAGGTTGTGGGTGATAGAAGGCTTAGGATGGACACTACTTTACATGTTTAGGAATCAACTCTTGCTATTTGGGCGTTAAGTATGATGAATCTAGGTGCTAAGATGGATCTTGAAGTGTAAACATGAAAGGGTTGAAGGAGGAAGGTGATGGGAGGAAGTTACTGCAGAAAAACTGCATTTCTGAACCGTCAGAACACTTCAAACACATACATTAGGCGCTTCAAGTCACATTAGGTGCCTAATGTAGGCGTTCAATGTGTCCCAGAGCATCCCCGTACACTTCGAACACCTACATTAGGCGCTTCATGTCACATTAGGCGCTTCATGTAGGCGTTCGATGTATACAGCACATCCCCGAACACTTCGAATGCCTAGTATAAGCGCTACATGTCCCCATTAGGCGCTACATGTCCCCATTAGGCGCTCCATGTAGCGTTTGAAGTATATTGGAAGTCTTTTTCACCCTTTAGGCGCCCTATGTATGTGTAGTAACTCTATACACTTCTTATGAACATAAAATGCAAGGGTATTTGAGGTGTAATTGAGGTGTAGATGGTAAGTTTGATCAAGTAAGAATAAGATTGAATCCCAAGTGAATTAGTGAGACGAACGGACTTGGAAAGATACGAACATGGAGTGTTTGAGGTGCAAGACCGTATACTTGATATGTAAGATGTATGTGTGCGTGTTACATGTTTGATACGAAGTTACATGTGCATCCTGCATCATGACATGGGCACTTGCATTTGACTTGAGAATTGCTTTGCGAAAGAACATGTGTTTACAAGAGAAGTTTAAAGTTTTCGAAAGACAAAATGGCTGCTGGTTGATCGGAGGGTATAAAAGTCACGCCTGCGAAAGCAGAGTATAAAAGCGTGACCTGTGAATCAACAGCAGGGTATAAAATATGTTATGGGGCCATGGACCTATCAGCACGGAAAATAAAGTATTTTATGGGGCCGTGGACCTATCAGCACGGATATATGATGTATGTAACAGGGCCGTGGACCTTTCAGCATGGGGTATAAAGTTATATGTTATGGGGCCGTGGACCTTTCAGCACGGGGTATAAAGTTCTGTTTGCTGTGGACTGATCACCCACAGGGTATAAAGTTCTGCTACGCGAAGAATATGATAAGAAGAGTTATGAAATGTTTTGTGAAATGACACGCATGACATGTTTATGAAAGAAGACATATGCATGGGTGTTGTGTGTGATTTTAAAGAAGTACATGCATCATGATACACGAAGCATAAGATTTGATGTGGAAGAGATGTGACTAGCTATGACTTGCTTATGATGATATGTTGTTTTAGTACATGTTTATTCTCGTATCCGTGTATCATTTATGTGTTTTATCTGTTTTGAGGCATTCTTATAAAGATGCTACTTGCTAACCCGAGCACCTTATTTTGGGCAATGATCTATACACTGGTGACTCGTCGCGTGTGATCCCGTAAGGTGTATAGACGGGTTACTTGCTGGTGATATTTTCGCTAAGAGCAGATACTGTATTCCTTTTCAGGTGAACCGGAATATGAGATGATATTTATCGAAGACGATGGCGAGTGGGCTCAATGGGATGATGGGCATGGAAATAGATAGATGCTTGACTACTCTTTTAAGTGGAAACTCAATGTTATTATGTTGTTCTGGAACTTATGTTAGCTAGATGAACAAACACCTTTTAGTTCCGCTGCACTTTCTAGTTACATTATTGATGGTGAAGTTTTAAATTTAACAACGTTTCTGCTGATTTATCTTACGTCATGGATGATGTACGCTTGATCTGCTTTGACTCTTTGTAGTTCTCATAGTAGACTACGGCGGGTGCACTAGTACCGATGTCTAGTATCGGACCGGGGCGCTACATTGTCAGACCTGAGCAAGACTTCTATTTTGCTCCTAAAACGATCTAGACCTGCTAGACATTCAGAAGATACGCGAGACCTACTGCGTTTCACCTTTCTAGCCCCACTTCCAGGGCATACGCGAAACTTGTCGCATTTTAAGTCCTCTTATGAACCATAAGGCAGAGGACTAATATACTCTAGTGAAACCCTTAATAGCCATAAGGCTGAGGTCACCTTTTTTTAGGGTAGGCGCAAAATATGTCGCGTCCCAAGTCTCCTAATAAACGATAAGGCAGAGGACTATGGTGAAACCCTTAAGAGCCATAATACCGAGGTCACCTTTTTTAAGGTAGGCGCGAAACCTGTTGCATCCTAAATCCCCTTGTAAACTATAAGGCAGAGGGCTGATTCGCCGAGGTAAACCTCTTATGAGCCCTAAGGCCAAGGATCACCCCTTTGGAGGTGGCCGATGTGACTCTCCTTAAAACCAAAAGGCAGAGGATCAATAGTTGGATCTCCAGCATTAAAGGACATGCATATTCGAACTTGCGTGTTGCGTCCAGCCAAAGTGGGCTGAATAACGCCAGATGTAAGATATTAGGCTCAACTGAGCCAAATTAAGTAATTAAAGAACGGCAAGGAGACTCGGTAAGCTATCCTGAGCTTAACGACAGTATAGTAAGTGCAGCAACCGGATGCTTTCAACTGAGCTAGGCTGCACTAGTATTTTTCAGCAATCACATACGCTAAACAGTGCTGGGCTTAGTAGAAAATAAGAAACGCAGCAACCAGAGGCTACCACCCGAGCTGTGCTGCACTAGGATTTACAGCCGTCACTTGCGCTGAGCGCTGAGCTTAATCATACGAAATGCAACATGGCTTGTAATAAGTAGAATATATTCTTAAAATCTTGCAAGGGCAAGGCATTATATAATCCTCAGAAGTAGCGATTTGGACACGATAACTGATTAGGGCTCTATGACTTGTTTATACCAGGACTGCTTGGGTAACGCCGCAGAGGAGAAATTCCTTACAAATGGTGCATCAGATTCCAAGTTGCTACTCCGTTCGGGGACAGAGTGGAAAGACAGGCGGTAGATAGGCACATCGGCTGAGCTGCGCCAAGTTCTTTGACCAGATCTTCCAAGCTACGCTGGGCTTAATAGAAAATAAGAGCAAAAAAAGGAGAATTACAAATGGCACGTCCTCTTAGGAGGTCAACCAATGTAAATTAGATGCCAGAAGAGGCACTATGCTAAGCTAAGCCGATCCTAATAATCAGGCAGCGAAGAGACTCGATAAGTTAGAGCTTTAACGTAGGTGTAAATGCGGCAGCCGGATATTTTAAGCCAAGCTGGGCTGCACTAGGACTTGCAGCAATCATATGCGCTGAGCTGTGCTGGGCTCAGTGATAAGAAGCGCAACACGGTTTATCGCTGAGTAGAATCGATTTCTTGAACCTTGCAATAGCAAGGTAATATATAGTCTTCAGAGGTGACTTACCGAGGCGAATAAGATAGTGTTTAGACGCGAGGACATAGTGGGGCTCCATGCCCCATTCATGCTAAGATTGCTCGGATTAGCCCTGCTCTGTGTCTGAGCACATTTTGATTGTTACAACAAATATTGAACAAGTACTTGCTTTTTCTGTTTAAGTAATTTACGTATGCAATATACAAGAAAATTATGATACATGTCAAGTACACGGATTCTAGCTTTCAGGTCGGTAGGTTTTCCGACTGAGCTATGCAATCCTGGAGACTTGCCTATGCAGAGGATTGCTTACCCCAGCCTATTTACAAAACCACTTTGATGGCCAGCTGAGGTGAACTTGTCAGCAGCCCTTTATCATCCTTCAGGCCGACCAGCCTGGGTCAACATAGTAATGCAGCGGTTCGCTACGTCCGCGTAGTCATGTCTGGGTCTCTATCCTCAGAAGACCTGCGTCAATAATCATGTTGGCATCTTTCGTCAGGAGGAGACTAGGTAAACAACAAGTTATAAAACCTTGACCTCGGGTTGTAGTATTGCTGCAGATAGCGTAGCTCGATCAAGCACAAAATTTCTTGGGAAATCTGTCTATAGTCCTCTGTGTCATGCCCAATATCATGGTGAAAAAGGCAGTACAACCTTGGATCCCTTTTGCGTATTGGACTCGTTAGAGGCTTAGGATCTCTGGCCAGGCATTCCTTCCTCATGACAGTCAAAATATGAGCCTTAGAGGTCAACAGAGGCACGACGTCTTCACCTTGGCCTCCTAGTCATTTTAAAGCAGCGCACCTTTCATGCGATTTGGCTCTTCTGGCTGTAACGCTTTTTGAACACGCTTAAAGTGGAGCGCTAAAGCTTTCAAAGGCTCTGTTGTAGATGTGTGGCGACTTGGTCGCCTACTTGGGTGCCTGGCATTGGCCATGAACCCTTCTTGAGATTCATGATAATACCATGGACGCGTTGGAGAGTACTCCTTACGCTCTTTTCTTTGGCAGGAACCGCTGGGTGCAACAATCGGAGCTATTCCCTTCATCTCATCCACCACGGCCTGAAATACGTTTAGATTTTGGGCCACATACTGAATAGCCCTAACGTGCTCCTCACATAAAAAACCAGCAACTGGAGTTAAGGATTCCGCTTGACTAGCGGAGACCTGCTCCGGCGGGGGTCAAGAAGAGCGTTTATGTTTCGAGGGGTAGATATCCTGCCCACTCGCTAACTGTCTTTATCCATTTTTTAAAAGCTGGGTAGTGGGATGGTTGCCTACAAGGCTTTATATGAGTGAGTTTGGGAAGAGTCGGAGGTTCAGGCCCTTCTTCTAGCGCCAAATGACAAGGACGGATCCTCACCAGATGGATCAGAGGTGATCCGGAGAAAACACCATCTGTTCCTCGTTAAGCCTTTTCTAAAACCTACGATGGAAAGACAACGTTAGAGGCCCAGAGCTACGGCTCCGGGAAAAATCCTTTGATGCTCAAGTCAGTGTTGGGCATAGTCGTATGAATATAGATTGAAAGTAGAGATTGAAAAAAACCTGGAAAGTGTTCTCTATTGAGAGAGTGGATTTTTTTTGCTGGGAAAAGCTGTATTCAGCATAATTTGATCACATGTGAGGAGGTGCTTCTTTTATAGACGTTAGGAGTAAAGGCTGCATGGCAAGGAGCAGTATGATGACGACGTATGGCTGCCTTGTTGGCAACTTTCGCCTGCATGGCTGCCACGTGGTGACATATTGCTACCCTGTTGCAGTTCTTGTCTTCATAGTGGCCACGTATCGCCATATGTTGGGCTGCATGGCCCAGGTTGCTGCTGGCAGATGTCTGCCTAAGCATGGTGTGACTGAGCTCAGGTGCTGCCTAAGCAGTTCAGTTAGAAAACCAAGGTGGGGGTAGTATGTTTGATGTTGGTCCAGGATGTTCTGCCGAGCTGACCTGAACGAGCTGATCTGAAAGGTGCTCCCTAGGCGCTCTTGTCGGGTTGACCTGAGGTAAGTTCTGACTTGATCTGAACATATCCTTTGGCCATGCTGAAATAAAGGTCGCTGCCCTTAACCCTCTAATCGAGCTAGACTGTTATGTTGGGGACATGCTGATCCAGACCTTTTTGGTCGTTGCCGAGCTGAACTGGTCAAAGCCCGCTGGGAAAGTTCACCTCCTAGGCAGAGTAGGCCTGCTGGCTCGCAGATGGAAAGAACTTGGACTAGCCGAGTTGAACTTGGCCGCAGCCAGTTTTGGGTCCAGTAACGTTGACTGTTACTGACCGAGATGGAAGTACTTGACGTATCCAAGAGACAGTTTTTGGGTTCGTCATACCTCAACCTCTGGAAAAGCTAGAGAAGGAGGATCAGACAGAAGATTTCATTCTCATCGAAGGGAATCCAGAAAAAATCATAAATTCAGAGATTATTACCATGCAAATATCAAGCAACAACTACAGTGCTGCTCCGAGAATTTGCCATCATTTTTGCTTGGATCATAAATGACATGCAAGGTATCCTCACTGTGCTCGCAGCACATAACCTGATTGTAGATTCGAAGTTCAAGCCAATCAAGTAAAAGAAAAGGAATTTTGCCATAAAAAGAAACAACCATCGCCAATAAGGTAGAGAAGTTTTTGATAGTAAAGATTAAAATGTATGCCATTTGATTGTCCAATCCGGTTGTTGTGCCAAAGCAAGAGGGTAGTTCGCTGGTCTGTGTGGACTTTACAGACCTCAATGAAGCCTACTCCAAGGATTTCTTTCCTTATCCTAATCGACAGACTTATCAACTATAGGTGGGGTATTAGATATTCTATTTCTTGGATGCCTTCAAGGGTTATCATCGATTACGCTGCTTGAAGAAGATCAAGCCAAGACTTCTTTATCACGGAGATGGATACATACTGCTACACAACTATATCATTTGGTTTTAAAATGCCAGAGCCACCTGTCATAGGTTAGTCAACTTCATGTTTGAAAATCTTCTTCTGGACATAATAAAGGCATATATCGATCACATGTTGTTAAAGAAGCAGACCTTGGACCAATATGGTGCGACCTTGTGTGAGGTGTTCAAAATTCATAGAGACTCCAACATGAGGCTCAATTCAAAGAAGTGCAGATTCAGGGTTATGATTGAAAAAATTCCTAGGATATACGGTATCCGAAGATGGAATCCAAGCTAAACTCAACACGATTGAAGCTTTGAAAGATAGGCAGCCTCCCAGGTCCCTCAAGGAGGTTGAACGGCTAACCAGGCAAATCGCCACCCTCAATCATTTTCTATCTAAATCAGCAAACAAGGCCTTGCCGCTCTTTCCAATTCTAAGGAAGGTGACCCGGTTTTCATGGGACGAAAAATGTCAGCAAACCTTTATATAATTGAAGGAGTATTTGGAAGAGATTCCCACTCTGACTGTTTGGTTTCCAATGAGTATTTACACATGTACCTTTCAGTGTGCTATGAAGCTCTAAGCATAGTCTTGCTTAGGGATGAAGATAGTGAGTAACTGTCCATCTACTTTGTTAGAAAGACTCTGCATGGCCACTGGTCCGCTACTCAAATGCTAAGAAGTTGGTGCTTCCCTTAGTCTTCTCTACGCACAAGCCCTGACCCTACTTTCAGGCACATCCAATCATAGTAGTCACTGATCAATCTTTGAAACAGATTCTTTCCAAGCCGGAAATATCAGGATGCACTACTAGGTGGGCAATTGAGCTAGTGGAGTATGGCATTGAATTTCAACCATGCATAGCTATTAAAGCTCAAGCCTTACCCAACTTCATTGTTGAAGGGAAAGGAAGACCAGTAGACTGTTTACATTGACGGACAACCATCATAAGATGGCAACAGAGCTGGGCTACTGTTGACTAGCGCAAAGCAATGCGTTTTGAATTTCAAAGCACAAATAACGAAGCTGAGAATAAAGCACTGATCACATGCTTTAACCTTGCAAAAAAGCTCGAAGCTCAAAAGGTACAAGCCTAAAGTGACTCACAACTCATAGTCACCCAGGTCCGTAGCAAGTATGAAGTTAAACAAGAACCGATGAAGAAGTTTTCGGCTAAGTTCCAATGGTTAATCTCAACCTTCAAAAAATGGACTTAGACTAGATAATAAGATCCTAGAACAAGAAGGCAGATGCATTCTCCAAGCTTGCATCGACGACTCCTGCAACTCTGGGAATTTGTTTTGTGGAAAAAGTAAATCAACGAGCTTATTGTGAAAATATTAAGAGCTAAACAACTCAAGCATTCATGGCTACGGTCATGCCATGATCATCACAGAGAACACAAGCGTGCGGAGCTGAATCAATCTAGACCGAGCAGATTGAACTAGAGAGAGAAGAGAGGAAACAAAACTAGAGAGAGATAAATTTTATAACTGCTCAATTGATCATTCTTCTCCAATTCGAAAATGCTACACTCTTCGAATACAAATACAGAGGAAAGGAAAGAGGCGGTTATAACAGAATTGGCCTGAAATTACAAAGATACCCTCACTACTAAACTATCCATAGAAACTCAGCCAGGGGTAAATTAGTAACTTCACCCCAATTTAATTCTCCCGCCTTCGACTTCTTCTTCTCCCTTGCACCAGCTGCTTCCCGTACACCACTCCTCATGATCATCCCGTGACCACACCTCTAGGTTCTTCATTTCATCACGCAACTAGTGAACACCACAGATTAAACCTCTTATTCAACGATTGGGATGAACTGTCGCATTAATAGTCACGGGCAGGTCTGTGATCATTCAACATTCCAGCTGCACCCTTGCTTTCCCTTCTCCATCTGAATTCTCTATACTTTCAACACCCCCCCTCAAGCCATGCTTGCCACAAATGTTGCACACCCCAAGCTTTCCCAAAAGCTCACCCAAACGCTTGCTGTCCAACGCCTTAGTAAACAAATCTGCAAGCTGAAATTCCGTTCTTATTGGCATCAACTTAATCACCTTTTCTTGAACTTTGTTTCTCACAATGTGGCAATCTATCTCAATGTGCTTCGTACGTTCGTGAAAGACTGGATTTTCAGCTATATAGAGTGCACTCTTGCTGTCACAGAACATCTCCACAGGCTCCTGACCCTTCAGTCCCCAAATCACCACCTAGATACAGCAACCATTGCACTTCACACACAGCAGATGCCATAGCCCCTGTACTCCGCTTCTGCTGAAGATCGGGACACCGTGGTTTGCTTCTTAGCCTTCCAAGAAATTAATGCTTCACCAAGGAATACACAATACCCAGAAACGGACTTTCTTGTTTCCTTACAACCAGCCCAGTCCGAATCAACAAAGGCCCTCAACCTCAAGTCTCCAGTGCTGGGTAGCAACAGCCCTTGTCCAATGGTCCCCTTTAGATACCTTAGCACTCTGTGGGCTGCTCGTACATGATTAAGCGTGGGACAGTCAAGAAACTGACTCAGCTGCTGCACAACAAACGAGATATCCGGTCTAGTGATAGTGAGATAGATCAACTTTCCTATGAGTCTTCTGTAAATGGCAACGTCCTCAAACAGTTGTGAATCATTATGTGTCATTTTAAATGCATCTCCATTGGACTGACAGCAGGTTTGCAATCTGAAAAACCAAATTCTTCTAACAACTCCACCACATACTTCCTTTGGTTAATCAGCACTTTCTTTGATCGTGCAACCTCTATGCCTAGGAAGAACTTCAGATCACCAAGATTTTTAATCTTGAACTCCCTGTGCAATGCCTCCTTAATCCACTCAATTTCCCCCAAGTCATCACAAGCTAAGATCAAGTCATCTACATACACCAAAAGTATCAATAATGAGCCCTTCGTTTTCTTTGTAAACAAGGTGTAGTCATTCTTAGATTGTGTGAAGCCATTTGATATCAAGAATGCAGTAAGCCTTGCATTCCATTCTCTGCTCGCTTGCTTTAATCCGTATAGAGATCTTTGTAACTTACACACCATTCCTTTTCGTGGTAAAGCCAGTCCCGGAGGTGGCACCATGTAAATTTCTTCGTGTAGCTCACCATGTAAGAATGCATTGTTTACATCTAGCTGATGCACATGCCATTTTTGTCTGGCAGCCATGGCTAGCAACATTCTCACTGTGCTCATCTTCGCTACCGGAGAGAACGTATCTTGATAATCTATTCCTAGTTGTTGCGTATATCCCTTAGCAACCAACCTTGCCTTAAACCTCTCTACTGTCCCATCAGCTTTATGCTTTACCTTATACACCCACTTACAACCTACAGCTTTCTTCCCTGGTGGCAACGATGTTAGCACCCAGGTCTTATTCTCTTCCAGAGCAGTTATCTCGGCTTTCATGGCTCTTTGCCACTCAACTGAGGCTGCTGCTTCAGCATAAGTTTTGGGCTCTGTGCACGCACTAATATTTAAAACATATGCTTTGAACTTAGGTGTCAACAATCAAAGGTTAGATATTTAGACACAGGATGTGGAGACGTTTTGGTTGGTTTCTGTGGGTTTATAGCTTGATTTGAGACTTGGCCACAATGATATTTTGCAAGTAAGAGGGAGGATGTCTGTTTCTGTGAGGTCTTGTGATGGGAAGTTCTATATTAATGGAGGAGCTGATAGGTACTGATCTTGACTCATTGGCATTATGGGAGAGGTCATGGTCATCAGACGAACCTTGGACTGCTGTAGATGAATCTTGGATTGTTGGATGGTGGTCATTTGAGTGGTGGTTGAGTACAGGCAGGGAGGAGCATTGGCTGGGATGAATATGTTGAAGTGTGGCTTGATGTGGTTAGGCTGATGGGTGGCTGATTCTGTTTGTGGTGTGGATGAGTTGGTTAGGCTGATGTGGCTGTGGCTGTGTGTGGTGTGGCTGATGTTGGTTGGCTGTGATGTGTGAGTGGTGTGGCGTGGCTGTGGTGTGGCATGATGTTGTTAGGTGATGTGGCTTGTGGCTGTGGCTGTGGTGTGGCTTGATGTTGGTTATGTTGGGCCCCCCCTAGATGTGACACTGGTATTGGCATGAAAGATTCAGTGTCACATCTGGAATTAGAGAAATGGAACTCAGTATCAGAAGAAAGAGAATGATCAGACAGATGTGGTAAGGAAACAACAGAATTGCCAAGTAAGGGAAAACTGTCTCAAAAAAACACAACGTCCCCTAGAGATGAATTATATCTCTGGACTCAAGATCTTGAAGGATATATCCTTTTGTGGTGTGAGATAGGCCCAGAAAAAATGCAACTTTTTGATCTTGGGCTGAACTTATCTCTAGATGGGCAAGTAATCGTAGCATAGCATAACAACCAAATACTTTGAGATTGACATAGGAGGGAGGACTGTTGTGGAGAATCTCTATGAGGAGTCTGTTGATGAAGAAGAGGAGGAAGGGGTGAGGTTGATGAGGTAAACAGCGTGTTGCACGCAGAACCCCCAATAGGAGGCAGGGACATGGGATTGGATTTTAAGTGCTCGGGCTACGTTCAATTGTGCTGCTGTTTTCTCTCAACTGTCCCATTTTGTTGAGGCGTATAAGTACAACTTGTTTGGTGTATAATGCTTTAGAAGAAAGAAAGCAGGCATACTAAACTCAAGACCATTGTCCGAACGAACAATTTTTATATTGGTATTGAACTGCACACGTACAAAGTTCCAGAAATTCTCAACAACAGATCTAGTTTCTGATTTTGCTTTCATCAAAAAAATCCAGCAATATCTACTGTAATCATCTACAATGGTGAGAAAATATCTCTGGCTAAACATAGTAGGATGTTTATAGGGGCCCCAAATATCCATGTGAATAAGAGAGAAGGGTGAATGAGTTACAGAA
Source organism: Eustoma russellianum (assembly GCA_036186865.1). Taxonomy (NCBI): domain Eukaryota; kingdom Viridiplantae; phylum Streptophyta; class Magnoliopsida; order Gentianales; family Gentianaceae; genus Eustoma; species Eustoma russellianum. The sequence continues at coordinate 13,161,340 of AP025072.1, read as the reverse complement.
TTTGAGACGGGAAAAGGGATCCTTTTTTGTTTGGCTAGAGGGCATACAGTACAGGGTTCTGTAAAAGAAGAAACATCAACTGAGGAGTCAAGCTTGTTGATCTCCTTCATTCTAGATAAGGCTTGATGCCCAAGTCTGGAATGCCAAAGGAAAGAAGAAGAAGACTTGGAGACTGCTAATGTCTGGCACGGATCAAAAACAGGTGCTCTACACAAAGGCTGATCAGCTAGATGGTACAGGCCATGACGGACTTCAGCTGAACCAATCGTCTTCCTGCTCAGATGTTCCTGAATGCAGCACATATTTGAATGAAATGAAGATCAATATCACCAGTCATTGTGAGTTTACTAAGGGATATGAGATTGAAGGAAAAGGCTGGGATATGAAGCACATGATGCAACGTCAGATTTGGAAGAACACTCACCGTGCCAACATTCTCAACACTAACAGTTTGATTATTAGGCAACTTAACTGACATTCCAGTCACAGGTTTATAGGAATCAAAGAAAGAGAGGGAACAAGAGATGTGATCTGTGGCACCTGAGTCCAATATCCATACACTAGAAATATTAGATTGCACATTACCTTTCCACTTACCTGAACCATTGACCTGCTGAGCAGACAACACTGCGTGATGACTATGTGATGGCTCTGCAGCATTGGGACTCATCACTGTGCCTCTGTCCTTATGCTCTTGCAACAACCCCATAAGTTGCATATACTGCTCATGTGTCAAAGCAGGAGCCATTTGCATCACAGGATCATTCATCACCTCATTTGCTTGACAGAACTCAGCACCAGATTGTGCATACTCCACATTGTTCTGCACCACATCAACTTCATTACTTACACAATTCACCTGTCCCTTGCCTTTATATCCGGGGGGAAAACCATGCTTTCTATAGCATCTATCCACGGTGTGGCCACCATATTGCAGTGAGTACACACGGGGGCCTTAGAGCCATAGCCAGACTTTTGGCTCATGAACTCTCTCCTACCACCTCTACCTCCAGACTTCTGCCAATTACTACTAGTACCACTAGGACTCATTGTCCTGTAACCAAAACTGCCCTGTCTAGGCACACCACCAGCATTAAGGACAAGTGATTGGTTATTAGCAAACTGGTTTTGACCACCAGCATAGTGTAGCTTCCTCTCCAACTTAGCTGCCATAGCAAAGGTTGTTTTCAGGTCCGGTAATGGAGTGGATAGAAGCACCTGTGACTTCACTGGTTCATACTCATCATTAAGACCTTTAATGAACCTTATAACGTGATCATCCTCCACAAATTTATTTATCTGACTAGATACATTACATGTACACCTATTGCATACACAATTAGGAATAGCTCTCAACACCATTAATTCCTCCCAAAGGACCTTAAGCTTCGTATAATACTCAGTTACCGAGCTATCTCCTTGCTTAGTGGCATAAAACTGCTCTTGCAGGTCTGATAAACGAAAAACGTCTGCATTACTGTACCTATGCCTCAAATCATTCCAAATGTCTAAGGAATTATCAAACCACATTACGCTTTGTCCAATGGACGGAATAACAGAATTTACAATCCAAGATGCAACCATATTATTCGCCTTCGTCCAAGCAGCGAATCTACGACTAGTTTCCATTGGTTTAAGAATAGTACCTGTAATGAAGCCAATTTTATTCTTCGACTCAAGAGCTCTACGAAAAGTCCTGCTCCATCTGTGATAGTTGTTCCCATCCAATAAAGGCTGAACGAGTACCAGCGAAAGGCTGTCTCCAGGATGAATATACAATGGATCCTCTGATGGATCGATTGGAGCTGCACCTTGTGACATGTTCACTGGAGATTGAGTAGAACTGCTCAGGGATGCTTGATTCGAAGCCATAAACGTACCAAAATTCATCAGTTACCCGATCAAAAGCTCTGATACCATGTGAAAATATTAAGAGCTAAACAACTCAAGCATTCATGGCTACGGTCATGCCATGATCATCACAGAGAACACAAGCGTGCGGAGCTGAATCAATCTAGACCGAGCAGATTGAACTAGAGAGAGAAGAGAGGAAACAAAACTAGAGAGAGATAAATTTGATAACTGCTCGATTGATCATTCTTCTCCAATTCGAAAATGCTACACTCTTCGAATACAAATACAAAGGAAAGGAAAGAGGCGGTTATAACAGAATTGGCCTGAAATTACAAAGATACCCTCACTACTAAACTATCCATAGAAACTCAGCCAGGGGTAAATTAGTAACTTCACCCCAATTTAATTCTCCCGCCTTCGACTTCTTCTTCTCCCTTGCACCAGCTGCTTCCCGTACACCACTCCTCATGATCATCCCGTGACCACACCTCTAGGTTCTTCATTTCATCACGCAACTAGTGAACACCACGGATTAAACCTCTTATTCAACGATTGGGATGAACTGTCGCATTAATAGTCACGGGCAGGTCTATGATCATTCAACATTCCAGCTGCACCCTTGCTTTCCCTACTCCATCTGAATTCTCTATACTTTCAACACTTATGACCAACTCGAAGTCTTGCCGGTGGATTACCAATCCACTTGGATGAGTGAAATCATTAAGTATTTATCCCGCAGACAACTCCCCGAGGATCGAAATACATCAATGCATTTGTGGGTCAATGCAACTCGATATGCTCTGTTCAATGGAGTGATCTAACGCGTAACCTTTTCATTCCCTTGGCTCAATTGTGTCATGTTGCGACTGAAGATGGGGACTATCTCATAAGAGAGACACATAAGGGAATATATGGCAACCATTCTAGTTTATGGACCACGACACGTGTCTGCTTTTAGATTATTACTGGTCCACGGTGCAGAAAGATGCTGAGGAGCTGGTAACCAAGTGTCTGCAATGTTAAATTCATAGTCCTCTACATCACCTTTCAACATATGAGATGATAACATGGTAAGTCTGGCCATTCTCCTAATGGGGGATAGGTTTAGAGGGACATCTGCCCAAAGCCTATGGTTCTGTGTAATTTCTTAAGGTGGCCATCGACTACATCACCGAGTGGGTGGAAGCCGGCCCCTTAGCTTTGATCATTCGACAAAACACCAAGAAGTTCCTCTAGAAAAGCATCGTCCACAGGTACGATCTTTCTAGAGTTTTGGTATCTAATAACGAGAGATTATTCGCTGAAGATCCTGCAAGGAGTTGGTGTGTGGAGCTTTAAATGAAGTAGCATACATCCTCTATAGCACATCCACAAAACGTCTATAGAAGGCCAGGCCATGTTGAAGGAAGCGCACAACTGTGCTAAGAGCAATGATGCACAAAGTCGCAGCTAAACTAATAATGAGAAAGAAATCAGGGTGATTGGTGTACAAGGGATTAATGTTGCAATCGAAATCTGAGAATTTGTGCTGGCAGGATCAAAACGGTTAGATTGTGGGGGCCAAAGAGATGAACATGTGCGTGGATCAAGAGTGCAGGTGCAGAGGAGAAGAGGTAGAAGAAGCTGGGCATGCCGGAGTTTTTAAGTAGAGTGAAGTTACGTTTTTACCCTTCAGGTGTACAGAGTATCTTTTGTATTAGTAAGTGCTTTCTTGTAATTTCGCTATATAATTGAACCCGTGGTGTATAAACGGGTTCAACCAACACCTGATGTGGCAGTTATTCAATCACAAAATATCTTCTCCATTCTTGACACATTCGGTTGCTCTGCATTTTTCACACGATGCATTCCTTCTTCTTTTCCTGGTTTTGCTTGATTTTGATCTTTAACATGGTATCATAGCGTATGTGAATGTGATTGTTGTTGTTCTTGACATTTTCTTTGGTTGAATCATTTAGTTTGATCTTGTTGTTTTTGAATATCAATTGTGATGGCTTCAACGAGTAACAATCGGAGTCCAACAACGGATAATCAATCAGAGAATGTGATATTTGGAACGAGAGTAAATCAAAATCAAGGTCCAGAAAACCGGTTGCAAAATCCATACTACCTACATCCTGGTGACAGTCCTGCGACGGTGCTTGCGCAACCTCCTTTGAACGCTCATAACTTTCATACTTGGAGCCGTATGTTTAGAATGGCATTATTGGTGAAGAACGAGATAGGTATCTAGACGGTACGATTCCTAAACCACTTGAAATTGATCCTCAATATTCTGTTTAGAGACAAGTTAATTCTATGGTACAGTCATGGATAATGAACTCTGTGTCCCAATCCATTGCGCAAAAAATCATATGGTATGATAGTGCAGTGGATATATAGAATGGTTTGGTTATGAGATATGGTAGTACTGATCCTTTTAGGCTATCAGAATTGCTAGAAAATTTCTATTGTATTAAACAAGATTTGTTGTCTGTGACGGATTATTTCACTAAAACGAAGGTTGTTTGGGAAGAGCTCATGGCTATGTGATGCGATCCAAGGAGCCCTAAACATACAAACTTCACAAACAAGGGCGTTGAACATACTAACTCCACAAACAAAAAACTTTTGCGCAAATAGAAGATGTAAACTAAAAAGCTTCTTGTTCAAACATATGCAAGATTAGCCAAGGAATATAGATACATGATTTTTCTATGTTTATTGAGGTCATGATTTGATTTTCCTCGTGTTTAATGCATATCATAGGATGTAAATGTTGGTGGGAGGGCAGGATGGTCATTTCATGCGTTGTCGTTGTAATATCGAGTCTAGTTGTTTGCGTTGTCATTGTTTTAGGTCTCGGATATTTTATGAAGTCTTGTAATATGTGTTTATAGTGCTAATTACCATTTATAAGTGTTTTCTAAGGTGACAAGGCTAAATAAGGAAAGTGACTTGAAGAGTCCCTATTTTTCAGGAAGGCAGCCGGACACCAATCGGTATTTTGGACGCCTAGGTCGGAGTACTGATCCAAATGGGTTCAAACCACTTGGAGGTTTCAAATAACTCAATTTATGACGATTTTCAAGTTTTACACTTTTGCTAATTCGGGCTACAAGATGGACCGAAATCAGGTGCAAGTTGCGAGTCCAGAATGGAAAGTACTGAAGATCACTGGATGGATACCTAATTTTTGGAGGCCCGTATCTCTGTCAAGAAAGTCCAAATGAGGTGATTAAAAAGCCCAAATGCAAGGGACTTTTATGAGCTACAACTTTACTAAAGAGTGCAAACCCTAATTCGGCGTCTACAAGCGGCTATAAGCCAGTAACCGACAGGGTATAATTCCAGTGCGAGATTTTAGGGATTTGAGTTATGTAATCTTCCTTGATTAGCTTTGACTTATCTTTATTCTAAATTTGATTTAGATTAATAGGTAGTAATCTAAAGACTTTGATTGGTTAGTTAAATTTTAGGAATACCAAAATATAGCATTATATTAGGGTCAAACAACGGCAGCAAAGTTTTTCAGAATTTTTCAGAATAAAAAATTTCAGCTTTTTGATTGCAACCGTGTGTTGCTTCTGTGTGCTTTTCCTTTGATTTTCACAAAGTAAAATCAAGGCTAGATCCAATCAAGGTTTGAGCAAACCTAGTTGATGAATCACAATCCAAGGATACTGAACGACGTGTTGGATTGGAAGATTCGAATTGCTCAACGTAGACGTTGTTGATTTCTCTTGTCCAAGAAGGTGGTGTTGGCGCCATTGTCCCACGCAAGGGTGATCAAAGGTGTCTTTTGGAGTTGAAAGAAGCGATCGTCAATTCCATACGATCCAAGATCGTATCACTATGAGACCAATACCTGTTTGTTGCTGTAGAGGATGTAGATGTAGTGTAACATTGGAGATGAGGAAATTTGTTGAAAGTGATTACGTAATCAAATTCATAAAAGGACTCAATGATAACTTTGATCCGATGAAGTCTCAAGTATTTGTAATGACACCCTTGCCTGATATAAACATTGCTTTTTCTACGGCTCTTGAAGTTTGTGAGGAAAGTTGTAGGAGATTCCTCTATAATTCCTGTAGATGGTAGTACAGTGTTGGTGAGTGATGTAGAGACCACAGAGAGCATGGCTGCTAATACATTTGTGAAGAAGCAGCAATTTGGTGCATATAAACAAGGAGGTGGAAGATCCTCTTCTGGGGATGGTAGGAGGTTCCAATGTACTTATTGTGCCATGATGGGACACACAGTGGACATGTGTTTCAAGAAATACGGATATCCTCCAGGATTTACTGGATCCAAGTCCATAGTGAATATGACAGAAGCGATTGATGTTGAACCTGAGGTGTCTCAAGTGGAGAAGAACCTGCAGTCTCTAGTTCTGGCGCCAACAGAACCAAAAATTGTTGAAATGGTTGAGTAAGTGTGAAGATAGTCCAGAGGGTGGCCAGGATGTCCAAGGTGCTATTATGTCTGCCCAGGCAGGTAAGATGGCAGGTAACACTCCTATTAATGCTTTAAATACATGGATTTTGGATTCTGGTGCAACTGATCACATAGTATCTCATTTGTCTCCCTTTTCATCTTATAAACTCATTGATCATATATCTATCAGACTACCTACAAAACTGACAGTGGCAGCTACACATATTGGCATAGTAGTTGTTAATCCTTCCTTGATACTCAAGGACGTCTTGTATGTTCCAGTTTTTGCATTCAATCTTTTGTCTCTCAGTAAGCTTACTTCTAATCCCAACTTACTCATTCAATTTCAATCTGATACTTGTCTAATTCAGGATCAATTGTCCAAGAGGATGATTGGTTCAGCTAAGCTCTCATATGAGTTGTACCATCTGCAAGGTACATCAGCTTTAAATACTTTGCCAACCTGCTTTGTTTCAAAAACCTCTCACACAGATAGCTCCCTATGGCATTGCAGATTATGGCATGCCTCAACACCAAGATTAAAGGAAATATAGAAGTGTGATGATTCAATCTCAGTACAAGATCCCTCCATACCCTGCTCTATCTATCCACTAGCTAAACTCAGAAAATTGCCTTTTCCCATTTCTTCCTCAATATCTGAAAATCCATTTGATCTTGCATATGTTGACATTTGGGGTCCAAATAAGTACCCAACTCTATATGCTCAGAGATATTTTCTTACTATTGTTGATGACCATAGTAGGTATACTTGGGTCTATCTGTTAAAGTCTAAGTCTGAGGTCAGATCCTTACTGCAGAACTTTTGTCAATATGTTGCTACTCAATTCGAAAAATCCATTAAAGTCCTAAGAACAGATAATGGCCTGATTCACTGGACTAGTTGTGTGTACACACCTCAGCAAAATGGTCTGATGGAAAGGAATCATCAGCGTATACTTACTGTGGCAAGGTCTTTGAAATTTCAGGCCTGTCTCCCTATGTCATATTGGGGATTTACTGTCTTACATGCTATCCATATCAATAACATTCTTCCAATTCCTATTCTGCATCACAAAACACCTTTTGAACTCCTGTACAAAATCAAACCATCCTATCAGCATCTTAAAGTTTATGGTTGTCTGGCGTATGCCTACAACCAGCAGCCTAACAAACATAAATTTACTCCCAGAGGCGTCAAGTGTCTGTTCCTAAGCATTCCCTCTAATACCAAAGGATACATATTGCAGAACATTGATACTAAACAAATCCTCATATCAAGAGATGTCAGATTTGAAGAACAGTGTTTTCCTTTTTCTTATAACTCAGACACTCATTCGGGAGAAGTGCCAGCCCAGCAGAACCACCATCAACCTACTCTTATGCCTGACCTTCCAAGCCTCACACCTTCTGATCATTCAAATTCAACATCCGCTTACCCTGTACCTCATCTTTCTACTCCTATTCCTTCTACTGAGTCACCTACTTCAGCCTCATCTACAACACCAAACACTCCATCGTATGACACATCTAACTGTCATTCAGACCTTCCTAACTATAATCTAGACACCCCCCTGGTCATCAACCAGGAAGACCAACACCTAATTTCTGATCCTCGTATACCTCACATCAAGAATCCTGAACCTGTATCATGGCCAACCGGAAAAAGACAACCTCCAGCTTATCTCCATGACTATCACTGCAATCAACTCACATCATCTGTTAACCTCACTGATTCATCTTCTAAGTATCCTCTAGCATCCCACTATTCACTACATCAGTTGAAACCAAAATACAAAAACTATGTGCTTAACATTAGTTTTCAGTAAGAACCTACATCATGTCACCAGGCATCATAGGCAGCACATTGGAAGGAGGCAATGAAGATTGAGTTGGCTGCTCTGGAAGCTAACTATACTTGGAGCTTAGTTTGGCTACCAGCAGGCAAGAAACCAATTGGCTGTAAATAGGTGTACAAAATTAAAAGGAAGGCTGATGGTAGCATTGAACGTTATAAGGCCAAGTTAGTTGCGAAAGGCTACACTCAGCAAGCTGGCATTGATTATGAGGACACTTTCTCCCCTATAGCTAAGATGACCACTGTTAGACTCTTGCTTGCACTAGCCTCTATCAAACAGTGACATATCCATCAGTTTGATGTTAACAATGCATTCCTCCGTGGAGATTTACACCAAGAAATTTACATGACACTCCCTGAAGGTGTTCCATCTACTGCTTCTGGTACCGTTTGTAAACTTCTCAAGTCATTGTATGGCCTTAAGCAAGCCAGTAGACAATGAAATGAAAGGCTCACAAAGTTTCTGTTGTCTCATGGATTTAAACAATCAGAACATGATTACACCATGTTCATCAAAGGGACTCCCAATGCTTTTCTTGTTCTTCTTGTATATGTAGATGACATTCTTGTAGCCAGTGATTCACTTTCTGATATTCAGACCTTAAAAACCAGCTTGCATCATGAATTTCAGATTAAGGATCTAGGTCCACTCAAGTACTTCTTGGTCTTAGAAATTGCCAAGTTTCAGGGGGGATATACCTAGTCAAAGGAAATACACGCTAGAGCTGCTACAAGAAGGTGGAGTCCTGGCATCTAAGCATGCTAAAAGTCCTATGGACCCAAATTTGAAACTAGCACACAATGATTCAGAGTTGATTGAGGATGTCTCTGGATACAGAAGGATGATAGGAAAGTTATTGTATTCGACCATTACTAGGCCGGACATTACATACGCTGTTCAACAACTTAGTCAATTTCTTGATGTTCCCACTAGATTACACCTAAAGGCAGCTCAAAGAGTTCTTAGATATCTGGAGGGTACACCAGGACAAGGACTCTTCTATTCTAGTAGGGTTGATCTGAGGCTAACAGGCTTCTCAGACTCAGATTGGGCTGTATGTTCAGAAAGTAGAAGATCAGTAACAGGCTATTGTGTGTTTTTAGGAGACTCTTTGATATCCTGGAAAGCCAAGAAGCAAACCACGGTTTCTAGATCCTCATCAGAGGCTGAATATAGAGCTCTTGTCTCAACAACTTGAGAGTTGCAATGGATACTCTATTTACTGAAGGATCTGAAGGTCGTATTCAATGAACCAGTGGATGTAATGTGTGACAATAGAAGTGCTATATAAATTGTAGAAAATCCAGTATTCCACGAGAGAACGAAGCACATAGAAATTGACTGTCACATTGTAAGATACAAATATCAACAAGGTGTTGTTAGGCCGGTGCCCATTAACACTCAGTTGCAATTAGCTAGTGTGTTTACGAAAGCAGTGGATTCACAGAGGCTACGCATCCTGACTGAGGCTTTAGGGGTGTGTAATTTGTTTGCTCAGTCAGGACTGGGGGGGGTTTTGAAGGAAGCAGCTCCCAGCACAACTGTGCTAAGAGCAATGATGCACAAAGTCGCAGCTAAACTAATAATGAGAAAGAACTCAGGGTGATTGGTGCACAATGTTGCAATCGAAGTCTTAGAGGTTGTGCTGGCAGGATCGAAACGGTTGGATTGTGTGGGCCAAAGAGATGAACATGTGCGTGTATCAAGAGTGCAGGTGCAGAGGAGAAGAGGTAGAAGAAGCTGGGCACGCGGGAGTTTTTAAATAGAGTGAAGTTACGTTTTTGCCCTTCAGGTGTAAAGAGTATCTTTTGTATTAGTAAGGGCTTTCTTGTAATTTTGCTACATAAATTCTGTTGAACCCGTGGTGTATAAACAGGTTCAACCAACATCGGATGTGGCAGTAATTCAATCACAAAATATCTTCTCCATTCTTGACACCTTCGGTTGCTTTGCGTTTTTCACACGATTCATTCCTTCTTCTTTTTCTGGTTTTGCTTGATTTTGATCTTTAACAAGCCAGACTGGGTTGGTGAATTACCAAGTGTTCTTTATACGTGTCGAAAAACTCCATCAACTTCTACAAAAGAGGCTCTATTTGATCTGGTCTATGGATCTGAGGCGACCATACCTATAGAGATTGGAATTCGTTCTTCAGTGATGGAGAATTTCTCCTTCATAAGAAATGATCGAAATCGCTTGATAAAACTTGGCGAATTTGAAGAGAAAAGAAATATAGCCCTCATCCAGATGGCCATGCAACAAACTTTTATTTCTCAGTATTCTAATTCCAAGGTTTGTCATGCCTATTTAAAAGTAGGCTGTAATTGTTGGATATATTGGAAGTTTGGGCTTTGGCCTATTAAGGAAAGTTACAAACTTAGTTAATCAACATACTTTGAGCTTAATTATGATTAGTTTTCGTTAATGAAAATCGAAAACTAATAGACCTTTAATTATCTATGTAACGAGTAGTTAATTTTAGGCTTTGGAATTACTCAATTACGATACCGGGTGAATGAGAAATTAATGCTTAAAGTAGATAGAGAACATGATTAGTGGGTGATTTGTCCTCTTCTTAGGAGGCCACATCACCCTTATGGAGGAATACCACATTGGACAATTGAACTAATTTAGCCACCTTATGAATGGCTATAATGGACACTTTAGATGTGCCCTTGGGGCATCAGAAGTTTTTGACTGGAGGGAAGACCTAGAAAGTGCCACATGTGCGCCGCCCGCTCGTCCGGCTGGCTCAGGCTCGGGCTCATGGGCACGTGGGCTGGGCCGGTTCTTATCTTTTTGGCGAAAATTTATTTGGGCTTTTGGATTAATCATTTTTTGTAAATAGTTAAAGGCTTCGGGCCTAACTGCTCAGCAGCACAAACGTCTCCAGGTTCGGTCCGATATCGTGAGGATCAAACGGTTTTTTCAAACCGATTTGATCAAACAGATTCCTATCTTCCCTTATGCGATAATATCAAACAGTTTTAATCTAACGGTAGCAGAAGGGTCAGTTCTGATCCAACGGTTGAATTTCAAACTGACTAACCGAATATGGTTTTCATCTAACGCTCCAGGATTAATCATGTATTTCGGTTTTTCATCTGACCGCTGTAATTTAAACCTTCCAAAGCCGCCAAACAAACACTGGGAAGTTTTCATCTGACGGCTCTAGTCGATCTACGGTTGTGATCCGACGGTCACGAGTCCATCTATGAAAACCGATTTCCAACCGATCTCTCTACATACACAGAGGATGGGTGTGCGATCAGAACACACACTCATCTTCGGACATCGCTTTCTTCTTCATATTTCTGCATCACGTCCAAGAGAAGTAGGACACTCAAAGGTTCGCTGCAGTTCAAGTTCAGCAGTGCCGCTCAACTGAACAGGTACCCGTTGTATCCTGGGAGACGTTTGCTAATGCCGGTTGGGCACAGTATACTAGAGCAATGTTTCTTAAGGACAGAGTCCTCGACTCGCTCTGGGTTTGGTTTGCTGTTTACTGTTTTCATACGCATATACCGAACGATTGCATCTTGGTACAGGATTGATTGTTTCCAACAATCTAAAGACGTATTCAGATCAAATTAATTTCTGTACTGTTTTTTTACGCAAAGCATTGTTCATACTGATTTGCGGTCTGTTTCTACCCATTTCTTATATCCGACACTGTTCTGATCTATACGTTTTGATTGAGTTGAACAGGAATGGAAAACGAAACCTCAATTCTGTTCACGACTTTAACAGTGCAAACTCCGTGTCTGCACCTTACGGGACCAATAACGTTGCTACCGGTGTGCCGTTCAACACAGTTCCCCTGGCACCTAGCAGAGGGCCTCAGATGAATCCTGCTGCCACAGTTGCACATATGGAGAAGCCGGAAAAATTTGCTGGCAGTTATGACAGCAAAAGATTCTGTTAGCACTGGGCTTGGCCAAAATTCTGAGCGAGGATCCACCAGTGGTAGAACCTGTAGAGGAAACAAATCAGAACATGCAGAATGCCTTGGGTGCTGAAGCGTGGGCGTACAATAATTTCTGTTGTTTGAATCTCATTCTGAGTTGCTAGATAATACTATCTATGAAGTGTTTTGTACTTATAAAACTACAAAAGCGTTGTGGTTGGCTTTAGATAAAAAGTGTCGTATAGAAGATGCTGGCACGAAAAAGTTAATAGTTGGTAAATTTCTCAACTACAAAATGCTAGATTCCAAAATTGTCATTTCACAGGTTGAAGAAATACAGATGTTGGTATCTGAAATGGAAGAGGAGGGCATGACGCTCAGTGAATCTTTCCAAGTTGTGGCTGTGATTGAGAAGCTGCCTCCTTTGTAGAGGGAATTTAAGAGCTATCTCAAGTACAAACGAAAGGAAATGAAGATGGAAGATTTGATTGTCAGGCTTCAGATAAAAGAGGACAATCATCGTGCTGATAGAAAGCTATTCTCTCACTCTGGTCAAGCCAAGGCTCATGTTTTTGAGGCAAAGAACAAAAAGAAAATTAACACTTTGGACGTGAATGTCAAAGGCAAGGAGATTGCAAAGAAGTTCACAGGTAAGTGTTATAGCTGTTAAAAATCGAGGCACCACAGCAGTGACTGTTGTAAGCCCAAAAAGAATCAGAATCAAACCAAAGCTAAAGTGAATCTGGTCGGCGCAATGGCAGATCTGAATCTCTACACAGTGGTGACTGAATGCAAGGCAGTGGGAAATCGCATGAATGGTGGGTGGACACAGGGGCCACTCGACACATATGTGCCAACAGGGTAATGTTCAACGACTATGTACCCACAAAAAATAATAAACAACTATTCATGGGGAACTCCGATAGCTCAAAGATTGAGGGATCAGGCAAGGTGGTTCTGAAACTGACCTCAGGAAGGGAGCTGACACTGCAAAGTGTGTTGCATGTTTCTGACATCCGGAAGAGCTTGGTATCTGGCGTTCTACTAGTCAGTCCTGGTTTTAGACTTGTTTTTGAGGCGAACAAATTTATTCTTTCTGAGAAGGGCTTGTGTTTGGGAAAGGGGTACCTTACTGATAATAGGTTTAAATTAAATGTTATGACTATTGTACCAAAGAAAGTTGCGCCCACTGAGGCTAATAAAATTGTTTCCTCTTCTACTTACATGCTTGAGTCTTCTTGTTTATGGCATTTTCGTTTGGGACATGTTAATTACAAGTCAATACAACGAATGATTAACCTTGACTTATTACCCAAACTGGACTTTAATAATAATAAAAAATGCCAAATATGTGTTGAAGAAAAAATGACAAAAGCACCATTTCCTTCAACGGAACGAAACACTGAACCCTTGGATTTAAATCATACAGACTTGTGTGATTTAAAGTTCGTGCAAACAAGAGGAGGTAAAAAGTATTTTGTAACTTTTATCGACGATTGCACTAGATAATGTTATGTTTATTTGCTAAGTAGCAAAGATGAGGCCATTCATGCTTTTAAAGATTATAAGAATGAAGTTGAGAATCAACTTAGCAAACGAATTAAAACAATTCAAAGTGATAGAGGCGGGAAATATGATGCATCTTCTAATGAATTCTGTTCAAAACATGGCATTATTCATTAAACGACTGCACCATATTCACCTCAATCTAATTGTACTGTAGAACGAAAAAACCTTACTTGTAGCGCCCCGCACCCCGGCCTCGCCAGATACGGTGCGCCTGCCGTACTTTACTACGGAGAGTACCAGGCGTCGATCCATAACATATCATAGTCCAGAATAAAACATGTAGACTTTCGTGCTTACACGTCAACCAGTAAGCAAAATCGAGAGAGAATAAAAAACTTTTAAAGATAAAAGCGTCTAACACCCATCATAAATTTTACGGACATGTTCTTAGAATACGGAAATACGAAATCCATTGTTTCCAACACAAACTCATAAAAGATCATAAATCACTTCCATCATCGCAGAATTCCTTAAGTTGTCCACCTCCCGCTCCTCTATGGATAAAGAACCCTAGGTTCATCTTCGATCCATTCGACCCTATTTCCTGCGGGTTCTGGGAGGAAAAATAAGGGGGTGAGTGACAACGTCACTGTTAGGAAATCCGACAAGATCACTGCAAAATGCGCAGCGGAAAAACAATGCTTGATCTCCGATTTCCTACCAAGGATCCATGTTGTTCGTTTATATCAATGAAAGAAACGTAAAATTACCTCCAAAGATTCGAAATCTGTAGGTGGAAGAGGTACAAAATCACGAACACCCTCTGTCGGTATCCACATGAATGCTTCCGCCTGGAGTGCTAGCTCTTGAACGGCGCGGCTGAGAACTCTGTTTTTCTGAAAAACGTTTTTCGTTTCATTTTTTGCTGATTGCTTGGTGTGTGAGATACGCCAAGCTACATACATATATATAGAGATCAAAATCCGATTCCAGATCAGATGTATTAAAGTCTATCATAATCCGTACCAGATACGGATTCTGTTAGGATTAGATAAAACCAATCAAAATCCATATCAGATATGGATTCTTTGTTATTATCCGATGATATAAATATTTATATACAAAAACGAAAATAATAATAATAATAATTAATATCCAATATTAATATTATTAATATTAAAAACGATAATAATAATAATAATAATAATTAATATCCAATATTAATATTATTAATATTATTAATCTCAGCCATACGCTTTCTTGTGTGTGACCCGATAGGCCCATATTAATTGTCAGTTGATTAAATCTCTATTCAACCAACAAGTCGTAATTGTTCTCTAGCAAGACATTACGACTACCCAATTAATACGAGTAAAGTCCAACTAGCCTAATAATAGCACATGTATTAATCCCTTTGTCACATGATATCTAGTTTGAACATAAGCCATGGTCAGCGTCATACTTATATTGTTCAAACATACGATTACTCGATCTCTAAGTAGACTGATAAAACAAATGATATTGATCACACTATCAATTCATTTGAGCACGGCCACGCATTTCACAGTCTCACTAATCGAGGGGTCCAAAGATATCTCTCTCGATAGAGAGGGACAAACTCTATCTTGATTGTTCAATATCCTCTACATAATTTCTATCACATTCAATCATGACCTTCATTAACATCCAGTTACGAATAACGTTTGATCATGTCAAAATATAATAGTCCTTATGTTGGAAACTATGACAATCTCAAGTCAAAGGATTAAAACATGACTATCACGAGATTTACTTATGACGTTAATCCATGTAGTAATCTCATGATGGGTCTATCCAATACACTGTTCTCTAACAAGTATCTATGAGATTGATTCGTATCACAATACACATAATCATCTCATGATTATCAAATCAATACTCATACTGATTATAAATTATTTTATCTTTATAACAATAATAAATCAGGGACATATATCAAAATTGTGTAACGTACTAACCAAAAATAATGATAATAAAACCTCTTTTATTAATAATAAATGCATAACATAAATATCCAAATCATGGCCTAGGGCACATACACTAACAGTCATCAGCAAGTAAACTATAAATAATCGTGAATTAAATGGAAAGTACATACAAGAACCAAACCCCAAAAATTCGGTTTAGAAACATACCTGACCTTCCATCCAATACACATAAGTAATCAGCTCATATCTCATCAAAGATCATAACTTATCAAAATTCATAACTTATTAAGGATCATAACTTATGAAAGATCGTAACTTATAAAAGATCATAACTCATAAAAGATCATAACTTAGGAGCTACCAAGTCATAACAACTTAGTCAAAGTAACATGTACCGAATATTCGATGACTCATTAAATGCAACATGCATGAGTATGTACATGTGATGTATCATGACAAAAATGAAGATAAGTTCTTTTGTTCTTTCTTTTAAAACATCATCGTCAATGAAAACAAGAGAGTGTTCAGATCTATTCTCTCCGGATCTGAGGCGGTCATATTCTTCTCTTCGAATCTATTAATCCCGGATTCGGAACGTTCACGTCATCACTCATAATCACCAGGTCTATTCTCTCCCGGCCTGTACGGTCATTATCATAATCAGGTCTATTCTGTCTACGCCTGAACGGTCATTATCATCAGATGAATTAACCCCGGATCTGGAACGGGTCCTGCTCATCATATCAATTAACCTCGGATCTGGAACGGGTCCTGCTAATCAGATCAATTAACCCCGGATCTGGAACGGGTCCTGCTGGCCAGAAATAAATGCTACCATAGGAGTCTTTCTTTCAAAATCGTAAACTTCTCTTCAAAAGATCTTTCTTTCAAAACTGAAAACTTCTTTTGAAAAGATCTTTCTCATCATTCATTGGCATAAAATCAGTTTCATATGATGTATGAACATGAACAATGCGATGTATGATATGCAACATGCTACTCGTAAACAAATACATCAAAACAAGCATGCACGGACTTGTCTCTTAAGCTAGAAAACTGTTCAGCAATAACATTCTGTTCATACAGCCTCATGCTCATCAATTCGTACTCATTTTCATAAACTCATGCCATACATATGCATAATGAAGACATAAATACATGCCATAACAATTTCGTAACATTTCGAAATGTCTAAAGTCCTTAAAACATCAAATTACCATCATAAGGTACTGCTGAGGTCAGCAGGGCAGTACCCGCGTTACCTCAGTTTCCTGGGTCATAAAACCTTAATCAAATTGAGTCATCACCTAGAAAATATAGCTAACATACTAAGGAAAAATATCATCACATTCCAGCCTAAATGAGCAAGATCAAAGTCTTACAACTTATGTCATTTAACTGTCATGTTTTCCAGTTTTGTACCACTAACTTCAATTTAGTTGTTAGCCATCAAAATGGTGGTTTTAAGCTGGTTTCTTTACATAAACATGTACATCTACGCCTTAAGTAAATACCATAAAACTTTCAAGGCAATCTAATACACTTAAAGGGGTCATTTAACTTATTTCCCAAAGCTAGGCACATGCAAATCTAGAACGACCAAATTTACCACGAATTTCATTGTGACTAAACCACAAGTCCTTTTACCAAAATTCCAACTGAGTCTTACCAAACACATCCAACTATCATCATACCAAAAGTCAGCTCGTTTACATGTTCCTAAGATTCATTTTCGAGTCAAACAACTTGTTACTCAAAACTGTCCTGTTCCAGTAATTTCTGTATGACTAGTTGTCATTAAAAATTTCATTCCGGTCAAACCACAAATGCTTTTACCAAAATTCCAACTCACACATTTATTTCACATATCAAGATAGCATCATACCAAAAATATGCCCATTTGATTATTCCTAGGGTCCATTTTCGGGTAAATCAATACACCACATAAATTCTGTACGGTCCAGTAAATTTCAGCTTGACCAGTTTTTCTAAAAATTCCGCTAAGGATAAACCACAACTTATTTTACCAAGATTCCAACTCTCATATTTACTACATACATAGGGCTAATGTCATACCAAAAACTAGCTTGATCGCATGCTTCTAAGATCCATTTTCAAGTCGTACAAAACGTCACCTTATTCTGCTCTGTTCAAGTAATTTCCATTCTTGTCACTTTTCCTAACTAAAAATGTTCCAACTTGAGTGATTCTTCATAAATAACTTACTTATCATCAAGTACACCTTTTAGCATAAACTTTACAGGTTCTAAGACATGCTAAAGGTCGTCTATGAATCACTTCAAAAAACAGTTTGAGGTTTACACATAACACACCTTGATCTTGCACCTTTTTGTTCATAATAAAATCTATTCTTGGTATAATTAGTGTATACATACTATACCCCCAAGACAGCCCGTTTTACACACATACAAGGGATTAAATCATATTTCCATAATGAACATATTACACCTAGGTCACAAAGCATACATCTTGTATACATCTTTTACCCCACAAGTTACAATCTATCACAAAAACCACACTTATCCTTCATTTTCATCCGGCCGTCCCCCTTTCAGTCCAAGTTACAATCTGTAGAGGATGTAGATGTAGTGTAACAATGGAGATGAGGAAATTTGTTGAAAGTGATTACGTAATCAAATTCATAAAAGGACTCAATGATAACTTTGATCCGGTGAAGTCTCAAGTATTTGTAATGACACCCTTGCCTGATATAAACACTGCTTTTTCTATGGCTCTTGAAATTTGTGAGGAAAGTTGTAGGAGATTCCTCTATAATTCCTGTAGATGGTAGTACAGTGTTGGTGAGTGATGTAGAGACCACAGAGAGCATGGCTGCTAATACATTTGTGAAGAAGCAGCAATTTGGTGCATATAAACAAGGAGGTGGAAGATCCTCTTCTGGGGATGGTAGGAGGTTCCAATGTACTTATTGTGGCATGATGGGACACACAGTGGACAGGTGTTTCAAGAAATACGGATATCCACCAGGATTTACTGGATCCAAGCCCAGAGTGAATATCACAGAAGCGATTGATGCTGAACCCGAGGTGTCTCAAGTGGAGAAGAACCTGCAGTCGCTAGTTCTGACGCCAGCAGAACCAAAAATTGTTGAAATGGTTGAGTAAGTGTGAAGATAGTCCAGAGGGTGGCCAGGATGTCCAAGGTGCTGTTATGTCTTCCCAGGCAGGTAAGATGGCAGGTAACACTCCTATTAATGCTTTAAATACATGGATTTTGGATTCTGGTGCAACTGATCACATAGTATCTCATTTGTCTCTCTTTTCATCTTATAAACTCATTGATCATATATCTATCAGACTACCTACAAAACTGACAGTGGCAACTACACATATTGGCATAGTAGTTGTTAATCATTCCTTGATACTCAAGGACGTCTTGTATGTTCTAGTTTTTGCATTCAATCTTTTGTCTCTCAGTAAGCTTACTTCTAATCCCAACTTACTCATTCAATTTCAATCTGATACTTGTCTAATTCAGGATCAATTGTCCAAGAGGATGATTGGTTCAGCTAAGCTCTCACATGGGTTGTACCATCTGCAAGGTACATCAACTTTAAATACTTTGCCAACCTGTTTTGTTTCAAAAACCTCTCACACAGATAGCTTCCTATGGCATTGCATATTATGGCGCCTCAACACCAAGATTGAAGGAAATATAGATGTGTGATGATTCAATCTCAGTACAAGATCCCTCCATACCCTGCTCTATCTGTCCACTAGCTAAACTCAGAAAATTTCATTTTCCCATTTCTTCCTCAATATCTGAAAATCCATTTGATCTTGCACATGTTGACATATTGGGTCCAAATAAGTACCCAACTTTATATGCTCAGAGATATTTTCTTACTATTGTTGATGACCATAGTAGGTATACTTGGGTCTATCTGTTAAAGTCTAAGTCTGAGGTCAGATCCTTACTGCAGAACTTTTGTCAATATGTTGCTACTCAATTTGAAAAATCCATTAAAGTCCTAAGAACAGATAATGGCCTGATTCACCGGACTAGTTGTGTGTACACACCTCAGAAAAATGGTCTGATGGAAAGGAATCATCAGCGTATACTTACTGTGGCAAGGTCTTTGAAATTTCAGGCCTGTCTCCCTATGTCATATTGGGGATTTACTGTCTTACATGCTATCCATATCATTAACATTCTTCCAATTCCAATTCTGCATCACAAAACACCTTTTGAACTCCTGTACAAAACCAAACCATCCTATCAGCATCTTAAAGTTTATGGTTGTCTGGCGTATGCCTACAACCAGCAGCCTAACAAACATAAATTTACTCTAAGAGCCGTCAAGTGTCTGTTCCTAAGCATTCCCTCTAATACCAAAGGATACATATTGCAGGACATTGATACTAAACAAATCCTCATATCAAGAGATGTCAGATTTGAAGAACAGTGTTTTCCTTTTTCTTCTGACTCAGACACTCATTCGGGAGAAGTGCCAGCCCAGCAGAACCACCATCAACCTACTCTTCTGCCTGACCTTCCAAGCCTCACACCTTCTGATCGTTCAAATTCTACATCCGCTTACCCTGTACCTCATCTTTCTACTCCTATTCCTTCTACTGAGTCACCTACTTCAGCCTCATCTACAACACCAAACACTCCATCACATGACACATCTAACTGTCATTCAGACCTTCCTAACTATAATCTAGACATCCCCCCTGGTCATCAACCAGGAAGACCAGCACCTACTTTCTGATCCTCATATACCTCACATCATGAATCCTGAACCTATATCACGGCCAACCGGACAAAGACAACCTCCAGCTTATCTCCATGACTATCACTGCAATCAACTCACATCATCTGTTAACCTCACTGATTCATCTTCTAAGTATCCTCTAGCATCCCACTATTCACTGCATCAGTTGACACCAAAATACAAAAACTATGTGCTTAACATTAGTTTTTAGTAAGAACCTACATCATATCATCAGGCATCACAGGCAGCACATTTGCAGGAGGCAATGAAGATTGAGTTGGCTGCTTTGGAAGCTAACTATACTTGGAGCTTAGTTTAGCTACCAGTAGGCAAGAAACCATTTGGCTGTAAATAGGTGTACAAATTAAAAGGAAGGCTGATGGTAGCATTGAACGTTATAAGGCCTGGTTAGTTGCGAAAGGCTACACTCAGCAAGCTATCATTGATTATGAGGACACTTTCTCCCCTATAGCTAAGATGACCACTGTTAGACTCTAGCTTGCACTAGCCTCTATCAAACAGCGGCATATCCATCAGTTTAATGTTAACAATGCATTTCTCCATGGAGATTTACACCAAGAAATTTACATGACACTCCCTGAAGGTGTTCCATCTACTGCTTCTGGTACCGTTTGTAAACTTCTCAAGTCATTGTATGGCCTTAAGCAAGCCAGTAGACAATGGAATGAAAGACTCGCAAAGTTTCTGTTGTCTCATGGATTTAAACAATCAAAACATGATTACACCATGTTCATCAAAGGGACTCCCAATGCTTTTCTTGTTCTTCTTGTATATGTAGATGACATTCTTGTAGCCAGTGATTCACTTTCTGATATTCAGACCTTAAAAACCAGCTTGCATCATGAATTTCAGATTAAGGATCTAGGTCCACTCAAGTACTTCTTGGGCTTAAAAATTGCCAGGTTTAAGGGGGGATATACCTAGTCAAAGGAAATACACGCTAGAGCTGCTACAAGAAGCTGGAGTCCTGGCATCTAAGCCTGCTAAAAGTCCTATGGACCAAAATTTGAAACTAGCACACAATGATTCAGAGTTGATTGAGGATGTCTCTGGATACAGAAGGATGATAGGAAAGTTATTGTATTCGACCATTACTAGGCCGGACATTACATACGCTGTTCAACAACTTAGTCAATTTCTTGATGTTCCCACTAGATTACACCTTAAGGCAGCTCAAAGAGTTCTTAGATATCTGAAGGGTACACAAGGACAAGGACTCTTATATTCTAGTAGGGCTGATCTGAGGCTAACAGGCTTCTCAGACTCAGATTGGGCTGGATGTTCAGAAAGTAGAAGATCAGTAACAGGCTATTATGTGTTTTTAGGAGACTCTTTGATATCTTGGAAAGCCAAGAAGCAAACCACGGTTTCTAGATCCTCATCAGAGGCTGAATATAGAGCTCTTGTCTCAACAACTTGAGAGGTGCAATGGATACTCTATTTACTGAAGGATCTGAAGGTCGTATTCAATGAACCAGTGGATGTAATGTGTGACAATAGAAGTGCTATATATTGTAGAAAATCCAGTATTCCACGAGAGAACGAAGCACATAGAAATTGACTGTCACATTGTAAGAGACAAATATCAACAAGGTGTTGTTAGGCCGGTGCCCATTAACACTCAGTTGCAATTAGCTGATGTGTTTACGAAAGCAGCGGATTCACAGAGGCTAGGCATCCTGACTGAGGCTTTAGGGGTGTGTAATTTGTTTGCTCAGTCAGGACTGAGGGGGGTGTTGAAGGAAGCAGCTCCCAGCACAACTGTGCTAAGAGCAATGATGCACAAAGTCGCAGCTAAACTAATAATGAGAAAGAACTCAGGGTGATTGGTGCACAATGTTGCAATCGAAGTCTTAGAGGCTGTGCTGGCAGGATCAAAACGGTTGGATTGTGGGGGCCAAAGAGATGAACATGTGCGTGTATCAAGAGTGCAGGTGCAGAGGAGAAAAGGTAGAAGAAGCTGGGCACGCAGGAGTTTTTAAATAGAGTGAAGTTACGTTTTTGCCCTTCAGGTGTAAAGAGTATCTTTTGTATTAGTAAGGGCTTTCTTGTAATTTTGCTACATAAATTCTGTTGAACCCGTGGTGTATAAACAGGTTCAACCAACATCGGATGTGGCAGTAATTCAATCACAAAATATCTTCTCCATTCTTGACACCTTCGGTTGCTTTGCGTTTTCCACACGATTCATTCCTTCTTCTTTTTCTGGTTTTGCTTGATTTTGATCTTTAACAGGCCAGACTGGGTTGGTGAATTACCAAGTGTTCTTTATACGTGTCAAAAAACTCCATCAACTTCTACAAAAGAGGCTCTATTTGATCTGGTCTATGGATCTGAGGCGACCATACCTATAGAGATTGGAATTCGTTGTTCAGTGATAGAGAATTTCTCCTTCATAAGAAATGATCGAAATTGCTTGATAAACCTTGGCGAATTTGAAGAGAAAAGAAATATACCCCTCATCCAGATGGCCATGCAACAAACTTTTATTGCTCAGTATTCTAATTCCAAGGTTTGTCATGCCTATTTAAAAGTAGGCTGTAATTGTTGGATATATTGGAAGTTTGGGCTTTGGCCTATTAAGGAAAGTTACAAACTTGGTTAATCAACATACTTTGAGCTTAATTATGATTAGTTTTCGTTAATGAAAATCTAAAACTAATAGGTCTTTAATTATCTATGTAACGAGTAGTTAATTTTAGGCTTTGGAATTACTCAATTACGATACCGGGTGAATGAGAAATTAATGCTCAAAGTAGATGGAGAACATGATTAGTGGGTGATGTGTCCTATTCTTAGGAGGCCACATCACCCTTATGGAGGAATACCACATTGGATAATTGAACTAATTTACCCACCTTATAAATGGCTAGAATGGACACATTAGATGTGTCCTTGGGGCATCAGAAGTTTTTGACTGGAGGGAAGACTTAGAAAGTGCCACACGTGCGCCGCCCGCTCGTCTGGCTGGCTCGGGCTCGGGCTCATGGGCACGTGGGCTGGGTCGGTTCTTATCTTTTTGGGGAAAATTTATTTGGGCTTTTGGATTAATTATTTTTTGTAAATAGTTAAAGGCTTTGGGCCTAACTGCTCAGCAGCCCAAACGTCTCCAGGTTCGGTCCGATATCGTGAGGATCAAACGGTTTTTTCAAACCGATTTGATCAAACATCTTCCTATCTTCCCTTATGCGATAATATCAAACAATTTTAATCTAACGGTAGCAGAAGGGTCAGTTCAGATCCAACGGTTGAATTTCAAACTGACTAACCGAATGTGGTTTTCATCTAGCGCTCCAGGATTAATCATGTATTTCGGTTTTTCATCTGACCGCTGTAATTTAAACCTTCCAAAGCCGCCAAACAAACACTGGGAAGTTTTCATCTGACGGCTCTAGTCGATCTACGGCTGTGATCCGATGGTCACGAGTCCATCTGCGAAAACCGATTTCCAACCGATCTCTCTACATAAATAGAGGATGGGTGTGCGATCAGAACACACACTCATCATCTGATATCGCTTTCTTCTTCATATTTCTGCATCACGTCCAAGAGAAGTAGGACACTCGAAGGTTCGCTGCAGTTCAAGTTCAGCAGTGCCGCTCAACTGAACAGGTACCCGTTGTGTCCTGGGAGATGATTGCTAATGCCGGTTGGGCACAGTATACCAGAGCAATGTTTCTTAAGGACAGAGTCCTCGACTCGCTCTGGGTTTGGTTTACTGTTTACTGTTTTCATACGCATATACCGAACGATTGCATCTTGATACAAGATTGATTGTTTCCAACAATCTTAAGACGTATTCAGATCCAATTAATTTCTGTACTGTTTTTTTACACAAAGCATTGTTCATACTGATTTGCGGTCTGTTTCTACCCATTTCTTATATCCGACACTGTTCTGATCTATACGTTTTGATTGAACTGAACAGGAATGGAAAACAAAAGCTCAATTCTGTTCACGGCTTTAACAGTGCAAACTCTGTGTCTGCACCTTACGGGACCAATAACGTTGCTACCGGTGTTCCGTTCAACACAGTTCCCCTGGCACCTAGCGGAGGGCCTCAGATGAATCCTGCTGCCACAGTTGCACATGTGGAGAAGCCGAAAAAATTTGCTGGCAGTTTCTTTAAGAGATGACAGCAAAAGATGCTGTTCTATCTCACAGCACTGGGCTTGGCCAAAATTCTGAGCGAGGATCCACCAGTGGTAGAACCTGTGGAGGATAAAAATCAGAACATGCAGAATGCCTTGGGTGCTGAAGCGTGGGCGTACAATAATTTCTGTTGTTTGAATCTCATTCTGAGTTGCCTGGATAATACTATCTATGAAGTGTTTTGTACTTATAAAACTGCAAAAGCATTGTGGTTGGCTTTAGATAAAAAGTGTCGTATAGAAGATGCTGGCACGAAAAAGTTAATAGTTGGTAAATTTCTCAACTACAAAATGCTAGATTCCAAAACTGTCATTTCACATGTTGAAGAAATACAGATGTTGGTATCTGAAATGGAAGAGGAGGGCATGACGCTCAGTGAATCTTTCCAAGTTACGGCTGTGATTGAGAAGCTGCCTCCTTCGTGGAGGAAATTTAAGAGATATCTCAAGTACAAACGAAAGGAAATGAAGATGGAAGATTTGATTGTCAGGCTTCAGATAAAAAAGGACTATCATCGTGCCGATAGAAAGCCATTCTCTCACTCTGGTCAAGCCAAGGCTCATGTTTCTGAGGCAAAGAACAAAAAGAAAATTAACACTTTCGGCGTGAATGTCAAGGGCAAGGAGATTGCAAAGAAGTTCACGGGTAAGTGTTATAACTGTGAAAAATCGAGGCACCACAGCAGTGACTGTCGTAAGCCCAAAAAGAATCAGAATCAAACCAAAGCTAAAGTGAATCTGGTCGGCGCAATGGAAGATCTGAATCTCTACACAGTGGTGACTGAATGCAAGGCAGTGGGAAATCCGCGTGAATGGTGGGTGGACACAGGGGCCACTCGACACATATGTGCCAACAGGGTAATGTTCAACGACTATGTACCCATAAAAAATAATAAACAACTATTCATGAGGAAATCCGATAGCTCAAAGATTGAGGGATCAGACAAGGTGGTTCTGAAACTGACCTCAGGAAGGGAGCTTACACTGCAAAGTGTGTTGCATGTTTCTGACATCCGGAAGAGCTTGGTATCTGGTGTTCTACTAGTCAGTCTTGGTTTCTGACTTGTTTTTGAGGCGAACAAATTTATTCTTTCTAAGAATGGCTTGTATTTGGGAAAAGGGTACCTTACTGATAATAGGTTTAAATTAAATGTTATGACCATTGTACCCAAGAAAGTTGCGCCCACTGAGGCTAATAAAATTGTTTCCTCTACTACTTACATGCTTGAGTCTTCTTGTTTATGGCATTTTCGTTTGGGACATGTTAAATACAAGTCAATACAACGAATGATTAACCTTGACTTATCACCCAAACTGGACTTTAATAATAATTAAAAATGCCAAATATGTGTTGAAGAAAAAATGACAAAAGCACCATTTCCTTCAACGGAACGAAACAATAAACCCTTGGATTTAATTCATAAAGACTTGTGTGATTTAAAGTTTGTGCAAAAAAGAGGAGGTAAAAAGTATTTTGTAACTTTTATCGACGATTGCACTAGATAATGTTATGTTTATTTGCTAAGTAGCAAAGATGAGGCCATTGATGCTTTTTAAGATTATAAGAATGAAGTTGAGAATCAACTTAGCAAACGAATTAAAACAATTCAAAGTGATAGAGGCGGGAAATATGACGCATCTTCTAATGAATTCTGTTCAGAACATGGCATTATTCATTAAACGACTGCACCATATTCACCTCAATCTAATTGTATTGTAGAACGAAAAAACCGTACTTGTAGCGCCTCGCACCCCGGCCTCGCCCGATACGGTGCGGCCGCCGTACTTCACTACGGAGAGTACCAGGCGTCGATCCATAACATATCATAGTCCAGAATAAAACTTGTGGACTTTCGTGCTTACACGTCAACCAGTAAGCAAAACCGAGGCAGAATAAAAAAGTTTTAAAGATAAAAGCGTCTAACACCCATCATAAGTTTTACAGACATGTTCTTAGAATGCGGAAATACGAAATCCATTGTTTCCAACACAAACTCATAAAAGATCATAAATCACTTCCATCATCGTAGAATTCCTTATGTTGTCCACCTCCCGCTCCTCTATGGATAAGGAACCCTAGGTTCATCTTCGATCCATTCGACCTTATTTCCTGCAGGTTCTGGGAGAGAAAATAAGGGGGTGAGTGACAACGTCACTGTTAGGAAATCCGACAAGATCACTGCAAAACGCGCAGCGGAAAAACAATGCTTGATCTCCGATTTCCTACCAAGGATCCATGTTGTTCATTTATATCGATGAAAGAAACGTAAAATTACCTCCAAAGATTCGAAATCTGTAGGTGGAAGAGGTGCAAAATCACGAACACCCTCTGTCGGTATCCACACGAATGCTTCCGCCCGGAGTGCTAGCTCTTGAACGGCGCGGCTGAGAACTCTGTTTTTCTCAAAAACGTTTTTCGTTTCGTTTTCTGCTGATTGCTTGGTGTGTGAGATACGCCAAGCTACATACATATATATAGATATCAATATCCAATTCCAGATCGGATTTATTAACGTCTATCATAATTCGTACCAGATACGGATTCTGTTAGGATTAGATAAAACCAATCAAAATCCATATCAGATATGGATTCTATGTTATTATCCGATGATATAAATATATATATACAAAAACGAAAATAATAATAATAATAATTAATATCCAATATTAATATTATTAATATTAAAAACGATAATAATAATAATAATTAATATCCAATATTAATATTATTTATATTATTAATCTCAGCCATACGCTTTCTTGTGTGTGACCCGATAGGCCCATATTAATTGGCAGTTGATTAAATCTCTATTAAACCAACAAGTCGTAATTGTTCTCTAGCAAGACATTACGACTACCCAATCAATATGAGTAAAGTCTAACTAGCCTAATAATAGCACATGCATTAATCCCTTTGTCACATGATATCTAGTTTGAACATAAGTCATGGTCAGCGTCATACTTATATTGTTCAAACATATGATTACTCGATCTCTAAGTAGACTGATAAAACAAATGATATTGATCACACTATCAATTCATTTGAGCACGGCCATGTATTTCACAGTCTCACTAATCGAGGGGCCCAAAGATATCTCTCACGAAAGAGAGGGACAAATTCTATCTTGATTGTTCAATATCCTCTACATAATTTCTATCACATTCAATCATGACCTTTATTATCATCCAGTTACGAATAACGTTTGAACATGTCAAAATATAATAGTCCTTATGTTGGAAACTATGAAAATCTCAAGTCAAAGGATTAAAACATGACTATCATGAGATTTACTTATGACGCTAATCCATGTAGTAATCTCATGATGGGTCTATCCAATACACTGTTCTCTAACAAGTATCTATGAGATTGATTCGTATCACCATACACATAATCATCTCATGATTATAAAATCAATACTCATACTGATTTTATCTCTATAACAATAATGAATCAGAGACATATATCAAAATTGTGTAACATACTAACCAACAATAATGATAATAAAACCTCTTTTATTAATAATAAATGCATAACATAAATATCCAAATCATGGCCTAGGGCACATACACTAACAGTCACCAGCAAGTAAACTATAAATAATCGTGAATTAAATGGAAAGTACATACAAGAACCGAACCCCAAAAATTTGGTTTAGAAACATACCTGACCTTCCATCCAATACACATAAGTAATCAGCTCATATCTCATCAAAGATCATAACTTATCAAAATTCACAACATATTAAGGATCGTAACTTATGAAAGATCGTAACTTATAAAAGATCAAAACTCATAAAAGATCATAACTTAGGAGCTACCAAGTCATAACAACTTAGTCTAAGTAACATGTACCGAATATTCGATGACTTATTAAATGCAACATGCATGAGTATGTACATGTGATGCATCATGACAAAAATGAAGATAAGTTCTTTCGTTCTTTCTTTTAAAACATCATCGTCAATGAAAACAAGAGAGTGTTCAGATCTATTCTCTCCGGATCTAAGGCGGTCATATTCTTCTCTTCGAATCTATTAATCCTGGATTCAGAACGGTCACGTCATCACTCATAATCACCAGGTCTATTCTCTCCGGGCCTGTACGGTCATTATCATAATCAGGTATATTCTCTCCGCGCCTGAACGGTCATTATCATCAGACCAATTAACTCCGGATCTGGAACGGGTCCAGCTCATCAGATCAATTAACTCTGGATCTGGGACGGGTCCTGCTCATCAGATCAATTAACCCCGGATCTGGAACGGGTCCTGCTGGCCAGAAATAAATGGTACCATAGGAGTCTTTCTTTCAAAATCGTAAACTTCTCTTCAAAAGATCTTTCTTTCAAAACTGAAAACTTCTTTTGAAAAGATCTTTCTCATCATTCATTGGCATAAAATCAGTTTCATATGATGTATGAACATGGACAATGCGATGCATGATATGCAACATGCTACTCGTAAACAAATACATCAAAACAAGCATGCACGGACTTGTCTCTTAAGCTGGAAAACTGTTCAGCAATAACATTCTGTTCATACAGCCTCATGCTCATCAATTCGTACTCATTTTCATAAACTCATGCCATACATATGCATAATGAAGACATAAATACATGCCATAACAATTTCGTAACATTCCGAAATTTTTTAAAAGTCCTCAAAACATCAAATTACCATCATAAGGTACTGCTGAGGTCAGCAGGGCAGTACCCGCCTTACCTCAGTTTCATGGGTCATAAAACCTTAATCAAATTGAGTCATCACCTAGAAAATATAGCTAACATACTAAGGAACAATATCCATGTGGACAACATCACATTCCAGCCTAAATGAGCAAGATCAAAGTCTTACAACTTATGTCATTTAACTGTCCTGTTTTTCAGTTTTGTACCACTAACTTTAATTCAGTTGTTAGCTATCAAAATGGTGGTTTTAAGCTGGTTTATTTACATAAACATGTACAACTACGCCTTAAGTAAATACCATAAAAATTTCAAGGCAATCTAATAAACTTAAAGGGGTCATTCAACTTATTTCCCAAATCTAGGCACATGTAGAATCTGGAACGACCAAATTTACCACGAATTTCATTGTGACTAAACCACAAGTCCTTTTACCAAAATTCCAACTGAGTCTTACCAAACACATCCAACTATCATCATACCAAAAGTCAGCTTGTTTACATGTTCCTAAGGTTCATTTTCGAGTAAAACAACTTGTTACTCAAAACTGTCCTGTTCCAGTAATTTCTGTATGACCAGTTGTCATTAAAAGTTTCATTCCGGTCAAACCACAAATGCTTTTACCAAAATTCCAACTCACACATTTATTACACATATCAAGATAGCATCATAAAACCCCGAATCATTCTCTTGAAGCTCATTCTCTTCATCATAAATGATCCGCTTGACCCGAAATGACTTGCTAATGTGGCTACTAAGCTATTTCTTTGGAAAGCTCCTACTAAGATGAGAAATTCCCCAATAAAGCTGCTAGTACCAGGTGAACTCATATTGGCCAAAGTGGAAGAGAAGAAAATGGTAGGGAGATTCGGCATGGTGCTCACTAAACCTCCATAATATCTAACAAGTCGAGTCTTATGTCGGT
>AP025072.1:13120319-13131281 GCA_036186865.1 Eustoma russellianum | reverse complement strand
AGGAAATCGGGTTTTAAATTCCCAGAAACCGCACGATTATATAGCCAAAGGGAATAGGCCGCGCCTAAAATCATCCCAAGCGCTGCTAATGTGGCTACTAAGCTATTTCTTTGGAAAGCTCCTACTAAGATGAGAAATTCCCCAATAAAGCTGCTAGTACCAGGTGAACTCATATTGGCCCAAAAATATGCCCATTTGCATATTCCTAGGGTCCATTTTAGGGTAAATCAATACACCACATAAATTCTGTACGGTCCAGTAAATTTCAGCTTGACCAGGTTTTCTAAAAATTCCGCAAAGGATAAACCACAACTTATTTTACCAAGATTCCAACTCTCATATTTACTACATACATAGGGCTAATGTCATACCAAAAACTAGCTTGATTGCATGATTCTAAGATCCATTTTCAAGTCCTACAAAACGTCACCTTATTCTGCTCTGTTCAAGTAATTTCCATTCTTGTCACTTTTCCTTACTAAAAATGTTCCAACTTGAGTGATTCTTCATAAATAACTTACTAATCATCAAGTACACCTTTTAGCATAAAATTTACAGGTTCTAAGACATGCTAAAGGTCGTCTACGAATCACTTCCAAAAACAGTTTGAGGTTTACACATAACACACCTTGATCTTGCACCTTTTTGTTCATAATAAAATCTATTCTTGGTATAATTAGTGTATACGTACTATACCCCCAAGACAGCCCGTTTTACACACATACAAGGGATTAAA
This sequence comes from Eustoma russellianum, assembly GCA_036186865.1. NCBI lineage: Eukaryota > Viridiplantae > Streptophyta > Magnoliopsida > Gentianales > Gentianaceae > Eustoma > Eustoma russellianum. The sequence goes on along the minus strand of AP025072.1, from coordinate 13,130,545 downwards.
TCATATTTCCATAATGAACATATTACACCTAGGTCACAAAGCATACATCTTGTACACATCTTTTACCCCACAAATTACAATCTATCACAAAAACCACACTTATCCTTCATTTTCATCCGATCGTCCCCCTTTCATGTCCAAGTTACAATCTTTAGAGGATGTAGATGTAGTGTAACAATGGAGATGAGGAAATTTGTTGAAAGTGATTACGTAATCAAATTCATAAAAGGACTCAATGATAACTTTGATCCGGTGAAGTCTCAAGTATTTGTAATGACACCCTTACCTGATATAAACACTGCTTTTTCTATGGCTCTTGAAGTTTGTGAGGAAAGTTGTAGGAGATTCCTCTATAATTCCTGTAGATGGTAGTACAGTGTTGGTGAGTGATGTAGAGACCACAGAGAGCATGGCTGCTAATACATTTGTGAAGAAGCAGCAATTTGGTGCATATAAACAAGGAGGTGGAAGATCCTCTTCTGGGGATGGTAGGAGGTTCCAATGTACTTATTTTGGCATGATGGGACACACAGTGGACAGGTGTTTCAAGAAATACGGATATCCTCCAGGATTTACTGGATCCAAGCCTAGAGTGAATATGACAGAAGCGATTGATGTTGAACCTGAGGTGTCTCAAGTGGAGAAGAACCTGCAGTCGCTAGTTCTGACGCCAGCAGAACCAAAAATTGTTGAAATGGTTGAGTAAGTGTGAAGATAGTCCAGAGGGTGGACAGGATGTCCAAGGTGCTGTTATGTCTGCCCAGACAGGTAAGGTGGCAGGTAACACTCCTATTAATGCTTTAAATACATGGATTTTGAATTCTGGTGCAACTGATCACATAGTATCTCATTTGTCTCTCTTTTCATCTTATAAACTCATTGATCATATATCTATCAGACTACCTACAAAACTGACAATGGCAGCTACACATATTGGCATAGTAGTTGTTAATCCTTCCTTGATACTCAGGGACGTCTTGTATGTTCCAGTTTTTGCATTCAATCTTTTGTCTCTCCGTAAGCTTACTTCTAATCCCAACTTACTCATTCAATTTCAATCTGATACTTGTCTAATTCAGGATCAATTGTCCAAGATGATGATTGGTTCAGCTAAGCTCTCACATGGGTTGTACCATCGGCAAGGTACATCAGCTTTAAATACTTTGCCAACCTGTTTTGTTTCAAAAACCTCTCAAACAGATAGCTTCCTATGGCATTGCAGATTATGGCATGCCTCAACACCAAGATTAAAGGAAATATAGAAGTGTGATGATTCAATCTCAGTACAAGATCCCTCCATACCCTGCTCTATCTGTCCACTATCTAAACTCAGAAAATTGCCTTTTCCCATTTCTTCCTCAATATCTGAAAATCCATTTGATCTTGCACATGTTGACATTTGGGGTCCAAATAAGTACCCAACTTTATATGCTCAGAGATATTTTCTTACTATTGTTGATGACCATAGTAGGTATACTTGGGTCTATCTGTTAAAGTCTAAGTCTGAGGTCAGATCCTTACTGCAGAACTTTTGTCAATATGTTGCTACTCAATTTGAAAAATCCATTAAAGTCCTAAGAATAGATAATGGCCTGATTCACCGGACTAGTTGTGTGTACACACCTCAGCAAAATGGTCTGATGGAAAGGAATCATCAGCGTATACTTACTGTGGCAAGGTCTTTGAAATTTCAGGCTTGTCTCCATATGTCATATTGGGGATTTATTGTCTTACATGCTATCCATATCATTAACATTCTTCCAATTCCTATTCTGCATCACAAAACACCTTTTGAACTCCTGTACAAAACCAAACCATCCTATCAGCATCTTAAAGTTTATGGTTGTTTGGCGTATGCCTACAACGAGCAGCCTAACAAACATAAATTTACTCCTAGAGCCGTCAAGTGTCTGTTCTTAAGCATTCCCTCTAATACCAAATGATACATATTGCAGCACATTGATACTAAACAAATCCTCATATCAAGAGATGTCAGATTTGAAGAACAATGTTTTCCTTTTTCTTCTGACTCAGACACTCATTCGGGAGAAGTGCCAGCCCAGCAGAACCACCATAAACCTACTCTTCTGCCTGACCTTCCAAGCCTCACACCTTCTGATCATTCAAATTCAACATCCGCTTACCCTGTACCTCATCTTTCTACTCCTATTCCTTCTACTGAGTCACCTACTTCAGCCTCATCTACAACACCAAACACTCCATCGCATGACACATCTAACTGTCATTCAGACCTTCCTAACTATAATCTAGACATCCCCCTGGTCATCAACCAGGAAGACCAGCACCTACTTTCTGATCCTCATATACCTCACATCATGAATCCTGAACCTGTATCACGGCCAACAGGACAAAGACAACCTCCAGCTTATCTCCATGACTATCATTGCAATCAACTCACATCATTTGTTAACCTCAATGATTCATCTTCTAAGTATCCTCTAGCATCCCACTATTCATTGCATCAGTTGACACCAAAATACAAAAACTATGTGCTTAACATTAGTTTTTAGTAAGAACCTACATCATATCACCAGGCATCACAGGCAGCACATTGGCGGCAATGAAGATTGAGTTGGCTGCTCTGGAAGCTAACTATACTTGGAGCTTAGTTTAGCTACCAGCAAGCAAGAAACCAATTGGCTGTAAATAGGTGTACAAATTAAAAGGAAGGCTGATGGTAGCATTGAACGCTATAAGGCCTGGTTAGTTGCGAAAGGCTACACTCAGCAAGCTGTCATTGATTATGAGGACACTTTCTCCCCTATAGCTAAGATGACCACTGTTAGACTCTTGCTTGCACTAGCCTCTATCAAACAGCGGCATATCCATCAGTTTGATGTTAACAATGCATTTCTCCATGGAGATTTACACCAAGAAATTTACATGACACTCCCTGAAGGTGTTCCATCTACTGCTTCTGGTACCGTTTGTAAACTTCTCAAGTCATTGTATGGCCTTAAGCAAGCCAGTAGACAATGGAATGAAAGACTCACAAAGTTTCTGTTGTCTCATGGATTTAAACAATCAAAACATGATTACACCATGTTCATCAAAAAGACTCCCAATGCTTTTCTTGTTCTTCTTGTATATGTAGATGACATTCTTGTAGCCAGTGATTCACTTTCTGATATTCAGACCTTAAAGACCAGCTTGCATCATGAATTTCAGATTAAGGGTCTAGGTCCACTCAAGTACTTCTTGGGCTTAGAAATTGCCAGGTTTCAGGGGGGGATATACCTAGTCAAAGGAAATACACACTAGAGCCGCTACAAGAAGCTGGAGTCCTGGCATCTAAGCCTGCTAAAAGTCCTATGGACCAAAATTTGAAACTAGCACACAATGATTCAGAGTTGATTGAGGATGTCTCTGGATACAGAAGGATGATAGGAAAGTTATTGTATTCGACCATTACTAGGCCGGACATTACATACGCTGTTCAACAACATAGTCAATTTCTTGATGTTCCCACTAGATTACACCTTAAGGCAGCTCAAAGAGTTCTTAGATATCTGAAGGGTACACCAGGATAAGGACTCTTCTATTCTAGTAGGGTCGATCTGAGGCTAACAGGCTTCTCAGACTCAGATTGGGCTGGATGTTCAGAAAGTAGAAGATCAGTAACAGGCTATTGTGTGTTTTTAGGAGACTCTTTGATATCCTGGAAAGCCAAGAAGCAAACTACAGTTTCTAGATCCTCATTAAAGGCTGAATATAGAGCTGTTGTCTCAAATTAAATACATGCCATAACAATTTCGTAACATTCCAAAATGTCTAAAGTCCTCAAAACATCAAATTACCATCATAAGGTACTGCTAAGGTCAGCAGGGTAGTACCCGCCTTACCTCAGTTTCATGGGTCATAAAACCTTAATCAATTTGAGTCATCACCTGGAAAATATAGCTAACATACTAAGGAACAATATCCATGTGGACAACATCACATTCCAGCCTAAATGAGCAAGATCAAAGTCTTACAACTTATGTCATTAAACTGTCCTATTTTTCAGTTTTGTACTACTAACTTCAACTCAGTTGTTAGCCATCAAAATGGTGGTTTTAAGCTGGTTTCTTTACATAAACATGTACATCTACGCCTTAGGTAAATACCATAAAAATTTCAAGGAAATCTAATACTCTTAAGGGGGTCGTTTAACTTATTTCCCAAAGCTAGGCACATGCAAAATCTGGAACAACCAAATTTACCACGAATTTCATTGTGACTAAACCACAAGTCCTTTTACCAAAATTCCAACTCTCAGTCTTACTAAACACATCAAACTATCATCATACCAAAAGTCAGCTTGTTTACGCTTTCCTAAGGTTCATTTTCGAGCCAAACAACTTGTTACTCAAAACTGTCATGTTCCTGTAATTTCTGTATGACCAGTTGTCATTTAAAATTTCATTCCGGTCAAACCACAAATGCTTTTACCAAAGTTCCAACTCACACATTTATTACACATATCAAGCTAGCATCATAGCAAAATTATGCCCATTTGCATATTCCTAGGGTCTATTTTCGGATAAATCAATACACCACATAAATTCTGTACAGTACAGTAAATTTCAGCTTGACCTGTTTTTCTAAACATTCCGCTAAGGATAAACCAGAACTTATTATACCAAGATTCCAACGCTCATATTTACTACATACATAGGGATAATGTCATACCAAAAATTAGCTTGATTTCATGCTTCTAGGATCTATTTTCAAGTCCTACAAAACGTCACCTTATTCTGCCCTGTTCAAGTAATTTCCATTCTTGTCACTTTTCCTTACTAAAAATGTTCCAACTTGAGTGATTCTTCATAAATAACTTACTAATCATCAAATACACCTTTTAACATAAACGTTACTGGTTCTAAGACATGCTAAAGGTCTTCTACGAATCACTTCCAAAAACAGTTAGAGGTTTACACATAGCACACCTTGATCTTGCACCTTTTTGTTCATAATAAAATCTATTCTTGGTATAATTAGTGTATACGTACTATACCCCCAAGACAGCCCGTTTTACACACATACAAGGGCTTAAATCATATTTCCATAATGAACATATTACACCTAGGTCACAAAGCATACATCTTATACACATCTTTTACCCCACAAGTTACAATCTATCACGAGCCACACTTATCCTTCATTTTCATCCGGCCGTCCCCCTTTCATGCCCAAGAAGAGAATTTTTCCACATTCACCTTAGATTAATAGCATATTCATACTAAAAAAAAGAATACATTCAAGCCACTTCTCTAAGAAACCAAAAGTTTCATGCATCAAACTTAACATTTCACATCTAAGATTAAAACTTAGTAGCATCTAGACATTCAAGCATGCACTTTCACACACAAGTCAGGAACATTTATAGTGTACTTGCCTTCTTCAAGCTTAAGCCTCCTTAGTATGGAACTTGGATGAAATGAAGTCCTCCCCTTCTTCAAGGTACAAACCCCACAGTTTTGGGGAAGGAAAAAGAACAAAGGTTAGTCTTTTTCTTAAGTGGAAGATATAACCAAATAGATTCTAGATTGACTTACCAAGATGAAGCTTGAATGGGGTTCAAACCTCTTGAGAAACTAGCACCTCTTAAAAGCTTGAAAGCTTAAACCTAGTGACCATGGAGGTCACGGTTTTTGGAGCAAGAAAGAGTAGCAATGTGAGCTTCACTCTATGAAAAATATAGAAATTCTCTTAAATAGGTTTAGAGTATACTTACCTAGAGGATTCTTGAGGCTTGAAGATCTTGAACTTCTTGGCTCAACTAGCCGTGTTCCTTAATGGAAAAAATAAGGAAGTCTCTTGCTCCTTGTGAATTCTTGAGGAAGAGTATTCTAGAGTTTCTTGGAGAGAGATTTCTTCCCTAGGCTAAAATGGCTTAGCCGTGGTTAAGCAAGGAAGAAGGAGGGTTTACCTTGGCTTGGTTAGGCTAATTAGAGTTAATTAGCCTAAGTTAATTTTAGCTAACCAAGGTTACTTTAATGGTACTTGAGTTGCTTTATTCAATTATAGTTACTTTAAGGCTAACTTAGGTTACTTTATCCAACTAGAGTTACTTTAAGGCTAACTTAGGTTACTTTAACCTTGTGGTTAACATAAAGTAACCATGGTAAGATTTGAAAGTCTTCTTGGTTATTCCATGGGGAAAAACCGGTGGTAGGGCATTGGTAGCCATTACCATGATTAAGTCACTTTCCAAGTGTGTTTAATGAAAAACTATTTGGGTAGTTGCCTCTTTTTATTAATTATTTTCCCCCTTTTTCTTGATTAAAATGAAATTAGAAAATATTGAATCGTTTTTGGGTTAGAGGGCCGAATATTTGAGAGGGTTGGGAAAGATTTCCCCACAACTTAGAACTCCTTAATTGCTATTTGGGCTTGTCTTAAGAAGGCCCTTAAGGTTAACCTCCTGATAATTTGGAAAAACCCTTTAAGGCCCCCCCCTTTTTTTAAACCTTATGGCTGAAATCTCTTAAGCCCTTACGGTGAATTGGCCATGGTCCATAACTCATGCTTGAATGATTATATTATTTGCTTTATCTACATAAAATGGAAAGAAGCAGTATTAGAACTTAGTGAGATGCACTTGAAGGATGCAACTTTATTAATTAACTTATACAAGTCTTCAAGTACAATATGTATTTTCGTTGGGGTACAACAGTACTCTATAGGAAATGATGAATGGTATGTTGATAAGTTCAGGTTTAACTTAGAATTTGTAGGAGAAAGCAATTCTCTCTGCCAACGTCATTTTAAATAGAATTCCGTCTAAAAAGATGGATAAAACCCCATATGAACTTTGGAAAGGCTATAAGACAAGCTAAAACTACTTGAAAGTGTGGGGGTGTTTGGCGAAGGTTGCTGTACCTAAACCAAGACAAGTGAGGATCGAGCCTGAAACAATTGATTGCATATTCATAGGTTATGTAACGAACAGTAGTGCATATCGTTTCTTAGTGCAAAATTGAACATTCCCGAGATACATGAAAATGTTGTCATGGAGTCGAGGAATCCAGTGTTTTTCTGAAAATGTCTTTCCGAAGAAAGACAATCACAGTGAAGAAGCTAGTATTAGTAAGTGAGTGTGTGAGACGACCCCTCAATAAACTGAAGAACCTCGTCAAAAAAAACAAGCCAAAATACCGACATCTTTTGGACCATATTTTCTAACCTACATGGTAGAAAACGAGCCAAGATCTTTCTCTGAGGCAATAACAACTCCAGAATCTCCTTTCTAGAAAGAGGCAGTAAATAGTGAGATAGATTCTATTCTTCAAAATCACCCTTGGGAGTTGACAGATCTTTCTCCAGGAAGTAAACCACTCGGATGCAAGTGGATTTTCAGGAAAAAATGAAAGAAGATGGATCTATTGACAAGTACAAGGCCAGGTTGGTAGCCAAGTGCTACAGACAGAAAGAAGGCTTTGACTTCTTTGACACCTACTCACCAGTGACTAGGATCACTTCCATCAGGATGTTAGTGGCTATTGCTGCAGTCTACGACTTAGAAATCCATCAAATGGATGTGAAGACTGCCTTTCTGAATAGTGAGTTAGAGGAAGAAATTTATATGGAACAACCCAAAGGGTTCGTCGTCCCAGGACAAGAAAAGAAAGTGTGTAGATTTGTTAAGTCTCGGTACAGACTTAAACAAGCACCCAAGCAATGGCATTTAAAGTTTGATCAGGTAATGATGTCAAACGGCTTCAGGATGAACGAGTGTGACAAGGGTGCATACATCAAGAGCACACCAAATGCCTATGTGATAGTATGTCTGTATGTAGATGACATGCTAATCACGTACAGTACTCATGACATTGTCTTGAATACAAAGAATGTGTTAACACGGAATTTTGGTATGAAGGATATGGGGGTTTCCAATGTTATTCTAGGAATTAAAATTTCTCGGATAACTGATGGTCTTGTTATGTCGCAAACTCATTATATTGAATCGTGAACCAATAAAGACCCCACTTGACTTAAGTATACACTTAAGGAAAAACCGAGGTGAACCTGTAGCTCAATTGAAGTACTCGCAGGTAATCGGGAGTCTGATGTACATAACAAATTGTACAAGACCAGACTTAGCTTGTTCAGTAAACAAATTGAGCAGGTTTACCGTAATCCAAGTGATGATCATTGGAGCTCTAAATAGAGTGATGAGGTAACTGAAATACACAATGAACCTTGGATTACATTATACAAGATATCCAGCAGTATTAGAAGGATATTGCGATACAAATTGGATATCAGACAGTAAGGACTCAACGTCCACCAGTGGATACTTATTCACTGTTGGTGGTGCTGCTATATCGTGGAAATCCACAAAAGAAATGTGCATACCCCGGTCCACTATGAAAGCTGAGTTTATTGCACTGGATAAAGCTGGGAAAGAGGCTGCATGGCTTCGAAATTTCCTATAAGATGTTCCATGCTGGCCTAAGCCAATCGCTCCTATTAGCATACACTGTGGTAGTCAGTCAGCTATAGGACGTGCTCAAAGTAGCATCTACAATGGTAAGTCATGACACATATGTTGGAGACATAACACCATTAAACAGTTGATCTCTAATGATGTGATTTCCATTGATTAAATAAAATCAATGGAGAATCTTGCTGATCCGCTTACAAAAGGCTTGTCTAGAGATCAGATGTCAATAATGCCAAAATCTTTTTAATGGTAACCAAACGTTGTTGATTGGAGATCCCAGAATCATGGTTCAATGGGACAACTAAGTTATGAAGTTTCAGTTTAGCACTTACTCATTCCGTTACATAAAAGTGCTGTCTGCAGAGAATATTTAGGGTAAGCTAAAGCTTTCAATGATGTCTTATATCTTCATACATTAAGTGGGGTATGGCAGAATGCTCCTGATAGGAATCACCTATGTAAGTGTGAAGTGGGGCCGCTTCTATGAGAACTCTGTGAGGCAAGATTTCTCTAAAACACTTTCTGAAACCAGGTTGTTCATGGCCAAAACGACACAACCATGAGAACCAAAAGGGTGTTAAAGGAAACGTTGTGTGAGTATCGTTGTCTAGGTTCACATCAAAGGCTGACTGGTTCAAGACATCAAGTCACTAATTAGCCGAGTGAATCCGATGATACATCACTATGAAAGGTTCAAAGCCAGAAGCTACCTCTTCTGATACAATATTTTCTTGTCCGTCCTTAGAGTCTGCATTTGCATCAATTTCCATTCATGTGGGGGATTGATGGATATATTAGAAGTTTGGGCTTTGGCCTATTAAGGAAAGTTGCAAACTTGGTTAAGCAACATACTTTGAGCTTAATTATGATTAGTTTTCGTCAATGAAAATAAAAAACTAATAGGTCCTTAATTGTCTACGTAACGAGTAGTTAATTTTAGGCTTTGGAATCACTCAATTACGATAACAGGTGAATGAGAAATTAATGGTCAAAGTAGATGGAAAACATGATTAGTGGGTGATGAGTCCTATTCTTAGGAGGCCACATCACCGTTATGGAGAAATACCACATTGGATAATTGAACTAATTTAGCCACCTTATAAATGGCTAGAATGGACACTTTAGATGTGCCCTTAGGGCATGAGAAGTTTTTGACCGGAGGGAAGACCTAGAAAGTGCCACACGCGCGTGCTGCCGTCGCCGCCCGCCCGTCTGTCCGGCCGGATTGGACTCGGGCTCAGGGCTCGTGGGCTCAGGGGCACGTGGGCCGGGCCGGTTCCTATCTTTTTGGAGAAAATTTATTTGCGCTTTTGGATTAATTATTTTTTGTAGACAGTTAAAGGCTTCGGGCCTAGCTGCGCAGTAGCCCAAACGTGTACAGGTCCGGTCCGATATCGTGAAGATCAAACGGTTTTTTTAAACCGGATCAAACAGCTTCCTATCTTCCCTTATGCGATAAGATCAAACAGTTTTGATCTAACGGTAGTAGAAGGGTCAGTTTTGATCCAACGGTCGAAGTTCAAACTGACTAACCGAATGTGGTTTTCATCTAACGCTCCAAGATTAATCACGTATTTCGGTTTTTTGTCTGACAGCTGTAACTTAAACCTTTCAAAACCGCCAAACAAACACTGGGAGGTTTTCATCTGACGGCTCTAGTCGATCTATGGTTGTGATCCAACGGTCACGAGTCCATCTGCTGTAGTGCCCCGACCCGGACAGCGGAATCCGAACCGGTGCTGTAGCGCCCCGTACTCGGCTACCCCCTCGTACGGTG
>AP025072.1:13023637-13120309 GCA_036186865.1 Eustoma russellianum | reverse complement strand
GAGGAAAAATAGGGGGGTGAGTGACAAAGTCACCAGCAAGTACACCATAAACAATCATGCATTAAATGGAAAGTACATACAAGAACCGAATTCCCAAAATTTGGTCTCTTACCATCATACCTGTCTTTCCATTTAAATGCCACCAAGGTAATAGAAGCATCCCTTGATCATAAAGGGAATAAGATCATAGCTTACATAAAAACAACAATAAGATCGTAACTTAGGTAACGAAAGATCATGACCTAACTAACATTTCGTCTAGCGTTTAGCTAGCATCTCATCCCTTCCGTCAATAGCCACTAAGGCAATAAAATCATAACTTAGTCATGTAGCGCGTAAAGACACAACTCAGGGCACAGACTCGACATCATGCTCATGACCATATGCAATGTGTATGAGTATGCAAATGCATATTGCGCATGAAAATGCGTATGCAATGCAAATGCAACGGAAAACATTCTTTCTTTCATTTAGACATGCTCATGAAAATACTTGAACTTTCTTTCTTTCTTTCAAATCATGCTCATCATAAAACAAGAGAGTGTGTCAGCCTATTATACCGGGCATGACTCGGTTCTTATAACATGATCACCTTCAAGTCTATTATACCGGACCTGGCTCGGTTCTTACACTCTTCAGACCTATTATACCGGCCTGGATCGGTTCTTATAATCTTCAGACCTATTATACCGGGCCTGGATCGGTTCTTATAATCGTGATCATCTTCAGGCCTATTATACCGGGCCTGACTCGGTTCTTATAACTCTTCAGATCAATTAACCCCGGATCTGGAGCGGGTTAAGCTGGCCAGAAATAAATGGTACCATAGGAATCTTTTCGCAATCGTACACCTCTCTTTCAAAGATCTTTCTTTCAAAACTCAAAACTTCTTTTCAAAAGATCTTTCTCATCATTCTTTTTCATAAAATCAGTTTCATGAACCGTATGAACATGGACAATGCGATGTATGATATGCAACATGCGACTCGTGGACAAATACATCATAACACGCATATGCTGACTCGTCTCTTAAGCTGGAAAAACTGTCCAGCAATTTTACTCTGTTCATACAGCCTCATGCTCATCAATTCGTGCTCATTTTCATTAACTTATATCATACACATGCATAATGAAGTCTTAGACACATGCCATAAAAATTTCGTAACATTCCGAAATGTCTAACGACCTCAAAACATCAAGTATCATCAAAGGTACTGCTGAAATCAGCAGGGAAGTACCGCCTTACCTCATTTTGATGGATCATCAAACCTTAATCACTTTGATCCAACACCTGGAAAACATAGCTAACATACCTAGGAGTAATATTCATAAGGATAAACATCACATTAAGCCTAAGTGATCCAGAACAAAGCCTCACAACTTAAGACATTAAGTTGTCCTGTTTTCCAGTTTTGTACTCCAACTTCCATTCAGTTGTTAACCATCAAAATGGTGGTTTTTATGATGGTTTATTTACATGACCCTGTACCTCTATGTCTTGGGTAGTTACCATAAAAATTCCAAGGCAATCCAATAAGCTTAAGGGGTCATCTAATTACATTCCCAAACTGGGTACCTGCAGAAACTGGAATGACCAGTTATATCACGAATTGAATTGTGACCAAACCACAAACTCTTTTTACCAAAATTCTAACTCACAGATGTCACAAACACATCAAAGTATCACCATGTCAAAATCATCCCGTTTGGACATTCCTAAGGTGCATTTTAGAGCCACACAACTTACTACTCAAAACTGTCCTGTTCCAGCAACTCTGTTTGAGCAGTTTTACTAAGAATTTCATTAAAAATAAACCATGACTCCTTTCAATGAAATTCCAGCTCTCACACTTAATAAATACATAGGTATATCACTATACCAGAAATTAGCACATTTGAACCCTCACAAGGTCCATTTTCAGGTCATACCACACGTTACCAAAAACTGTCCAGTTTCAGTATTTCTGTTTGACCAACCCTTACTAAAAATTTCATTAAAAACAATCCACAACTCCTTTTAATGAAATTCCAACTCTCACACTTCATATACATATGAGGCTAACATCATACCAAATATTAGCCAATTTGAACACTCCTAAGGTTAATGTTCAGATCATATAACCTGACACATCAAAACTGTCCAGCTCCAGTACTTCTGTGTGAGCAGTTTTACCAAACGAATTATTAAAAATAAACCAGAACTCTTTTTACTGCAATTCCAACTCTCACACTTACTCAAACACATAGAGCTAGTGTCATGCCAAAAATTAGCTTAATTTAACATTTCTAAGATTCGTTCTCAGACCACACAACCAGCAACACAAATCTGCCAGTTCCAGTAGTTTTAGCACTTCTTTACCTTTTTATTGTTCAAGCTTCCTTCAACTAAGATTAATAACTTAAAATGGCTAGACATTCAAGCATGCACTTCACAAATAAGCAAGATTGGCTAGAGTATACTTGCCTTCCTTGAATCTTAGAGATTTTCCTTAGCTTGCACCTTGGTTGATATATAGAGTGAAGTCTTCCTCCACCTTACTCCTAGCTCACGTTTTTGAAGATGAGAAGGAGGAGAACATTAGCTACCATTTGAAATGAAGAATGGAGATAGATTGAGACTAGATTCATCTTACCAAAATGAAACTTGGAAATGGGTTCCAAACCATCAAGATGTTAGCTTCTCTTAATAGCTTGAAGAATCCTCTCCTAGTGACCATTTGATGGTCACGTTTTTGACATGAAAGAGGGTACCATGGTGAGTTTCATTCTTTGAAATATAGAACTCACTTAGGAGATTCAACATTCAACTTACCTAGATGAGTTCTTCCAAGCTTGAAGATGAGGATGGTCTCACACTCCTAGCTTCATCATGGCCGACAGTTTGATGATGTTGGAGGAGTGGTCTAAGTTTCATGAGTCTTGAATGGTTTTTGCTTATGAGAGCTCTTGAGAGTGTTCAAAACTTGAAGATGAAGAAGTGCTCCATGGATAACTTAAAGATTCTAAGAGAACTTCTTAGTAGAAGAAGTGCCTTCTTGGGGAAGACAAGGGGAGGGGGCGTGCCTTAGGGAGGGGAAGGGAGACATGGTGGATTTCCAAGAATGCCTAGAAAGAGTGCATTAGCCCCCCTTTTTGTCCCCCATGCTTGCATTGATTCTTTTTGTTTTATTTTATTCCAAGACAACTGTCTTGTCTTCCTTTTATTATTTTATTTTATTTCTTAAATAAGAGTTGTTATTCAACTATAGTTACTTTATGCCAACTATAGTTACTTTAGGCTAACTATAGTTACTTTATGGCCAACCTTGGTTACTTTATGGTCAACCTTGGTTATTTTACCCAACTAGAGTTATCTTCCATTTAATAACCATGGTAATTTTTTCTTGGTCAACCATAGGAGGGGCCGATTTTATCCTTGAGGTGCCCCATTTCCATACTTAATTTTTCCTTTCTTACTTCTTGTTGGTTGATCCCTTCATCATGCTTAATTCTTCTTGTTCAAGACCACCCTATTTCATTGTAGTCTTACTAATTACATAATTGTGATAATAAGGACAATTTTATAACTCCTCCAAGGCCCTCATGGCCGAGTTCTACATATGTGGGAAGGGTAATTTTGTCATTTCACTGGTGTTGTGCGACACACTTACATACTATATAAAATTTCCTATAATCTTTACCTTAAGGAAATTCTATCGGAGAATGTCGAATTAATATAGTTACATTTAAATAATGTAACCGGTTGACTAACTCTTTGTGACTCATCTCATAAGAGTCAGCGGTATAGGCGAATTCCCGTGGGGTGTAACATTATTCCCTCCTTAAACTGCTTTATACGATTCTCAGTATATACCGATTTTCGCGGGATACAACATTCCCCCCCCTTAATAAAGTTTCGTCCTCGAAACTTCAGGCTAGTCAACAACATGGGGCGTCTACTCCTCATGTTGCCTCCGTTTCCCATGTGATTTCTTCTTTTGGGTAAATAAGATCGCAATAAACGTCTATTTAGTTCCTTCAGAACTGCTTTGTTCTTTTCATCTTAGAGATTTCACCAGAACTTATCCTTATTCTCTAGAGGTGTTGTCGTAACCTATCTCATATCTAGCACTTGCAACCTTGATACTATGTACTTGATAACAAAATCCATTCCGTATAATCATGATCATAGTAGGATTAATTTCCTTTTTCATAAAATATGAAAAAAAACTTGGCAGAGATCATTAACTCTGGGATATAGACCTTTATCTCTTTTCTGTAAACATCCTTTCAGTGATCATGTGACGGTCATCCTACGTACAAAATAGCTTCCAAGGACATCCGGAATAATTCCCACATGGTACACATACCAAGCTCTTCATAAGTATGTGCCACGTTTATCTGTCTTGCTGATCGTCTTATCACGTAATAACTTTTACCCCCTTTTTGCGATCATTTCATAAAATCGAACTAGAAGTTGTGGGTTCTCCTTTGAAACTTATGTTCCCTTTAGGATGTTTCAAATCATCCGAAGGTGGCCCGCTCTCTTAAAACATGGTTTTCATAGTCATGACATATTCCCTCTATACTGCATTAAAATGCGTACAAGTGTTAAAAGTGACGCATTATGGCGAGGACCTCGAGTCCCATACATAGTGTCATACTTAGTCATGTTATCACTAATAATCTCACTTGCTTACTTGTGGTCTACTCATCATAACTTAAAAAAACTATCATAATCACTCATACTTGGTTAATAGGAAGTAGAGCAGAGGACATAGGTACTTACACTTATTAGGCGTACCTTGGTGGTTTCTTGGTCATCTGCATAAACTAGCCTTATATGGATACGGTTTCCACCTTCTACTTCATTTGCTTGTTAAATCGTTTCTTTCATTCTTTCGTTCCTTTACTATCGCATTCCGCTCCATAGCGGTCCTCTAATAATTCACCAAAGGTCTCTGAATACGACTTAACTTAGCCTAATTAGATCTGGGGGTCTAGACCGCGCACAAATCTGATCCTTAAACCTTTCATCTCATAATCAAAGGAACATACTGTCCCAAAGTAATGAATGGTAGGTGATGCGTGACCCTGTCTTAGTGAGTCAATTCCTCAACCCTTCTCGTGACTAAGTTCTGAGAGGAAGAACTCAAAACTCCTCTTAGAACTTGCCTTATCTATCCATACCAGTATCAGCATGGAGTTACCTTCAACTTTACTAACCATCTTTCTGCCCACTATGAACTAAATTCCCTGCCAAACCTTGGAATACGTGTTCTTACTAACTATTGCTAGTAAGTCTACTGCCTCCTGTGGTGACAGTGATGATGTCATCTTACTGAATTGTGGTGTCATCCACACTACGAAGTGTCGGAGTCTTACTTAAGGTATAAATATTCAGAATAAGCGACACCATTTAATTCGTAATCCCTATGATCTTATGGTCATGCAAACAGTCATGATTACATTCCATAGATGGCCATCGACTAGGGCTTTATCATATGGTCAAAACTCTAATTTCCAGTCTAAATCATCCTGGTCTAAGGTCAACTCTCATCAAGATCAGAACTTAGGTCTAAGATCAAACTTAGTTGACTATAATCATCACTTAGTTCGACATTCTGCCCGGATCTGGAGCCTTGGCTCTGATACCACCTGTAGCGCCCCGTACTCGGCTACCCCTCGTACGGTGCACCCGCCGTACCTTCCCTTTCGGAAAAGTACAAAGCGTCGATACTTAACTCGTAAAACCCATGGATAATCATGGATTACCAAGTCACGATCTTAACAGGTATATAAAAATACGGCAGAATTTGAAACTTTTACATAAATCATTCTATACATCCGACATAAGTTTTACAACACCTTCATTACATCAGTACTTCTGCAATCATCGCTTCCAACATACATCCGCCATATCCATCATAATAGAATCCCTAAGCTGTCATCCACTCGTATTCTCACGGATGTGGGATCCTATGCTCGTCATCAATCCTTGCTACCCCGTTTCCTGTAACTCTGGGAGGAAAAATAGGGGGGTGAGTGACAAAGTCACCAGCAAGTACACCATAAACAATCATGCATTAAATGGAAAGTACATACAAGAACCGAATTCCCAAATTTGGTCTCTTACCATCATACTCTGTCTTTCCATTTAATGCCACCAAGGTAATAGAAGCATCCCTTGATCATAAAGGGAATAAGATCATAGCTTACATAAAAACAACAATAAGATCGTAACTAGGTTAACGAAAGATCATGACCTAACTAACATTTCCGTCTAGCGTTAGCTAGCATCTCATCCCTTCCGTCAATAGCCACTAAGGCAATAAAATCATAACTTAGTCATGTAGCGCGTAAGACACAACTCAGGGCACAGACTCGACATCATGCTCATGACCATATGCAATGTGTATGAGTATGCAAATGCATATTGCGCATGAAAATGCGTATGCAATGCAAATGCAACGGAAAACATTCTTTCTTTCATTTAGACATGCTCATGAAAATACTTGAACTTTCTTTCTTTTCTTTCAAATCATGCTCATCATAAAACAAGAGAGTGTGTCAGCCTATTATACCGGGCATGACTCGGTTCTTATAACATGATCACCTTCAGGTCTATTATACCGGACCTGGCTCGGTTCTTACACTCTTCAGACCTATTATACCGGCCTGGATCGGTTCTTATAATCTTCAGACCTATTATACAGGGCCTGGATCGGTTCTTATAATCGTGATCATCTTCAGGCCTATTATACGGGCCTGACTCGGTTCTTATAACTCTTCAGATCAATTAAACCCCGGATCTGGAGCGGGTTAAGCTGGCCAGAAATAAATGGTACCATAGAATCTTTCGCAATCGTACACCTCTCTTTCAAAGATCTTTCTTTCAAAACTCAAAAACTGCTTTCAAAGATCTTTCTCATCATTCTTTTCATAAATCAGTTTCATGAACCGTATGAACATGGACAATGCGATGTATGATATGCAACATAGCGACTCGTGGACAAATACATCATAACACGCATATGCTGACTCGTCTCTTAAGCTGGAAAAACTGTCCAGCAATGTTTACTCTGTTCATACAGCCTCATGCTCATCAATTCGTGCTCATTTTCATCAACTCATATCATACACATGCATAATGAAGTCTTAGACACATGCCATAAAATTTCGTAAACATTCCGAAATGTCTAACGACCTCAAAACTCAAGTATCATCAAGGTACTGCTGAAATCAGCAGGGAAGTACCGCCTTACCTCATTTTGATGGATCATCAAACCTTAATCACTTTGATCCAACACCTGGAAAAACATAGCTAACATACCTAGGAGTAATATTCATAAGGATAAACATCACATTTAAGCCTAAGTGATCCAGAACAAAGCCTCACAACTTAAGACATTAAGTTGTCCTGTTTTCCAGTTTTGTACTCCAACTTCCATTCAGGTTGTTAACCATCAAAATGGTGGTTTTATGATGGTTTATTTACATACCCTGTACCTCTATGTCTTGGGTAGTTACCATAAAAATTCCAAGGCAATCCAATAAGCTTAAGGGGGTCATCTAATTACATTCCCAAACTGGGTACCTGCAGAAACTGGAATGACCAGTTATATCACGAATTGAATTGTGACCAAACCACAACTCTTTTTACCAAAATTCCAACTCACAGATGTCACAAACACATCAAAGTATCACCATGTCAAAAATCATCCCGTTGGACATTCCTAAGGTGCATTTTAGAGCCACACAACTTACTACTCAAAACTGTCCTGTTCCAGCAACTCTGTTTGAGCAGTTTTACTAAGAATTTCATAAAAATAAACCATGACTCCTTTCAATGAAATTCCAGCTCTCACACTTAATAAATACATAGGTATATCACTATACCAGAAATTAGCACATTTGAAACCCTCCCAAGGTCCATTTTCAGGTCATACCACACGTTTACCAAAAACTGTCCAGTTTCAGTATTTCTGTTTGACCAACCCTTACTAAAATTTCATTAAAAACATCCACAACTCCTTTTAATGAAATTCCAACTCTCACACTTCATATACAATATGAGGCTAACATCATACCAAATATTAGCCAATTTGAACACTCCTAAGGTTAATGTTCAGATCATATAACCTGACCACATCAAAACTGTCCAGCTCCAGTAACTTCTGTGTGAGCAGTTTTACCAAACGAATTATTAAAAATAAACCAGAACTCTTTTTACTGCAATTCCAACTCTCACACTTACTCAACACATAGAGCTAGTGTCATGCCAAAAATTAGCTTAATTTAACATTTCTAAGATTCGTTCTCAGACCACCCAACAGCAACACAAATCTGCCAGTTCCAGTAGTTTTAGCACTTCTTTACCTTTTTATTGTTCAAGCTTCCTTCAACTAAGATTAATAACTTAAAATGGCTAGACATTCAAGCATGCACTTCACAAATAAGGCAAGATTGGCTAGAGTATACTTGCCTCCTGATCTAGAGATTTTCCTTAGCTTGCACCTTGGTTGATATAGAGTGAAGTCTTCCTCCACCTACTCCTAGCTCACGTTTTTGAAGATGAGAAGGAGGAGAACATTAGCTACCATTGAAATGAAGAATGGAGATAGATGAGACTAGATCCATCTTACAAAATGAAACTTGGAAATGGGGTCCAAACCATCAAGATGTTAGCTTCTCTTAATAGCTGAAGAATCCTCTCCTAGTGACCATTTGATGGTCACGTTTTTGACATGAAAGAGGGTACCATGGTGAGTTTCATTCTTTGAAATATAGAACTCCACTTAGGAGATTCAACATTCAACTTACCTAGATGAGTTCTTCAAAGCTTGAAGATGAGGATGGTCTCACACTCCTAGCTTCATCATGGCCGAAAGTTGATGATTTTGGAGGAGTGGTCTAAGTTCATGAGTCTTGAAATGGTTTGCTTATGAGAGCTCTTGAGAGTGTTCAAAAACTTGAAGATGAAGAAGTGCTCCATGGATAAACTGAAGATCTAAGAGAATTCTAGTAGAAGAAGTCTTCTTGGGGAAGACAAGGGGGAGGGGGCGTGCTTAGGGAGGGGAAGGAGACATGGTGGATTCCAAGAATGCCTAGAAGAGTGCATTAGCCCCCCTTTTGTCCCCAATGCTTGCATTGATTCTTTTTGTTTTATTTATTCCAAGACACTTGTCTTGTCTTCCTTTTATTTATTTTATTTATTTCTTAATAAGAGTTGTTATTCAACTATAGTTACTTTATGCCAACTATAGTTACTTTAGGCTAACTATAGTTACTTTATTGGCCAACCTTGGTTACTTTATGGTCAACCTTGGTTATTTTACCCAATAGAGTTATCTTCCATTTAATAACCATGGTAATTTTTTCTTGGTCACACCATAGGAGGGGCCGATTTATCCTTGAGGTGCCCCCATTTCCATGCTTAATTTTTTCCTTTCTTACTTTGTTGGTTGATCCCTTCATCATGCTTAATTCTTCTTGTTCCAAGACCACCTATTTCATTGTAGTCTTACTAATTACATAATTGTGATAATAAGGACAATTTTATAACTCCTCCAAGGCCTCATGGCCGAGTTCTACATATGTGGGAAGGGTAATTTTGTCATTTCACTGGTGTTGTGCGACACACTTACATACTATATAAAATTTCCTATAATCTTTACCTTAAGGAAATTCTATCGGAGAATGTCGAATTAATATAGTTACATTTAAATAATGTAACCGGTTGACTAACTCTTTGTGACTCATCTCATAAGAGTCAGCGGTATAGGCGAATTCCCGTGGGGTGTAACATTATTCCCTCCTTAAACTGCTTTATACGATTCTCAGTATATACCGATTTTCGCGGGATACAACAGGTGCACCCTTCGTAGCTTACTCAGAAGACTACAAGACGTCTCATCTCTCGGATACACATCATCAATGACGTCAGAGAAATAATTGCGGAAATATATAAATCTCTTAATTCAAACCATCATTGCAGTATACCACTAGATAAAATAACCGGCAATAATTGTTTATGGGTGCAGCCACCTAACTCTCCAAATAAATTACAATAACCAAAATGACGGAAATCGTTTTAAACAGTTCCCAACATGCTCTAAGCATCCCATTCAGACCACTCGCCATCGTCCTCTATGAAGATCATATCATAACTAGGCTCATCTGCAATGACAAAGGTAGTACCCTTAGTGAAAAACGCTAGCAAGTAACCCGCTTATAAGACATACGGGATCAGCACATGGCAAGACATGAGTAATATATAATTCAAGGGAATTGTGGGGCACATGTCTTGTAAAACTTCCAAATATATAGGCGAATAACATGATAAAGCAAGTACAGCAATTTGAAGCAAATAACAATGCAATGGCTATCAAATACCACGCACATTCATACCACAACGACTCTCGTGATGCATGTCAAAATATGCACTACACTACACAATCACATATGCATGAGCCATTTCTTTTCAAATCAGTGCAATGCATGTCACAATGTCCGGTCTCGTAACTCGTTACCCTGTAACGCGCCCCGGCTTATATTTCCATCCCGGTTTACGTTACAGGCTCGTATGCTCTGTGATGCGCCTCGGCTTATATTTCCATCCCGATTTACATCACAGATCTCGTAAAACTCTACAATGCGCCTCGGCTTATATTTCCATCCCGATTTACATTGCAGAGGACTTTGTACCCTGTAACGCGCCCCGGCTTATATTTCCATCCCGGTTTGCGTTACAGCCTTTTTGTGCCCTGCAATGCACCCCGACTTATATTTCCATCCCGGTTTACATTACAGGTCACCTTCGCAAATATGTACCAAAGCACATCTCTTTTTCAAAACCATATGCAATGCACGTGCCATGATGCAAGACTCCTCGTTTCAATCACATATCTCATTCACGTAAGTAGTTCATATTCACATGCGCAAGGACAAGCAACACACAAGAGTTCTCTAGCTTACACATCAATGCTTAGGCTTCAACTATATCGTCAACACTTAGACTTGCTTCCAAAAGTCACAAATCAATGCGAGTACCCCTATCTTTCCTTCATGGAACTCTATAACACCTCATACGTTCATTTCCTAACCCTCCTAAGTCATCCGCGTTGAACTCCGATTCGAATACCATTCAAATTCTCTAAACTTGATTCACCATCTTAAGTCATGTTCCCAAGACTTAGACTAGTCATAATCAGGTCCTAAGAAGTCCTTAAGGTCACCCAAAGGGTCCCCTAGCTTCCCTCTTTCTTCCCTTACTTTCCCACAAACTGGTTGATGTCATACCCTGACGTCGATCGATCAACGTACGTCATACCCTGACGTCGATCGATCGATGTCCCTCTGAGGCACGTCGATCTCTCACTCAACCTACGTCGATCGATCTACGTCCTTCTGAGGCACGTCAGCCTCTCACTCACTATACGTCGATCGATCGACGTACGTCATACCCTCACGTCATACCCTGACGTCATACCCTCACATCATACCCTCACGTCATACCCTCACTTACCACACGTCATACCCTCACTTACTACTCGTCATACCCTCACCCTGAACTACGTCGATCGATCGACGTGCATCTGAGGCACGTCGATCTCTCACTCCTTCCACGTCGATCGATCGACGTGCATCTGAGGCACGTCGATCTCTCACCTGCTATACGTCGATCGATCGACGTCATAATTTTTATAATCTTCATCCTGCGATTTCTGCAGAAACTGCAGGAATAACCCCCAATTCGATCCCAACTTCCTTCCAAACCATTCCAAGCCTATTCCCCCTATCAATCCATGCCTACTTCACCAAAATCAACACCTTTAGCATACAAGTCAAGGATTCAAGCCTAAACTCAAACCTTTTCCCCAACAAACCCAAAAGATCTCACTTTTTCCCCTCTTCTCCCTTTTCACACGCAAATAGCACCAAATATGGTTCATGAGATTGGGTTTTGCATGGTCTCACATAAACAACAACGATAACAATGTTTTTCAACATATAATGGCCAAATCTCCAACAACCAAAACACAGAAATCACATATAGAGTCACAGAGAGAAATTACTGCATGGTGATCCAATTTTGATATCAAAAGTAGGCCATTTTCTTTCGCAAATCGTAAGAACTTATAAGTAGATTACTTGCCTTTGATTACTCGAAGGAGAAAAGAGGAACGGAAGAGGATTGGATTGAGGTTCTTGAGAGATTCTTCTCTAGGTTGCAAAGTGCGAAGGAGTCGTCCAGGACTGAAGAGGCGGCGGGGTTTCTCTCTGCGTAGAGAGAAAACTGACGTTTGCTGTCAGTTTTTTTATAAGGAAAGGGGAAAGTTTGGAGTTTCTAATTTATATCTATTATCTTATTTATCTTAAAGGATAATCTCCTAAATTTAATTCAAAATTAAATCCTTATCAATTCCAATAATTAAAATCCTCAATTAATTCCATTAATCCTATATTTAATTCGTTATTCAGTACCGTTGACTGCCATTAATCTCATTCAATTTCTTTTTATCTTATTTATTTGTTTTACGGAGGGTGCAGGGGCGTAACATTCCACCCCCCTTACAAAAGTTTTGTCCTCGAACTTGTGTGCTACGCATTGAATAACTTAGTATAAGCCCGATATAATTCATTTATCTAGATAATGACCGAACTGAGTATCCCTTCGATTCTGAGATATTTCCCATGTTTACTTCCTTGATACACGACTATGTCCTCAAACCATTCCGTGTGTATGCATATAATGTAATTGTAAATCCATTGTCCTCCGCCTAATAGATCGTATCATATTCCTTCTATAGGTTTCTCGGAATCGGCCTTAAGGGTACCGCCAATATACTCGCTTCATGACTTAATCGTCAGTCTCTATCGTACTTATATTTGGCATCCCTGACCAACCCTCTAAAACCAGTTCTTAGGGGGTAGCACAATCTTTAACTTACGCCCCGGCGCACAAGACTCATCCCTGAAGCCATATATATTTTTTGAAACACGTGGTACTTTAGTAACGATTTAACTTAGTCAATACTAACATCTCTCAAGGTGCTTTAGTCCTTATGTGATCCAATCCTTACTTAGTTCTTGATAATGAGTGCTTATAATCTTCCACTTACACCACTTGACGTGTACATCACCCAACTTATTGCAATCTACAATCCCTGGTTTATAACTTATCACATATGGTTTATCACTTAGATACTTCCCATACTAACGTCCTTGCTTATGCCAGGATGGTAACCGTTACCCCTTCCTAACACAATCTAAGTCTTCAAAAAAACAGTTCTCATATACTTACCATCTAGCTCTCATGATCATGCCTCTTAATTTCTCACGGATACCATCATAAGCCTGGTATAAGATATTATATGTATGGACGTGCTCTTTCCTCTTTTTTTTTGTAAACGTGAGACGCTAAAGTATTATAAAATCGTTTTCGCAGATGTTGTTTCGCGTGATCTCTTATAAAAGAATGACTAACTTGTTCGCAAGAAATGACTCAAACAAGGAAGAAAAGAATGTGGATATGATCTACTTACAAAAGTGTTACAGGTAAAACCTCCCTAAAACCATTTGAAACTCAACGGCATAAAGTTTTATAAAATAATTGGAAGTGGTATCTCTCTCAAAAAGAATGGTACGTTTCGCAACTACTTTTTGTCTCGCAAAATATAGGTGACTTCGTAGCCAAGCGGGTGATAATTCCAAGAATAAAATGCTTGCGATATCAATAGTCAACAACTCACTTATTTTACAAACAATAAACATAGTTTAAAACGAAATTTGTGAAATAATATCAGAAATATATAGACATATTGTTTTTCAAATCATCAACATTTTAAATGTATCTGTTTTTCAGAGCTTGTCAATAGTAGTTGAAATTCATCAGGTTGGAATACGAATACGGAAGAAGATCTAATATGGTTAAGGTAGCAGACTATAATAAGCAAACAGTTTAAATACTTAAGAAAAATTGAAAAGTCTTTGAAATAATGGGTATATCTTGGTGTACGTGCTCGTGTATAAATATTTAACCGCTTGAAACCTATTTATCCATACTCGTTATAATTTCTATAATCACACTTACGGTCAGACTAGGAATAATCTTTCTAAGTACCGTATCTTATAGGTTTAATCTCGTCTAGTCATGATAAATCTTTAGCTGAGACACACCAATCCTAGCATGGCAACTCAATATTATTCGTCTTAAGGTATTCTCATTTACCGTACTTCTGTGCGCCACACTAATCTCAATCGCACTTCTTACTGGGTTATTTAACCGCTAATTCTAATTCAGTTACGTCTCACCTGAACAGTAATTATTAACTTGTTCCAGCTTGCTTCCTTGCAACTTCAAGTCTACTCGACTCAAGCCAAGTAACTCTATGTTCCTAGGGGTTCATCACTTAGCTAAAGATTTGTGTGACACTTTATCGTTCCAAGGTGTTATACTATAGTAGGTTTTCGTATGTCACTGCCGATCCATATCGCTAATAAGACTAATATGATCGGCCTATTTTGGTAATTCTAAAATTAGCATCTTAATTGTAAACTATAACTCCGTTGACAGTATCTTTCACTAACTCTACTGATCATAATGCTTATAAATCGTTTGCTTAATTTCTATCATGCTACTATAAACCATCCCTTAGTAGTTACTCAACTATTACTATTCATTTCTTAGTAAGCTATGGTCTCAACTTAGTCCTAAGCCTACTATGGTATTACCGTCCAGGTAAGAATATGGACCTTCTCTAATTTACCTTAGTGGCGTCAAGTATTATGTTGCAATTATGGTAAGGTAGCCCGAGTTACTGCGTGACCCGGTAATATTGATCTAAGGTTTGTACTAGAATGTTCTGATTAACATCATAATTCATTCGAATCAATTATATAATGTTCAACTAGGGTTGCTAAGATCACGGCTTAGAGAGTTGTGATCAACCTTACATAAGGGAGAAGTGCATGGGCTATCTTAGATATATGTGTCTCCAAAACCGTTGGCCCTCTATAGTTTAGGATCATATCTTATCTCTAGGATTGTTCCTAGCATCACCCTTCTTACCTCCAAGATCGCGTTTTATCTCCCAATCATAATTAGTACATAGTCAACACCGATTACTAGTTCCATACTTATGTCTAAAGTCAACTCGTAATCAATATCATTACTTACGTCTAAAATCGTGACTTATGTTCAGAATCATCTCTTATAACTGGGGTCATTGCCTATGTTCATGATCATCGCCTTAAGTTCAAATCATCACTTAGGTCTAAGGTTGTGTCTTAGAGGCAAAATCGTAAGTATTTTCTAAAATCAGGGCCTGGAGAAACACAGGAGTGGCGGTGGAGCCGCATCCTCAGAGTGGTTGCCTCAAGGTTGGGAAAGGCATCCTTCACATCTCCTTAGTGTATACCTTATTCACGCCGAGGGCGGGTGGTAGAGTAGGGGGTTGCTGCGCTGCTGCTGAGGCAACACTTTGCGCATATCACTGTGATAGCGGCTCATCAGTGCTTGGTGTACTAACACTGGTGGTTGGTGGTGGAGGGTTCTCGTCCCCCATTGCCACCATTTCCTTGTTATCTTCTCTGGGAGGCATTTTTCTGCAAAATCAACGCTTATTAGCATTCAGCAAATTTCCAAAAAATAAGTACTGAAAGCCCATATGCGTTGTACAAGGTGGATTTGTACCCTAAATAGAGTAATGTTTATTGATTAACTTTTATCGCTCTCCGCACACACCCATCCAAATCAACCTTAATATAGGATCACATACTTAGACCTAAAGGTCAACTTAAGGTGAAAATCATAACTTAAGACTCTTACATGCTCATAACCTAGGTCTCCGAGGTAGATCTGAAGCATAGGCTCTGATACCACCTGTAACGCCCCGACCCCGGACAGAAGAATCCGAACCGGTGCATCCGTCGTAGGCTTACTCAGAAGACTCCAGACGTCTCAATCGCCTCGGATAACATCATCAATGACGTCAGAGAAAAATAATTGCGGAAATATATAAATCTCTTAATTCAAACATCATTGCATTATACACTAGATAAAATAACCGGCAATAATTGTTTATGGGCGCAGCACCTAACTCTCCAAATAAATTACAATAACCAAAATGACGGAAATCGTTTTAAACAGTTCCCAACATACTCTAAGCATCCCATTCAGCCCACTCGCCATCGTCCTCTATGAAGATCATATCATAAGTAGGCTCATCTGTAATGACAAAGGTAGTACCCTTAGCGAAAAACGCTAGCAAGTAACCCGCTTATAAGACATACGGGCTTAGCACATGGCAAGACATGAGTAATATATAATTCAAGGGAATTGTGGGGCACATGTCTTGTAAAACTTCCAAATATAGGCGAATAACATGATAAAGCAAGTACAGCAATTTGAACACAAATAACAATGCAATGGCTATCAAATACCACGCACATTCATACCACAACGACTCTCGTGATGCATGTCAAAATATGCACTACACTACACAATTACATATGCATGAGCCATTTCTTTTCAAATCAGTACAATGCATGTCACAATGTCCGGTCTCGTAACTCGTTACCCTGTAACGCGCCCCGGCTTATATTTCCATCCCGGTTTACGTTACAGGCTCGTATGCTCTGTGATGCGCCTCGGCTTATATTTCCATCCCGATTTACATCATAGATCTCGTAAACTCTACAATGCGCCTCGGCTTATATTTCCATCCCGATTTACATTGCAGAGGACTTTATACCCTGTAACGCGCCCCGGCTTATATTTCCATCCCGGTTTGTTTTACATCCCTTTTGTGCCCTGCAATGCGCCCTGGCTTATATTTCCATCCCGGTTTACATTACAGGTCACCTTCGCAAATATGTACCGAAGCACATCTCTTTTTCAAAACCATATACAATGCACGTGCTATGATGCAAGACTCCTCGTTTCAATCACATATCTCATTCACGTAAGCAGTTCATATTCACATGCGCAAGGACAAGCAACACACAAGAGTTCTCTAGCTTACACAATCAATGCTTAGGCTTCAACTATATCGTCAACACTTAGACTTGCTTCCAAAAGTCACAAACCAATGCGAGTACCCCTATCTTTCCTTCATGGAACTCTATAACACCTCATACGTTCATTTCCTAAGCCTCCTAAGTCATCCGTGTTGAACTCCGATTCGAATACCATTCAAATTCTCCAAACTTGATTCACCATCTTAAGTCATGTTCCCAAGACCTAGACTAGTCATAATCAGGTTCTAAGAAGTCCTTAAGGTCACCCAAAGGGTCCCCTAGCTTCCCTCTTTCTTCCCTTACTTTCCCACAAACTGGTTGACGTCATACCCTAACGTCGATCGATCGACGTACGTCATACCCTGACGTCGATCGATCGATGTCCCTCTAAGGCACGTCGATCTCTCACTCAACCTACGTCGATCGATCTACGTCCTTCTGAGGCACGTCAGCCTCTCACTCACTATACGTCGATCGATCGACGTACGTCATACCCTCACGTCATACCCTCACGTCATACCCTCACATCATACCCTCACGTCATACCCTCACTTACCACACGTCATACCCTCACTTACTATGCGTCATACCCTCACCCTGAACTACGTCGATCGATCGACGTGCCTCAGCGTGCATCTGAGGCACGTCGATCTCTCACTCCTTCCACATCGATTGATCGACGTGCATCTGAGGCACGTCGATCTCTCACCTGCTATACGTCGATCGATCGACGTCATAATTTTTTATAATCTTCATCCTGCGATTTCTGCAGAAATTGCAGGAATAACCCCCAATTCGCTCCCAACTTCCTTCCAAACCATTCCAAGCCTATTCCTCCTATCAATCCATGCCTACTTCACCAAAATCAACACCTTTAGCATACAAGTCAAGGATTCAAGCCTAAACTCAAACCTTTTCCCCACCAAACCCAAAAGATCTCACTTTTTCCCCTCTTCTCCCTTTTCACACGCAAATAGCACCACATAGGGTTCATGGGATTGGGTTTTGCATGGTCTCACATAAACAACAACGATAACAATGTTTTTCAACATATAATGGCCAAATCTCCAACAACCAAAACACAGAAATCACATATAGAGTCACGGAGAGAAATTAGTGCATGGTGATCCAATTTTGATATCAAAAGTAGGCCATTTTCTTTTGCAAATCGTAAGAACTTATAAGTAGATTACTTGCCTTTGATTACTCGAAGGAGAAACGAGGAACAAAAGAGGATTGGATTGAGGTTCTTGAGAGATTCTTCTCTAGGGTTGCAAAGGTGCGAAGGAGTCGTCCAGGACTGAAGAGGCGGCGGTTTCTCTCTGCGTAAGAGAGAAAACTGACGTTCTGTCAGTTTTTTTATAAGGGAAGGGGAAAGTTTGGAGTTTCTAATTTATATCTATTATCTTATTTATCTTAAAGGATAATCTCCTAATATTTAATTCAAAAATTAAATCCTTATCAATTCCAATAATTAAAATCCTCAATTAATTCCCATTAATCCTATTATTTAATTCGTTATTCATTACCGTTGACCGCCATTAATCTCATTCAATTTCTTTTTATCTTTTATTTATTTTACGGAGGGTGCGGGGTGTAATATCTGCGAAACCGATTTCCAACCGATCCTCAAATAACAGAGGATGGGTGTGCGATCAGAACACACACTCATCTTCTGATATCGCTTTCTTCTTCATATTCTGGCATCATGTCCAAGAGAAGTCAAGACACTCAAAGGTTTGATGCAGTTCAAGTCAGCATGGTGCCGCTCAACTGAACAGGTACCGTTGTATCCTGGGAGACGATTGCTAACGCCGGTTGGGCGCAGTATACCAGAGCAATTACGTCATAAGGACAGAGTCTTCGACTCGTCCCCGATTTGGTTCACTGTTTTACTATTTTCATACGTACACACCGAACGATTGCGGTCTTGGTACAGGTTTGATTGTTTCCAACAATCATGTCCTGAAAGAAAACGCTGCGAGGACACTTGATGACAAGGACAATCAAGGGCACATGGGCATATGTGTCACTTGAACCCTTGTCATTTTCGACTTTATCTCAAAAGGAAACGATGTTTATATAATGTGAAGTATTTCTTTTCAGTGAAATGAAAATTAGTTTACCTTATCGTATTTTTCAAATTTCAACGATTGCCTCCGTTGGTATTTCACCTTATGAAAAAACTATCATGTCTCACAAAACTAATCGGGCAAGTCCCGCAATAGTGAGCAGGCCTCACTAGAATCTGAGCAGGCCTCAATAGTCAAGTTCTTGACCTTTAAAACTCCATCGTAGGGCTAAAAAACCTGGGCAAGTCCCAATAGTCCAACTGCGTTCACTTAAAAACTTCAACAAAACAAACAGCTTACATGAGCAAGCCTCAGTAGCTAAACATGTTAACATACAAAAACAAATGGCAAACTGAGTATGATTCAGCAAGTAAACATTAAATAAAAAGATAAGTGTGGCGAAGACGAGTCCTTGAAGAGACGGCCTTCCCCGAGACGCATTTGAAGATTGAAGCCAAGTATACTCCATAACATTTATACATGATACCTTAGTGAATCCCACTGTTGGGGAATTGCGGAACAACGGAAACAATCACAATGACTGTTACAAGAACGCAGAACAATAATGAATAGCAATCAAAGAGAACGAAAACAAAGAACACACAATTTTTACGAGGGAAAACCCTCAAGGGGAAGAAAAACCACGACGGCGGCAAGCCAAAGTATTTTCCATCGACCAATGAGATTCTCGGTTACATCAAGTCAGCGTCTAACAGAGGATTTTATTGGATGTAAAAGGATCAACATGATTTATGGAGTTTTCCTTTTACATAGCTATCATACCATAGATAGGCATCTTAACAGATATCCTTACAAAGATAAGCATGGAAAGTTCTATTCAGAATAGGATTCCCTCAATCAAATCTTCAATCAAGGAATATTCCATCCCGTAAACTTCTGATGCACTGCCGGTCAATGCTATGCTATT
Source organism: Eustoma russellianum (assembly GCA_036186865.1). Taxonomy (NCBI): domain Eukaryota; kingdom Viridiplantae; phylum Streptophyta; class Magnoliopsida; order Gentianales; family Gentianaceae; genus Eustoma; species Eustoma russellianum. The sequence goes on along the minus strand of AP025072.1, from coordinate 13,100,308 downwards.
CAGCTCCGCTTGGCATCACTATTGTCCTGTCGGCACTGTTCAGCTCTGTTCGGGCAATAGTTCCACTCTCTAAGTTCTATCCATATATCACTTGAGGCTGCGGCCGACTGACCTCGGTTGTCTCTTGAGCTCGGCCTTACCTCAGCTCAGCTGACTTCAGTTCCATCAAACTTGACAAAATCTTCCACTTGGAACTGACCTTAACTTCGACGCATCGTTGAATTTCCTCTTTTCTGACAAGAGCTCAAGCTTTTCTTTTGGAACAATCTTTGCCATCATGTCTGCGGGATTTTGGGTGTTATGAATCTTTTCTAAATCGAACTGTCTTTCTTTAAGCATATCCCTTATATAATGATATTTGATGTCAATATGCTTCATCTCTTGCGTGATAAGCAGAGCTTCTGGCCAAGTGTATCTTACTCTGACTATCACTAAAGAGTTTGTACTCTGGCTTGAGGAGTGCCGCAACTCATTTAGTAAACTCTTCAACCACACCACTTCCTTGGGTAGCTTCAACTGATGCCACATACTCAGTTTCAGTTATTGACGGGTGCTGCTACAATCTTCTGCAACCTTGATACCCAAGTGATTACAGCACTACCGAGCTTGAAAACATACCCAGTAGTACTCTTGTGTTCATCAATATCTCCAGCCATATCAGAGTCTACAAAGCCAAGTAGGTTCAGGTCATCATTGTCAAACTGCAAGTGTCAAGCCTTGAGTTCCAACTCAGTACCGTAGTATCCACTTCACTGCAGCCCAATGATTCAGGACCTAGATTTGACATGAATCTGCTCATGACTCCCACTGCAACATAATAGCTAGAGCCGTTCAGTGATGGCATATCTGAAGGCCCCTAAACATCTGTGTGTACAAGCTCCAACTTCTCAGCTCTGAGGCTTCTCTTGTGCTTAGAAAAGCTTACAGCTTTTTGCTTTCCAAGCACACAGGATTTCAAACAGCGGCATGTCAATGTTTGTTAGACCTCCAGCTTACCTCTGGATGCCATTACCTTAATCCCTTGACACTAATGTGCCCATGTCTTTGATGCAGAGCTCGGCGTCACTTGCCGAGGTGACTGCATTCACCGAGCTCTTATTTGTGAATTTATGAAGGTCCCCGTTCTCAATCCCCATTGAACAACTAAGGATCCTTTGACTCACTTCCAGTGCGTCTTGCTGAACCTCCCTTCTAGGTTGGCATCATCTGCCAATTGAGTAATTGATATCAAGTTCTTGGTCAGTCGAGGTACGTGTCTTGCTTGAAGCAGCTTCAACTGCCTTCCATCTGGTAGAGTGAAATGATGTCTCCTTTGCCAATGATTATTACATGGGTCATTATCCCCAAGATATACCTTTCTAAAGTTTCCACTTTTATAATTTGTGAAATATTCTCTGTTAGATGGGGCATGAAAAGAGGCCCCAGTGTCGAAGATCCAAAGAGCGTCGACCGACTTTCACAACTAAAGATTAGGCCATCACTGTCAGACCCGGACGATTGACAGACATGAATTTTGTTTCATTTCTTGTATGTCTGATGAGCCTTCTTCTTGACTCTGCAGTCGCCCTTAAGGTGACCCTTCTTTCTTGCAATTCCAGCAGGTCAGATTTGAGCCTTTTGATATGCTCTTGCTGGACTGTGATCTCCCACCTCTGTCCATTCCTCTCTTGGCATGTCTGTGTTGAGAAAAGAGTTTGAGTGATTTACAAATGCATGATTAAATACTACGTGCTTACAAAATGCATGAATGAATTATTACTTGCTATGTTTATGTGATAAACATGCTTTATTTGCTTATATATTGTTTCCGTACTAAGAATCCATGAAACGTTAAAGCTCCACATTCATATGACAAACATTTGTTGTCTTTGTTACTATTTTCAGGTGGCTACAATTAATGAACTAAACTAGTTCATTATGTGAAGTGCTTAAGTTAATGAACCAACTAGTTCATTAAATGGAGACATATTGGTGGAAGCTATATGGCAAACAAATTTGGAAATAGAAAGTCTTCTCCCCAAATGCATTTACACGCCATATTAGTATTTAATATATATATATATCCATATTTTTAAAAGGCACTATACACATATTCTGACGTACCACTGGACACGTCACATATATTATAAACGTACATCGACGTCACATCACTATATACCACCTCATATTTATGAGTATATTAAGGTCTTATATCATATGATATAAGTCATGGTGACATCAAAAATTATAACGACATGTTACAGGTCACAAACCAAAAATTTGTCATATCGGGGTGGCTCCGAAAACTTCACCGACATGCAGTACTTGCCATATAAAGATGGCCAGCCCATATACTTGAAAACATGGCAAAACATTTTTGTGGCTCACATGTTACAAACAGCCACTAAGTCATTCCATGTTGGCACACACAACAACAACATTACCATTGCCTTCGAGGCTCCCTCCTATGGGCGGGTATGGAGGGTCGGATGTACTCAACACAACACAGTGTTAGAAAACACACAGAGGTTGTTTCCCGATGACCCCATAATGAGCGTCAAGCTATGTCGATCAACTGCTACTTCACAATATAAGAGGCGCAGCTAATTGAGTGAGGTCATTTTGCTTTATTCCATCATATTCCAAAGTCAATAAATATTGTGTCCTTGACTCCATTGGAAATAGAAACATGTTGCCACACACAAATGACCAATAATTTAGGCTAGATTTGTGGAGAATTCAAACTCAACTTTATTAGTGCACATAGGGCGTTATTCAACTAAGCTATTGGAGCTGAGTATGTAGGACCTGTATAGCACCACTAGAAGATGGGTTTGAATAGTAAGTGCGGAAAATTTGGTGTTTTAAAATATTTTGACTCAAAAACCTAACTTCTAAAACAGTTTTTGTTTTTGATCTGATTTGAACGTTTCAAAGACCTCGTTACAGACCTTCAAAAATTCTGAAATTTGGAGAGATTCTACTCTCAGATGTTCTGAATATATCCTAAAAATTTCAGATTAAAATTCACCCCTCCTCGAACCCTATGAAAATACGTTTGTGGTCAGGATGCACGAATCTGCCAAAAACAGTACTCCGATTTGAAAATTTTATCTCCGATTAATTCGTGACTCTAAATGATCTGAAAGTTTAATGAAAACCCCTAAGATATTTTATTTAAATGGGTTGAACAGTTTTGAAAAAATTCATTGGAAAGTTATGTTAAAATACATTGATGTTCTAACCTTTGCAAGTCGAAAAATCAGATTGCACTAGTCTCAGAACTACTAATGTTTAATTGACTTATACTTGTCCAAATGAGTTGAAACTTACGCCAAATGAAACTTACAAAGTGTGGCTATGTTTCTGCAAAATTTTATAATTTTTGAAATTCATTTGCTATTTTTTAAGATTGCGACGAAATGGATACAGAATGCTGGAAACTGAAAGTATTGTGTAGTAAAGTAAAGAAACACAAAGGATTTTTATACTGATTTTGTTAAATCAACCTACCCCCAGTCTTCGAGGACACCTTCCTCGGTTATCACTAAGAAAAATTAACACCTCACCACAAGGGTTGCTGGAGTTACACACCCAACTCCACGCTTTAAACAAACGATACAAGCAATCACACTCATCACGATCACCACCACCGAGCGGATGAAGGTTTGATCACGCATTGATCAACCTTTTATAACAATGAGGCGTGTATGGTGGTATAAAAAAGTCTATTCAATATGTTTGAATATAAGTACAATAGGCTGGAGAGAAGAAGAAGGAGAAAGAAATAGTAGAAGAGAATAGAGGCTTCTTGACTTGGTTTGCTCTCTTCTCTTCTTCTTTATTTAGTCTTGGCCGCCCCCCTAGGGAATTTTCTTCCATCTTGGAAGAATTCTCTTTAATGCCCTTGGAAGATACCTTGTGTAGAGATGACATCCTTTTGCTCATTTGGCACGCCATGATTGGATGAATGTCTAGGCTTGTGTTTTATTTGGCACTCTATGATTGGATGAGTCTTGTCACCAATTAGTAGCTGTAAAATCTGAGAATTAAAGTGTAAGAACATGTGCCAAATAAATTTCAAAATATGCCAAATAATTAACAATTAATCCCTTCAATTTTGGGATTGCCAAAATTAGCCATCATTAAGACCTAGAATACGATCAATCAAAGTCTCACATGCTGAATTTTCAGACACGTGTACATTGCTAAAAGTTTGAATTGTTACCTTGTGTAGCTCCCTCCAATTATGTCACTAACCTTGTGTGGTTTATTCTCGACCAATTGAGATGCTAACTAAGCTCCACATAAGCTCTTCCAAGATTGAGAATGGCGTGCTTACATAGTCTCTGACATCTGCTGAATTTGACTTTTGTACACTTTGTCAAATATTGCACAATAATTCACACATATATGGTATATTCCAATTAGCCCTAATTTGAATTTCTAGTACACTTTGACATGTATTGAATATGTAAAAAGTGTCTAGATCACATGTTACATGTCATGGTGTTGTGTCGTAAGTAGAGAAAACAGAATTTTTGACTTTTATCGATTATGCAATTTTTCCTCTGATTAAATTCAAACTTTTTGCACAGTTATATATATTATGTCACACATAATATACATAAAATCAAGTAGATATTCAGCGCTAATGGCTGTACTAAATGGCGACCGACATGTGACAAAAAAATTAATTTGAAATCTCCATAATTTGGCCTTAATTGGGGGTGATTTGTGTGTGCCAAAATGGAATGATTTTCTTACTGAATATACCATGTAAGCCACAAAAGTTTTGGCTCTTTTTAATGTATATGGACTGGCCATCTAATTTATGGCAAGTATGTGATCATGTTGGCGAAGTTTCGGTAGTCACCCGATACGACAATTTTTGGTTTACAACCTTATAACGTGTCGTAATAATTGTTGTCATCACCATGACTTATATCATATGATATAAGATCTGAATGTACTCATAAATATAAGGTAAGTATAGTGGTGTGACGTTGACGCACGTTTGTAATATATGCAACGTGAAGTAGTACGTCAGAATATATGTGTGTTGTGCCTTTTTAGCAAAAATATAAATATATTATAAGGTATACAAATGGCGTGTGATATGGATGATTAAGGAGACTTTTCATTCTTCAATTTGTTGCCATCATGCCTTTTCCAAATATCTTCATTTACTGAACTAGTTAGTTCATTAAACTAGTACTTCACTAATGAACTAGTTTTGTTCATTAATGGTGACACCTGAAATTAGTTCAAACACAACAAATGTTTGCCATTTGATGTAAGCTTTAAAGCTTCATGTCTTGTTAGTACGGCAACATTTATATAAAGATATAAGGCAAGTTTGTCGCAAAACATCGTGGCGAGTAGTACTAAAATTTTGTCATGCATTTCTTAAACACGCGTTATTTAAATCATGTATTTTGTGAATCACTCAAACTCTTTTTCCAACAATCTCTCCTTTTGATGATTTACAAAATAACCGTAGTTCATGATCTAAATTTAACCGCTCCTCCTCCAATCGAGCACAGATTCAAATTTTGAATTTTGAATTCTCTCCCCCTTGATTTTTTGCAATCAATCACTCTCGCTTCCCCTTAAGTCATGCACTCTCTCTCCACCTTTATTTTTGGAAATAAAATCAAAAGTACATGTAAAGATGGAAATAAATATCAAACTATATCAAATCTGCAGAAATCATGCCTAATTTTGAGCGTAAGATTTTCGTACCTGGCTTGACTTTGTGCTTTAGTATCACTTGTGCTTCCAGTGTGTACATGTTCTCATAACAATATCACCATTATTCACGTGATCACGAATAACGTGATATCGTACTTCTATGTGCTTTGCCTTAGAATGTAGTAGGGGTTCCTCTAGACAGATTTCTAGACTATCACAATAAATGGGAATACGATTTACCGTGATTCCAAAATCAGAAGTTGTTGTTTTAACCATAAGAGTTGTGTGCAACAAAGACTAAGTGCCATTGTATTCGCATCAGTAGTAGATAATGGCCACATTCGCTTGTTTTTTTCGAAAAACCATGATATTAATGAATTTCCCATAAATTGACAAGTGTCACTTGTGCTTTTTCTATCTACTCTGCATCCACCATAATCCACATCAGCATATGCATGCAAATCAAATTCACCAATTCTTATCATACCAAATTCCTAAGGCAGGGGTGTGCTTAATGTGTCGAAAAATCCGTTTTACGGAATTATAATGAGACACTTTAGGTTGGCTTTGAAAACTCACACATACAAACACTTAAAAACGATATCGGGTCTACTTGCGGTGAGATAAAGCAAAAGAACCAATCATAGACCCTATACAAACCATTATCAAAATCTTTTTCCGTTTTCATCTTATTTAACTTAGTGGTGACAATCATAGGGGTGGGGGGATGGTTTCAAGTTGTCAAAATTGAACTTTTTTAATCATGTCATTCACATATTTAACTTGACCTTATGTGAATGCCTTTACTAGTTTGTTTAATTTGCAAGCCAAGAAAGTAATTCAATTCACCAACCATAGATATTTCAAACTCGGATTTCATGCAAATTTCAAATTCTTCAACAAGTTTATGAGATGTAGATCCGAAAATTATGCCATCTACATAAATTTGAATGATTAGTAAATCCGATTTATCTTGCTTCAAGAATAAGGTGCTACCTATGGTGCCTTTTTTAAATCCATTTTCTAAAGAAAAAGTAGCAAAACAATCATACCAAGCTCTGGGTGCTTGTTTTAATCCATATAGTGCCTTCTTTAATTTGTACACGTGATCGGGATATTTTCAAATCTTCAAAAACCGGGGTGGTTGCTTCACGTCTACTTCTTCTTGTATAAAGCCATTTGAAAATGTACCTTTTACGTCCATTGATAGGTTTAAAATCCTTCAATCAAGCAATAGCAAGTAACAGTCGTATGGCTTCTAAACATGCTACGGGTGCAAACGTTTCGTCGTAGGTCTATTTCTTCTTCTTGATTATATCCTTATGCTACAAGTCTCACTTTGTTTCTAACAACTTACCTTCTTCATTCGTTTTATTTCTAAAGACCACTTTGTGCCCATTATTGTCTTATCTTGTGGTTGTGGCACTAAATCCCATTACATCATTCTGTGAGTTGATTTAATTCATCATGCATAGCATCAATCCAAGAAGAATCACTCAAAGCATCAAAACATTCTAGGTTCAATTTGGATATCATCGCATGAAATTGGGTGTATTTCATCTAGATTTATTCTTCTACGTGAGTCGAACACCTTTGAGTTACATCGCCTTATAATGAGATCGGTCTGGGGTAATTCCCTATGCCATCTTGGTTGATTATTCTCTAAGTTCTCATGCATTTCTAGGTGATCATGCATTTCTAGAGTGGTTGTGCTCATCATGTACAATATTCTCTTCTATATCATCTAGCACGGGGCTTTAGTTCAAAGTCATCATCATATTCTTTATCTTTTTCAAACTCTCCAAATTCATTAAACTTCACATAAGTAGATTCTAAAATTTGTCTAGTGATAGGATCATAACATCTATATGCCTTAGAATTCATAGAATATCCAACAAAGATGCATTCAATTGATTTTGCAGCGGCCCCGCCACCCCGGCCTAGCCAGATACAGTGCGCCCGCCGTACTTCACTACGTAGAGTACCAGGCCGTCAGTCCATAACAAATCTTAGTCCAGAATAAAATACGTGGAGTCTCATGCTTACACGTTAACCCATAAGCAAAACCGAGGCAGAATAAAAAATTTTTAAAATGAAAGCGTCTAAGCAACCATCATTAGTCTTACAACATGTTCATAAAAACGCAGAAATCCAAAAGTAAATGTTTCCATCATAAAGTCATAATAAGATCATCAATCACTTCCATCATCGTAGAATTCCTTAAGTCATCCACCTCTCGCTCCTCTACGGATAAGGAACCCTAGGTTCATCTTCGATCCATTCGACCCTATTTCCTGCGGGTTCTGGGAGGAAAAATAAGGGGGTGAGTGACAACATCACCAACAAGTAAACTATAAATAATCGTGAATTAAATGAAAAGTACATACAAGAACCGAACCCCAAAAATTCGGTTTAGAAACACACCTGACCTTCCATTCGAAACCCGTAAGTAATCAGCTCATAACTTATCAAAGATCACAACTTAATAAAGATCATAACACAATAATGATCATAACTTAGAAGCTACCAAGTCATAACAACTTAGTCTAAGTAACATGTACATAATATTCGATGAATCATTAAATGCAACATGCATGAGTATGCACATGTGATGCATCGTGATAAAAATGAAGATAAGTTCTTTCGTTCTTTATTTCAAAACATCATCGTCAATGAAAACAAGAGAGTGTTCAGATCTATTCTCTCCGGATCTGAGGCAGTCATATTCTTCTCTTCGAATTTATTATTCCCGGATTCGGAACGGTAACGTCATCAATCACAATCACCAGGTCTATTCTCTTCGGGCCTGTATGGTCATTATCATCATAATCAGGTCTATTCTCTCCGGGCCTGAACGGTCATTATCATCAGATCAATTAACCCCGGATCTGGAGCGGGTCCTGCTGGCCAGAAACACACGGTACCGGTGGAAAGCGTTCTTTAAAAAAAATGGAATCTTTTCTTTAAAAACGCTTTTTTCATCATTCTATCTAATAAAACCAATTCCATAAATCATTTAAATGACGATGATGCAATGTATGACATGTACCATGCAATTCGTGACATGATGCGTTACATACATACAAGTACAAACTTATTCTTTAGGCTGGAAAAATTCCAGATTTGTCGTTCTGTTCATGCGGCCTAGAATCCTCATATTTTCGGCCCATCATCGTGATTTCTTATCATACATACACAGAAGGGTGTCTTTTCTATTCTCCATATAAATTTCGTAACGTTACGAGCCGTGTAAGACCCTTAATTTACTTAATTACGAAACTGGGTACTGCTGAATTTCAGCAGTGCAGTTTCCTTTCCTTTACCTTTCTTTTAAGCCCATTAAGTCTCATTTAATTTGTCCAACACCTGGAAAATACTGTAGACATATCGAAAATTATAGCTCATAGGCCCAAACCCTATAAATGAGTCTAAGCCCACAAGAATAAAGACATACCACCAAGTCCTTAATTCTGCCCACCAGTTTTCCAGATTAGTAATACCTACTTAGCTTCGGCAATTACCAAATAAAATAATAATTCCAAGGTGAAAATTTTACATTGATGTGTTCATCTATGTCCTAAGTAATTGTCATAAGATTTCCGGAGTAACATGCTAACATTCAAGGGGTCATCTATTCACTCTTCCAAAACGGTTACTTCCTGATTTCTGGAGTGACCAGTTTTACCACGAATTTTATTGTGATCAAACCGTAAGTCCTTTTTCGAAAATTCCAACTCATAAACTTAATAAACATGTAGGGATAGCCTCCTACCAAAAATCATCCCATTTTCCTATTCCTATGGTCCATTTTCGGGTCATTCATTACGTCAGTTAAAATCTGCCCAGTCCAGTAATTCCAGCTTGACCAGTTTTACTAAAATTTCCATTAAAAATAAACCGTAAACCCATTTACTAAAATTCCAACTCTCATTTTTACTACATACATAGGGCTAGTGTCATACCAAAACTCAGCTTGTTTGCATACTTATAAGGTCCATTTCCAGGTCTTTCTTAACGTCACATTTTCTGCCATGTTTCAGTAATTTTTATTTTGTCATCTCTTCTTACTAAAAGTGTTCCAACTTCGGTTATTCATCATAAATAGCTTACCAATCATCAAATACACCATTTATCATGAACTTTACAGGTTCTAAGACATGCTAAAAGTCATCTGCAAATCACTTCAAAAACAGTTGGAGGGTTACATCACACCCCTTGATCTTGCACCTTTTGTTCATAATAAAATCTATTCTTGGTATAATTAGTGTATGCGTACTATACCCCCAAGACAGTCCGTTTCATACACATACAAGGGCTCAAATCATATTTCCATAATGAACACATTACATCTAAGTCATAAAGCATACATCTTGTACACATTCTTTGCCTCACAAGTTACAATCTATCACAAGAACCTCATTTATCCTCCATTTTCATCCAACCGTCCCCCCTTACATGCCAAAGAATAAAATTTTGCCACATTCATCTTAGATAGACATTATATTCATACTTAAAAAAAGAGCAAAGAATCCACCTTTGAAGAGAATCTCATACATGCAAGCCACTTCTCTAAGAAAACCGAAAATTTCATGCTTCATCTTACCATTTCACATCTAAGATTAAAACTTAGTAGCATCTAGACATTCAAGCATGCACTTTCACACACAAGTCATGAACATTTATAGTGTACTTGCCTTCATGGTTCTTAGTCCTTGCTTGAACTTGTTGGAACAAGAAGTGCTTCCTTCCACCCTTTTCCCTATTACACACGTTTTAGGGTAGGAATATTTGTTAGCCATCTCTTTTAAGTACATAATATAACTAATTTGGAGGCTAGATGGTCTTACCACTTGAATCTTGAACGGAGTTGAGAAGAATCCAATCCCACTAAGAACTATCCTTACTTGGTGCCTTGGAAACCTTCATCTAGGGACCGTGGAGTTCATGGTTTTGGCAAGGAAGAAAGATGCCATATGAGCTTCACCTTTTGAAGTGTGGAACTTGCTAAAGAATGTTAGTATTTGACTTACCTAGACAAGGCTTGAATTTGAAAATGGTTCTTGGACCTCTTGGCTCAAGCTCAGCCGTATACCTTGAGGGGAGGAAGGGAATATCTTTTGCTCTTGGGTAGCCTCCTATATAGTAAATAAGTTAAGAAGGTATTAAGAGGTTTCTTGTTAAAAGAAGAGAGAATAAGCCTTCTTGGTATGTGTAACAGGCGGCCTTAATCATGAGGTGAGGGAAAAGCTTCTCATGTTGTATGGTCCTTATTTAATGCCTAACCACAATTTGCTTTTAGTGATAGACTGTAACATGTGGGGTAAAGAATGTGTACAAGATGAATGCTTTATGACTTAGATGTAATATGTTCGTTATGAAAATATGATTTGAGCCCTTGTATGTGTATGAAACGGGCTGTCTTGGGGGTATAGTACGTATACACTAATTATACCAAGAATAGATTGTATTATGAACAAAAGGTGCAAGATCAAGGGGTGTTATGTGTAACCCTCCAACTATTTTTGAAGTGATTTGTAGATGACTTCTAGCATGTCTTATAACCTGTAAAGTTCATGATAAAAGGTGTATTTGATGATTAGTAGTTATTTATGATGAATAACTCAAGTCGGAACACATTTAGTAAGAAGAGGTGACAAAGTGAAAATTACTGGAACATGACAAAATATAACGTTTAGAAAGACCTGGAAATGGACCTCAGAAGTATGCAAACAATCTAATTTTTGGTATGACACTAGCCCTATGTATGTAGTAAATATGAGAGTTGGAATTTTGGTAAAAGGAGTTACTGTTTATTTTTAATGGAAATTTTAGTAAAACTGGTCAAGCTGGAACTATTGGACTTGACAGATTTTAAGTGACGTAATGAATGACCCGAAAATGGACCTTAGGAATATGCAAATGTGCTGATTTTTGGTAGGATTCTAGCCTTATGTGTTTATTAAGTTTGTGAGTTTGAATGTTTGAAAAAGGACTTACGGTTTGATCATAATAAAATTCGTGGCAAAACTGGTCGCTCCAGAAATCAGCATGTACCCGTTTTGGAAAAATGAATCAATGACCCCTTGAATGTTATTATGTTACTCCGGAAGTTTTATGACATTCACTTAGGACATTGATGAACACGTCCATGGAAATTGTTCACCTTGGAATTATTATTTTATTGGGTAATTGCCGAAGCTAAGTAGGTATTGCTAATCTGGAAAAGTGGGCAGAATTAAGGACTTGGTTGTATGGCTTTATTCTTATGGGCTTAGACTCATTTGTAGGGTTTGGGCTTATGAACTATAATTTTCGGTATGTCTACAGTATTTTTCAGGTTTGGCCAAATTAAATGAGACTTAATGGGCTTAAAAGAAAGGTAATAGAAAGGATACTGTACTGCTGAAATTCAGCAGTACCCTGTTTCGTATTTGAATAACTTAAGAGTCGTATACGTCTCGTAACGTTACGAAATTTATATGGCGAATCGGAAGGACACCCTTATGCGTACGTATGACAAGAAATCATGGTAATGGGCCTAAAACACGAAGTTTGGAAAACGTGTAAACGGAATGATAATTCTTTGAATTTTTCCAGCCTAAAGAATAAGTTTGTACTTGTACGTATGTAACGCATCATGTCACGAATTGCATGGTATATGTCATACATTGCATCATCATCATTTACATGATTTACGAAACTTTTTTTATGAGAAAGAATGATGAAAAAGCGTTTTTAAAGAAAGGATTCCGTTTTTAAAAGAACGCTTTTCACCGGTACCGTATGTTTCTGGCCAGCAGGACCCGCTCCAGATCCGGGGTTAATTGATCTGATGATAATGACCGTTCAGGCCCGGAGAGAATATACCTGATTATGATAATGACCGTACAAGCTTAGAGAGAATAGACCTGGTGATTATGATTGATGACGTGACCGTTCCGAATCCGGGAATAATAGATTCGAAGAGAAGAATATGACCGCCTCAGATCCGGAGAGAATAGATCTGAACACTCTCTTGTTTTCATTGACGATGATGTTTTGAAAGAAAGAACGAAAGAACTTATCTTCATTTTTATCATGATGCATCACATGTACATACTCATGCATGTTGCATTTAATGAGTCATCGAATATTTGGTACATGTTACTTAAACTAAGTTGTTATGACTTGGTAGCTCCTAAGTTATGATCTTTAATAAGTTATGATCTCTAATAACTTATGATCTTTAATAAGTTATGATTTTTGATAAGTTATGATCTTTGATGAGATATGAGCTGATTACTTAGGGTTATTGGATGGAAGGTCAGGTATGCTTCTAAACCGAATTTTTGGGGTTCGGTTCTTGTATGAACTTTCCATTTAATTCATGATTATTTATAGTTTACTTGCTGGTGACGTTGTCACTCACCCCCTTATTTTTCCTCCCAAAACCCGCAGGAAATAGAGTCGAATGGATCGAAGATGAACCTAGGGTTCCTTATCTGTAGAGGCGCGAGAGGTGGACGACTTAAGGAATTCTGCAATGATGGAAGTGATTGATGATCTTATTATGACTCCTTGATGGAAACATTTACTCTTGGATTTCCCCGTTTTTATGAACATGTTGTAAGACTAATGATGGTTGCTTAGACGCTTTATTTTAAAAGTTTTTATTCTGTCTCGGTTTTGCTAACTGGTTGATGTGTAAGCATGAGAGTCCACGTATTTTATTCTGGACTAAGATATGTTATGGACTGACGCCTGGTACTTTCCGTAGTGAAGTACGGCAGGCGCACCGTATCCGACTAGGCCGGGGTGCGGGGCGCTACAATTTACTATCTCATAAGGAGTTTTATTTATTTTCTTTCTAATTGACAAACGATTTACTATATAGCATACACAATTTACGGCTTCCGCCCACAGAAATCTAGGCAACTTATTTTCACATAACATGGTTCTAGCGATTTTTGTAGTGTCATATTCTTTCTTTCTACTACTCCATTTAATTGTGGTGTTCTAGGTGGCGAAAACTCGTGTTTAATTCCTTTTTCTTCGCAAAATGCAATCATGTCCTTGTTTTTAAAATCACCGCTTCTATCACTTCTAATCTCTTTCACATTCAAACCACATTCATTTTCAAGTTGTTTTACTAGTTTCACAATCTCAACGGCACTATCATCTTTATTTGCAAGAAATAAAGTCCATGTATAGCGAGAAAATTATCAACGATAACACACGCATAATGGCGTCCACCAAGACTCTTAGTATGACTAGGACCAAACAAATCAATGTGTCGTAATCCTAAAACTCTAGACGTGCTAATTTCATTTTTAGATTTAAGTGACTCGCATGTTTGCTTGCCTTTAATACAAGATTCACACAACTGAAAGTTGTCTAAATCAAGTTTAGGCAATCCTCGTATTAGGTTCTTTCGTTGAAGTTTTTCAAGCGTTGAGATTCCAATGTGTCCTAATCGCCTATGCCACAAATTTACGTTAGGTTCATTTGACATATAACATTTAACTTTAGCGTCTAACATGTCATCCATGCAAAGTGTAAAAATATTTCATTCTCTTTTTCCTTTTAATATCGTTTCTCCGTTTTTATTTACTATATTGCAATGTGGGTGAGTAAAACACACATCAAAACCGTTGTCAAGAAACTGTGAGATGATAAGAAAATTATAGGATAGATTACTTTATTTCAACTATAGTTACTTTATGTCAACTATAGTTACTTTAATCCAACTATAGTTACTTTATGTCAACTATAGTTACTTTATGGCTAACCTAGGTTACTTTATCCAACTAGAGTTACTTTATTGGTTAACTCGAGCTACTTTAACTTTGTAGTTAATATAAAGTAACCATGGTAATCTTCTTGGTCAACCATGAGGGGCCGGTGGTTTTTAGGCTTGGGTGACCCCTTACCATGCTTAATTTTTCTTAAATGAAGAGCTATGCGGGTAGTTGTCCCCTAATTACTTGATAATTTACCCTTTTTGTTTTAAGAAATGAATTTAGGGGAACCTTGATCCCTCTTGGCTAAAGAGCCGAAATCTTGGTAAGATTTGGGGAAAATTTGCCCTACTACTTAAAACTTCTTAATTTCCATTTGGGCTTATTTTAAGAAGGCCCTTAAGATTAACATCTCTTATAATTTGGGAAAAACCCTTTAAGGCCCTTTTTAACCTCATGGCCGAAATCTCTTAAGCCCTTAGGGTGAATTGGCCATGGTCCATAACTCATGCTTGAATGATTATTTTGTTTGCTTATCAACATAAAATAAAAGAAGCACTAAGGAAACTTAGTGAAATGTACTTGAAGGATTCCACTTATTAATTTGATTATACGAGTCTTCAAGCTTTTCGGCGGGGTACAACATTCTCCCCCCTTAACATAAGTTTCATCCTCGAAACTTCAGAGGCTAGTCAAAAAGATGGGGACATTTATTCCTCATGTCTTCCTCCGTTTTCCCATGTGGCTTCTTCTCCAGGATGGTACTTCTACCGAACTTTTACTATAGGTATGGATCTCTCATGAACAGTCCCGTAACGCTTCATTATCTTATCACATTTCTATGAATTCCTTCACAAAAACACTAACATACAGGTTCATTAAGCAAATTCCCAAACAATACACCATTTATCAATTGCTTACCTGAAGCTGGTTAAATAGATCATTGATCTTAGTCAAAGGGTACTTATTCTTATGGTGACCATGTTGAGTTCTTTATGATCTACGCAAGGACACATGCCTCCATCCCTCTTTTTACGAATAACATGGGAACATTCCAAGGCGATACGTTGGGGCGGACAAGTTTCTTCCTTAAAGCTCACGCAATTGTTCCTTTAGTTTTCTTTTGGTTCAGCAGGCGTCCTTCGGTGAAGTGTCTTATAGACTTAGGAAATTCTTAATCATCATCCTAAGGTGGCCCGTTCTCATAAAACATGTTTTTCATAACCATGACCTGCTTTCCATACCTTGCCTAACATAGTGCTTTCATATCATGATGTCATAACGTGTTCCAGTTCAGCTATAGCACTCTTGATACATGATATGCCGATCAATTCCTCATATACAACAAAATGTGTACAAGTGCTAATAGTGATGCATCATGACGAAGACCCGAGTCCTAATTACGGTGTTATACTTAGTCATGCTATCACTTATAATCTCACTTACTTACTTGTGGTCTACTCATCATAATCACTCATACTAGGGAGTAGGACATAGGATATAGGTACTTCTCATTTAACCCGTACCTTGGTTGTTTCTTTGTTGTCCTCATAAGGTATCCCCATGCGGATATGGCTCCCATTTCCTACTTCGTTTCGTGGTACACTCATTAAGTTGTTTATTTCGTCCTTTCGTTCTCTTACCTCGACTATAACTTTGCCCCAAGACACCTATCGGGGTATTGGCTGGATACAAGTCCTCTACCACTGGCTATCCTCACTGTTCAAACATGGCCGGAGGATCCGTGCCCTAATCTTATCCGATGCCAGTATCAGCATGAAGTTACCTTCAACTTCATTTAACCCATCTTTCTACCTACTATGAACTAGATTCCCGGCCAAACCTCGGAATACATGCTCTTACTAACTATTGCTAGTAAAGTTTACTGCCTCCTGGGGCTGACAGTGATGATGTCACTTTTACTAAATCGTGATGCCATCCGCACCACGGAGTGTCGGAGTCTTACTCAAGGTATAAATATTTAGATTCAGCGACAAATTTAATTCGTAATCCAAATAGGATCTTAAGGTCATACAAACAAGCATGATTACGTTCTATAAATTGACATCGACTATGGCTTTATCATCAGATCGCAACCCTAATTTCCAGTCTAACTCATCCTAGTCTAAGGTCAATTCTCGTCTAGGATCATGACTTAGATCTAAGATCAAACTTAGATTGCAAAAATTGTAACTTAATTCTATATTCTGCCCGGATCTGGAGCCTCAGCTCTGATACCACCTGTGGCGCCCTGCACCCCGGCCCAGCCGGATACAGTGCGCCTGCCGTACTTCCTAAGGAGAGTACCAGGCGTCGATCCATAACATGTCGTAGTCCATGATAAAATACATGGACTTTTGTGCTTACACGTCAACAAGTAAGCGAAACCGTGGCAGAATAAAAACTTCAAATTAAAATCGTCTACGAAATCATTCTGAGTTTTACAACCCAAATCATAAGTACGGAAATTCTCAAAAGTAACTGTTTCCCATCGCAATTACATAAAAAGTCATCAATCACAACCAGCACGTCATGTCTCCTAAGCCATCCATCTTTCGCGCGTCTCAGGGGTAAGGGGCCCTAGATTCATCCTCAATCCATTCTACTTTGTTACCTGTGGCCTCTGGGAGGAAAAATAGGGGGTGAGTGACAAAGTCACCAGCAAGTGTACCATAAACAATCATGCATTAGATGGAAAGTACATACAAGAACCGAACCCCCAAAAATTCGGTTTAGAAACATACCCGATCTTCCATTCAACACCCGTAAGAATCAGCTCATAAATTATCAAAGATTGAAACTTAACAGAGATCATAACATATAAAAAGGTCATCACTCCATAAAGATCATAACTTAGGACCTACCAAGTCATAACAACTTAGCCTAAGTATCATAAATAGATCATAGCTTACGTAACAACAGTAATAAGATCGTAACTTAGGTAACGAAAGATAAGAGGGTCATAACCTAGGTAACATTACATCTAGCGTTGAGCTAGCATCTCAACCCTACAGTCAATAGCAGCTGAGGCAATAAAATCGTAACTTAGCCCTGAAGCAAGTAATAACACAACTCTGTGCAAGTAGACTCAACATCATGCTCATAACCATATGCAATGCGTATGAATATGCAGATGTAGTGCATAATGAAACCGTGAAATCTTTTTCTTTCGTTCTTTTATTCAAAACATCATCGTCAAGAAAACAATAGAGTATTCAGATCTATTCACCCGGATCTGAGGCGGTAACTTCTTCCCTTCAAATCTATTATTCCCGGATTCGGAACGGTAACGTCATCACTTATCAGGTCTATCCTCTCCGGACCTGAACGGCCGATATCATCAGATCCATTAACCCCGGATCTGGAACGGGTCCTTTACTAGCAATGAAACACACACGGTACCGGTGGAAAGCGTTCTTTTTAAAAACAGAATCTTTTCTTTAAAAACGCTTTTTCATCTTTCTTTCAAATAAAATCAGTTCCCTAAATCATGTAAATGACGATGATGCAATGTATGACATGCACTATGCGACTCGTGAACAAATACATCATAACATGCATGCACGGACTTGTCTTTTAAGCTGGGAAAACTGTCCAGCAATCACATTCTGTTCATACAGCCTCGTACTGATCAGTTCGTGCTCATTTTCATAAGCTCATGCCATACACATGCATAATGAAGTCTTAGACTCATACCATAAAAATTTCGTAACAATCCGAAAAGTCTAACGACCTCAAAACATCATACTATCATCAAAGGTACTGCTGAAGTCAGTAGGGCAGTACCGAATTACCTCAATTTCATGGTTCATTAAACCTTATTTATTTTAATCCATCACCTGAAAAACATAGCTAACTCACCAAGGAACAATATTCATAAGGCCAAACATCACATTCAAGCTTAAATGAGCAAGAGCAAAGCCTTACAACTTAAGACATTAAACTGTCCTGTTTTTCAGTTTTGTACAACTAACTTCAACTCAGTTGTAAACCATCAAAATGGTGGTGTTATGCTGGTTTCTTTAGATGAACATGTACATATATTCCTTAGGTAATTACCATAAAAATTCCAAGGCAATCCAATAAGTTTAAGGGGTCACCTAGTTACCTTTCCCCAGCTAGATACATGCAGAATCTGGAATGACCAGTTTTACCACGAATTTCATTGTGACCAAACCACAACTGCTTTTACTACAATTCCAACTCACAGATGTCATAAACACGTCAAACTATCATCATACCAAAAAGCAGCTCATTTTCACATTCCTAAGGTGCACTTTTGATCCACACAACTCACCACTCAAAACTGTCATGTTCCAGCAACTCTGTTTGACCAGTTTTACCAAAAACTTCATTAAGGATAATCCACAACTTCTCTTACCAAAATTCCAATTCAATCATTTCATAAACACGTAGGGCTATTAGCATACCAAATATTAGCCAATTTGAATATTACTATGATCCATTTTCGGGGCGTTCAACATGCCATATAAACTGTTCAGCTCCAGTACTTCTGTCTGAGCAGTTCCTAATAAAAATTATACTCTGGTCAATCCCCATATCCTTTTACCAAAATTATAACTCACACATTTATTAAACTTATGAGGCTATCGTCATACCAAAAATTAGTCAATTTGGACCTTCCTAAGGTTCATTTCTAGGTCGTTAAACATGTCACATAAAACTGTCCTGCTCCAGTACTTCTGTTTTACCAACTCTTACTAAACATTTCATTAAGGACAAACCACAACTTCTTTTATTGAAATTCCAGCTCACACATTTCATAAACATATAAGGCTAACATCATACCAAAAACTAGCCAATTTGAATGCTCCTAAGATTCGTTTTCACGTCACACAATTAGCTACACAAATCTGTCCAGCTCCAGTAGTTCCAGCACTTCTTTACTTTTATGGTTCAAGCATTTCCAATCAACTTCATTCCTTAAAATTGACTTAATATCCATTAAACACACACTTAAACATAATGTTTACAAGCCTCATAACATGCTTTAAACCATAAATAAAATGTTTATGAATCGTATCAAAACAGTCACACACATTCATACAACAAATCATTTGCTCATACCATCACTTTTCTTATAACAACTAGTTTCCATGTCTTGTACTTAGCATTTTTAACTAAGATTCATAGCCTAATAATGACTAGCCATTCAAGCATGCACTTCACAAATAAGGAAAGATAAGAAATAGAAGGAACATTAGCTATTATTTTAAGTGGAAACATAACTATAGTGAGGCTATGATTCTCTTACCAAATGAAACTTGAATAGAGCTAGCAATGAATCCACCCTCCAAGGAATTTGCTTCTCTTAGTATCTTGAAAAATCTTCTCCTAATGACCATCCTGGGGGTCATGGTTTTGGCAAGAAAAGAAGGGTACTAGTGTGAGCTTCATTCTTTAAAATATGGGATTCACTTGGAAGTTTTAGCACGCACTTACTTAGAGAATTCTTGAGGCTTGAAGATCTTGAGCTCCTTCTCTCAAGCTAGCCATGTACCCCAAATGAATCAAATAGGGAAGTCTCTTGCTCCATTGTGACTTTTTGAGGGTTGAGTGTTCTAAAATTTCTTTGGAGAAAATTTTCTTACCTTGGCTATTGAGTTGGCCGTTGGTTTTTGTTGAGGGGAAAGGGGTTTTTCCTTATCTTAGTTAGGCTAATTAGAATTAATTAGCCTTGGTTACTTTTACCCAACCAAGGTTAGTTTGATGCAACTATAGTTACTTTATTTCAACTATAGTTACTTTATGTCAACTATAGTTACTTTAATCCAACTATAGTTACTTTATGTCAACTATAGTTACTTTATGGCTAACCTAGGTTACTTTATCCAACTAGAGTTACTTTATTGGTTAACTTGAGTTACTTTAACCTTGTAGTTAATATAAAGCAACCATGGTAATCTTCTTGGTCAACCATGAGGGGCCGGCGGTTTTCAGGCTTTGGTGACCCCTTACCATGTCTAATTTTTCTTAAATGAAGAGCTATGTGGGTTGTTGTCCCCTAATTACTTGATAATTTCCCCTTTTTGTTTTAAGAAATAAATTTAGGGGAATCTTGATCCCTCTTGGCTAAAGGGCCGAAATCTTGGTAAGATTTGGGGAAAAATTGCCCCACTACTTAAAACTTCTTAATTTCTATTTGGGCTTATTTTAGGAAGGCCCTTAAGATTAACCTCTCTTATAATTTGAGAAAAACCCTTTAAGGCCCTTTTTAACCTCATGGCCGAAATCTCTTAAACCCTTAGGGTGAATTGGCCATGGTGCATAACTCATGCTTGAATGATTATTTTGTTTGCTTATCAACATAAAATAAAAGAAGCACTAAGGAAACTTAGTGAAATGTACTTGAAGGATGCCACTTATTAATTTACTTATACGAGTCTTCAAGCTTTTCGGCGGGGTACAACAAAATTGGTCACTATAGAGACCATAAACTCGCCTACATACATTCCACACATGCTAAAATTTTCAACATGTGTGATATTTAAAAATATCATCACATTATTTCCATAATATTTTTAAAACATTGCCATTTTATCTCCCAATCAATCCATATGATTCAAAGAAGAAAATATAGCACATTTAAGCTCAAAAATTCGGCCACCCTAATGCACACATGCTGAAATTTTCAGCATGTGTAACAAATGTGACATAGTTTGAAATGTTACCTTGTGTAGCTCCTTTCTTTATGTCACCTACATTGTATGCTTCATTCTTGGCCAATCAAGATGCCAACAAAGCTCCACATATGCTCCAACAAGCTGTAGTAGGCGTGTGATATAGCTTGTGCATGTGCTGAATTTTATTTTTGCCAACTTTGTAAAATAGTGCAAATAATTATACACATATGATATATTCCAATCAGCCCTTAATTGATTTTTCTAGAATACTTTAAAATGTATAGAGTATGTAAAAAGTGTCTCGATACATGTTATATGTCATGCCAAAAATGTTCCATGTGTCGTGTTCGTAGAAAACAGAATTTTCTACTTTTGCCGATTACGCGATTTTTCTCCGATTGAATTCAAACTTTTTGCACATGTTATATATATTATGTCACACATAATATACATAGAATGACTTGAATATTCATCTCTAATGGCTGATTAAAAGTGGCGTCCCATGTGCATAAAAAATTAAATTTGAAATCTCCACAATTTGGCCTTGATTGGGGGTGATTTGTGTGTGCCAACATGGAATAATTTTATGGCTGTATATACCATGTAAGCCACGAAATTTGTGGGCATTTTTGAAGTGTAAGGGCTGGACATCTATATATGGCAAGTACGTGACACGTTGGCGAAGTTTCGATATTCACCCTATACGACAATTTTTGGTTTAGAACCTTGTAACGTGCCGTAATCATTTTGTCAACACCACGACTTATATCATATGATATAAGACCTGAATATACTCATAAATATGAGGTGAATATAGTGGTGTGACATTAATGTACGTTCGTAAAATATATAACGTGTCGGTAATACTTTGGAATATATGTGTATAGTGTCTTTTTTTAAAAAAATCTGAATATATATAAATATATATGTATAAAAACGTGTAGGAAGGAGTGGAGAAACTTTCCATTCTTCAATTTGTTGCCTTTGTTCCTTTTCCAAATATAGCTTCCTTTAATGAACTACTTAGTTCATTTAACTAAGTACTTCACTTAATGAACTAGTTTAGTTCATTAATGGTGGCACCTGAAAATAGTTCAAACACAACAAATGTTTGCCATTTGATGTAAGCTTTAAAGCTTCATGGATCGTTAGTACAACAACATTTTTTATGAACTATATAAGGCAGGTTTCATGTAAAAACGTGTCATGCATTTCTTTGTTACATGTTATTTAAATCATGTATTTTGTAATCACTCAAACCCCTTTTTCTCTACAATCTCCCCTTTTTTATGATTTACAAAATAACCTAAGTTCATGATTTAAATTTTGTCGCTCCCCCTCCAATCATGCACAAATTCAAAATTTTAATTTCAAATTTTGAATTTTCTCCCCCTTGATTTGTGCAATCAATCTCTCTCTCCCCCTTAAATCATGCATTCTCTCCCCCTTTATTTTGGTAAGACAATCAAAAATGCATGTGAATATGGAAAGAGATATCAAATCAAATCAGCAGAAATCATGCCTAATTTAGAACGAAGATTTTCATACGTGGCCTGATTTAGTGCCTTAGTGAAAATATCTGCTACTTGTGCCTCTGTGTGTACGTGATCTATGATAATATCACCATTGTTGATGTGACACGAAGGAAGTGATAGCGGACTTCTATATGCTTTGCCTTAGAATTTATAATGTGGTTCTTAGATAAGTTGATGGCGCTCATACTATCACAATATATAGGAATCTTATTTACCGTAATTCCAAAGTCAGAATGTTTTTGTTTTAGCCATAGTAATTGTGTGCACAAAGACTGAGTGCCATGTATTTAGCTTCAGTGGTGGATAAGGCTACGCTTGCTTGCTTTTTAGAAAACCATGAAATAAGTGAATTTCCTATAAATTGACAAGTGTCACTCGTGCTTTTCCTATCTATTTTACATCCACCATAATCTGCGTCAGTGTAGGAATGCAAGTTAAATTCACAATCTTTATCATACCAAATGCCTAAGGTGGGTGTGTGCTTAATATATCGAAATATTCTTTTCACGACATTTTGGTGAGACACTTTTGGTTGACTTTGAAAACGTGCACACATGCATACACTGAACATGATATCAGGTCTACTTGCAGTAAGATAGAGCAAAGAGACAATCATAGACCTATACAAAGCATTCTCAAAATCCTTACCATGTTCATCTTTATCTAATTTAGTGGTGACACTCATAGGGATGGGGGACGGTTTTAAATTCTCAAAATTGAACTTTTTAATCATATCATTTATATATTTAACTTGGCTTATGTGTATACCTTTACTCGTTTGTTTAATCTGAAAGCCAAGAAAGTAATTCAGTTCACCAACCATAGACATTTCAAATTCGGATTTCATGCAAGTCTCAAAATCTTCAACATGTTTGTGAGAGGTAGAGCCGAAAATCATGTCATCAACATAAATCTGAATGATTAGTAAATCCAATTTATCTAGTTTTAAAAATAGAGTACTATCTATAGTGCCTCTTTTAAAACCATTTTCTAAAAGGAAAGTAGCCAAACGATCATACCATGCTCTAGGTACTTGCTTTAGATTGTATAGTGCCTTCCTTAGTTTGTACACGTGACTGGGATGTTTCAAAAATCTTCAAAACCGGGTGGTTGTTTCACGTATACCTCTTCTTGTATAAATCCATTTAAAAATGCACTTTTCACGTCCATTTGCAATAGCAAGTAAAATTCGTATAGCTTCTAAACGTGCTATGGGTGCAAATGTTTCATCATAATCAATTCCTTCTTCTTGATTATATCCTTGTGCTACAAGTCTAGCTTTGTTTCTAACAACTTTTCCTTCTTCATTCATTTTATTTCTAAACACCCACTTTGTGCCTATTATAGACTTATCTTGTGGTCGTGGCACTAAATCTCATACGCCATTTCTTACAAATCGATTAAGTTCGTCATGCATAGCATCAATCCAAGAAGAATCACTTAAAGCATCAAACACATTCTTAAATTCAATTTCGGATATCAGGTCATGAAATTGGTTTATTTCATCCGGATTTATTCTTCTACGTGGTCACACACCGTAAGTGATGTCGCCTATAATGAGATCGTGTGGGTGATCTCTATGCCATCTTCGTTGATTATTTTCTACGTTCTCATGCATTTCTAGGTGATCATGCATTTCTAGTGTGTTATCATCATGCACATCATCATCATTATCTAACACATGTTTTAAATCAAAATCATCTTCATATTCTTTATCTTTTTCAACCTCACCAAATTCATTGAACTTTACTTGAATGGATTCTAAAATTTGTCTAGTGGTGGGATCATAACATCTATATGCTTTTGAATTCAATTGATTTAGATTCAAATTTATCTAAATTATCTTTCGTATTTAAAACAAAGCATTTGTAACCAAACACACAAAAGTAATCAGTTTTAGGGATGCGATCATTTAATATCTCATAAGGCGTCTTATTTATTTTCTTTCTAATGGACAACCGATTAACTATATAGCATGCACAATTTACGGCTTCTGCCCACAAAAATCTAGGCAATTTATTTTCACACAACATGGTTCTAGTGATTTCTTGTAGTGTCCTATTCTTTCTTTCTACTACTCCATTTAGTTGAGGAGTTCTAGATGGCGAAAACTCGTGTTTCATTCCTTTTTCTTTGCAAAATGCAATCATGTCCTTGTTTTTAAATTCACGCCTCTATCGCTTCTAATCCTTTTCACATTAAAACATATTGATTTTCAGGTTGTTTTATTAGTTTCGCAATCTCAGTGGCACTATCATCTTTATGTGCAAGAAACAAAGTCCAAGTATAACGAGAAAAATCATCAACAATCACACAAACATAAGGATGTCCACCGAGACTCGTAGTGCGACTAGGAAAAAAGAAATCAATGTGTAATAATTCTAAAACTCTAGTCGTGCTTATTTCATTTTTAGGTTTAAGTGACTCGCATGTTTGTTTGCCTTTAATACAAGATTAACACAACTGAAAGTTGTCTAAATCAAGTTTAGACAATCCTCGTATTAGGTTCTTTCGTTGGAGTTTTTCAAGTGTAGAAATGCCGATGTGTCCTAAATGTCTATGCCACAAGTTAATGTTAGGTTCATTTGATAGAAAACACTTAATCTTAGCGTCTAACATATCACCCATAGAAAGCGTAAAAATGTTTCCTTCCCTTTTTTCTTTTAACACTACTTCTCCATTTTTATTTATTATATTACAATATGGATGAGTAAAACACACATCAAAACCGTTGTCAATAAATTGTGAAATGCTAAGAAGATTGTAGGATAAGTTGCTTACCAAAAAGACGACGGAGATTTGAAGGGTGCTTGGGCTTCCGATTGTACCTTTTCCAATGATCTTGCCTTCATTGTTGTCTCCAAAGGTCACAGATCCGCCTTTTATGACCTTCTTGAACTTTGTGAACAAGCTCGGGTCACCCGTCATGTGTCTCGAGCAACCACTGTCAAGGAAACATTTGATAGATGTATCTTTTGATGTGCGGGTTTCCTGCAATGTACAAAAATGATTTAGGTACCCTTTTAACTTTGGGTCCTTACGAGTTAGTTATTCACCTCTTAGTAAAAGTACCTTTCGATACCCATACTTGGGTGATCTTTCTCGGTCTTGCAAATGGTAAGAATGTAGATGAAGGAGCAAGGTAGTAGACATGTGGTGAGTGGACTTTAGGCCTTTGGCCGAGAACTCCTTTATACGCATCATATGGAGTGCATTTTTGATATGTCCTCGTGTTGGTGTGCATAGTGCGTGATCTAGATGGATGAAATAAATGTCGTGTATGCATCACTTGTTTCTTCTCTTATCTATATGGCACATAATTATATTTTGCATGATATGAAGAAGAAGTATGACGAGATGAGGGGAGAGAGGGTCTTTGCGTCATCTTAGACGCCACGTTTGCTTTAGGTGTGTCTACTTTCTTAGACAAGACAAATTTGGTTAGTTTAATTGATACTTCATTTGTCTCAATATATCCTAGTCCGGTTTTATCACTATGATGTTTTTGTGATAAAATAATGCGATCTAGCATGTTAGATCCCGTATCAAACTGTTTCATCGTTTTCTCAAGATCCGTATTCTTTGATTTCAAATTTCAAATCTCGGATTTCATTTTATTATTAGGCATGGTCAATGATGAGATCTCTGTCTTTAACGCATTTATGATACATGACAACTCTTCTTTTGAATCGTTTAATTGAGCAACAAGATTAATGTTAGAAGATTCTAACAACTTCTTGTCTTCAATTAATCGCTTCTTTTCTTTTGCGAGAGTCTTAGTAAATTTATTCAATTCTAAATACTGACTGAAAAGATAATCATAAGAAGGCTCAGAGTCAGAATCAGAGTCAGAAGATACCTCATTTGATGCTTTGGATACAAAGCATCCTCGTGCAGTCTCCTCTTCTGTATCAGTTTCAAAATCAGATGTGTCACTCTAAGTGGAGGCCTTGAGAGCTCTTCTCCTTTGCTTAGGTTATGAGACGAGTCTATTTTTGGTTCGATCCTTGTCAGGGTGTTTGTTTGTTTGCTTGTCCTTATTAGGACAGTCATATGATAGATGTCCAAGTTTACCGCATTCGTAACATTTAACATCTTTGTCATTTGTCTTATTCTTATTTCTTTTAGTGGAAGTAGCCTTAGGTTTGTTTTTAAATGACTTTCTCATGAATTTTCTCAAGCCTTTAGCCAATAAAATTAAGTCATCGTTGTCTGATTTAGGATCACTATCATCTACGTGATCGGAAGAAGTAGAGATTTATTCATTTGTTTTAAAAGCAATGGTCTTACCTTGTTTTGATGATTATTCCGATTTTCTTATAGTGAGTTTGTTCTCATATACCTTAAGTGATCCAATTAGTTCCTCCATTTTAATTGATTTAGTTTTTTTGCTCTCCTCTATGGCCGTCACTTTAGGGTCCCATTCGGATGGAAGGCTTCGTAAGACCTTTTGGACCTTTTCCTGCATAGAGAAGGCTTTTGCCAAGAGACTCAAGAGAATTGTAAATGTTAGTCAAGCGTAGATCCATATCAACGATAGATTCATTTGGCAATAATTTAAATGACTCAAGTGTGGACATAAGCATGTTGATTTTGGACTCTTTTACTTGACTAGTGCCTTCTTGTTTCATTTCAAGAATTCTCCACATTTTGTTGAGCACTAGAGCAATTTGACACATATCTAGATTCACTTTTACTTAGCCCATTTAGAAGTAATTGTATGGCCCTAGCATTCATGCTCAGTCTCTTTTTATCATCACTAGTATATTCTTGTTTAGGCTTAACAACCTCTAGTGTGACTCCATCTACAGTGGATAACTTTGACGGAGCAAATGGACCATCTTCTATAATGGACCATAGGTCAATATCAATAGCCATAAGGAAAAGTTTCATTCTTAACTACCATTGAATAAAAGACTCACCATCAAAAAGAGGAGGCCTTTGACTGGACATACCTTCTTGCTCGATTTTGAAGTTTGTGGTTGACATCTACTTAGATCGTTGGATCCTTTGGTTGTAAGTGTTCCTGCACTCTGATACCACTTGTAGGATCTGCAAGGCACCACTAAAAGGGGGAGGGTTGAATAGTGGTTGCGGAAAATGTGTTTTTTTTAAAAATTGTCTTAGACCAAAAACCCAACTTCTGAAAACATTTCTGTTTTCAGGACCTGTTTTGAAACGTTTTGAAAACTAGGTTATAGGTCTTCAAAAATTCTGAAATTTGGAGAGATCTTAGTCTCAGATGTTCTGAGTATCTCCCAAAAATTTCAGATTAACATTCAACCTTTAACCCCTTTAAAAATCGTTGGTGGTCAGATTGCGCAAATCTGCCAGAAACGGTAGTCTGACTTGAAAAATTAATTCTAATTAAACCGTGACTCCAAATGCTCTGAAAATTTAATGACTAACCCCATATTAGGTGTGTTTAATTGGGTTGAAACAGTTTTGAAACATTCTTTTGGAAAGTTTGTCAAATACGTTCAAAGTCTCAACCTTTGCAAGCCTGAAAATCAGACTGCGCTAGTCTCAGAACTTTTGATGTTTGGATGACTTATACTTGTCCAAAAGGGGTGAAACTTGCGCCAAACGAACCATAAGACGTGTGGCTATGTTTCCTGAAAGTTTCGGGATTTTTGAAGTTCGTTTACTATTTTTAAGAACGTGATAAAAATGATACACTGTGTTGGAAACTGAAAGTAAGTGCTGAAAAGTAAAGGACACAAGGAATTTTATACTGGTTCGGTTAAATCAATCTACTCCAGTCTTCGAGGACACTTTCCTCGGTTATCACTAATCACAAAACACAAATAACACCTTACCACATAGTATTGATGGATTTACACACCAACTCCAACCCTTTACAAACCTTGTAAGTGATTACAACGATCACGAACACCACCACCTAGCAGATGCAAGATTGATCACACCTTGATCAATCTTTTACAACAATGTAGAATATATGGTGACATAGATGAAGTCTATTCAAAATGTATGAATATGAATACAATAGGCTTTTAGAGAGAAGAAAGAAAGAAGTGTAGAAAGGAGTATGCATGTTTTTGATCTTGGAAACTTGTAAGACTTGTCTTGTATTTTTTGTTTGCTCTTTTCTTTCCTTTTTATCCACAATGGCCACCCCCTATACCTTCTTTCTTCTCCTTGGAAATTATCTTCTAAGTCCTTGGAAGAGTATCTTGCATCATTGTGACATCCACTTGCTTACATGGCAACTCCTCATTGGATGATCATTAAGCCTTTGCTTACTTGGCACTCATTGATTGGATGAAAGTTGTCATCATTTGATGACTAGATAAATCTGAAAAATATCACTTAAAACATGTGCCAATTAGCCATAAAAATGTTGCCATAAGTCTCATATTAAATTCCACATAATTGGCAAGACAAATTATCTCTATTTTCCTTCCAAGAATTCGGCCACATGCTTCTACACATGCTGAAATTTCAGCATGTGTGATATTCACACTATATTCAAAATATTTCCATGTAAGTAGTAAATTTATCCCTTGAAAATAAAGAAGAAATCAATCATCATTTAGTACATAAAAATCTCTACTAATTTGGGAATCAAATTGGTCACTATCGAGATCATAAACTTGCCTACATACATTCCACACATGCTGAAATTTTCAGCATGTGTGATATTTAAAAATATCATCACATTATTTCCATAATATTTTTAAAACATTGCCATTTTATCTCCCAATCAATCCATATGATTCAAAGAAGAAAATATAGCACCTTTAAGCTCAAAAATTCGGCCACCCTAATGCACACATGCTGAAATTTTCAGCATGTGTAACAAATGTGACATAGTTTGAAATGTTACCTTGTGTAGCTCCTTTCTTTATGTCACCTACATTGTATGCTTCATTCTTGTCCAATCAAGATGCTGACAAAGCTCCACATAAGCTCCAACAAGCTGTAGTAGGCGTGTGGTATAGCTTGTGCATGTTCTGAATTTTATTTTTGCCAACTTTGTAAAATAGTGCACAATAATTATACACATGATATATTCCAATCAGCCCTTAATTGATTTTTCTAGAATACTTTAAAATGTATAGAGTATGTAAAAAGTGTCTCGATACATGTTATATGTCATGCCAAAAATGTTCCATGTGTCGTGTTCGTAGAAAATTGATTTTTCGACTTTTGTCGATTACGCGATTTTTCTCCGATTGAATTCAAACTTTTTGCACATGTTATATATATTATGTCACACATAATATGCATAGAATGACTTGAATATTCAGCTCTAATGGCTGATTAAAAGTGCATCCCATGTGCAAAAAAAATTGAATTTGAATTCTCCACAATTTGGCCTTAATTGGGGGTGATTTGTGTGTGCCAACATGGAATGATTTTATGGCTGTATATACCATGTAAGCCACGAAATTTGTGGCCATTTTTGAAGTGTAAGGGCTGGACATCTATATATGGCAAGTACGTGACACGTTGGCGAAGTTTCGGTATTCATCCTATACGACAATTTTTGGTTTAGAACCTTGTAACGTGCGGTAATCATTTTGTCATCACCACGACTTATATCATATGATATAAGACCTGAATATACTCATAAATATGAGGTGAATATAGTGGTGTGACATTAACGTACGTTCGTAAAATATATAACGTGTCAGTATTACTTTAGAATATATGTGTATAGTGTCTTTTTAAAAAAATCTGATTATATATAAATATATATGTATAAAAACGTGTAGGAAGGAGTGGAGAAACTTTCCATTCTTCAATTTGTTGCCTTTGTGCCTTTTCCAAATATAGCTTCCTTTAATGAACTACTTAGTTCATTTAACTAAGTACTTCACTTAATGAACTAGTTTAGTTCATTAATGGTGGCACCTGAAAATAGTTCAAACACAACAAATGTTTGCCATTTGATGTAAGCTTTAAAGCTTCATGGCTCGTTAGTACGACAACATTTTATATGAACTATATAAGGCAGGTTTCATACAAAAACGTGTCAAGTCATAAAACGTGTCATGCATTTCTTTGTTACACATTATTTAAATCATGTATTTTGTAATCACTTAAACCCCTTTTTCTCTACACATACCACATGGAACGTTTTTTTGGCATAAGATGTAACATGTATCTAGACACTTTTTACACATTCAAGACATGTTAAAATGTTCTAGAAAATTGCAAATAGGGCTGATTATTATTTACTATATATGTGTAAATATTGTACATTATTTGACAAAGATTACTAAAATAAAATTTCAGCACATGTGTAGCTCATACTACACACCTATTTCACTTTGATTAGAGCCTAAGCGGAGCTTATTTTGGTAACTCAATTGGTGGAAAATATGCCACATAAGATTAGTGACATAAAAGAGGGCAAAGAAAGACACATGCTGAAAAATTTTCAGCTCATGCTTAAGGTGGCGTTTTTATGGCTCTTAATGCACCTCAATTTGTCTCCCAAATTCAAGGGATTGAAAGGTGATAATATGGTCATATTTTGACTACATTTGAGTACATGTTTTATGAGTTTTTTTAGTAGAATTTACAGCTCATTAAAGGATGCCAAGGTGGACCAATCAACAAGTGACAAGTAAACAAGGTCAAGTTATCCTTCCAATCATATTACGTCTAGTAAGCAAGATGGTGTCATCTCTACACAAGGAAATCTTCTAAGGACATTAAAGAGAATTCTCAAGAAGGAAGAAGCCCTAAAGGGGGCGGCCAAGTGAGCATAAAAGAGAGAAGATAGTGCAAACAAGGCAGGCTACAACTCACATTCTCTCAACTGCAATAAGCTATACTACTTTCTTCTTCTCCTTTTCTTTCTTCTTCTTCTTCTCTCAAGCCTATTGTTCATATATTCTACATATTGTATAGGCTTTGAATATACCATCCCTACACGTTCATTTTTTGTAAAAGGTTGATCAAGGTATGATCAAACCTTCATTCGACAGGTGGTGGTGCTCGTGTTTCGTTTGCTTGATTGTTTTGGTTGTAAAAGGGTGGAGTTAGTGTTTAACTCCAGTCACCCTTGAAGTAAGGTTTTTTTGGTGTTTAGTGATAACCGAGAAAGGTGTCCTCAAAGACTGGAGTAGGTTGATTTAACAGAACAAGTATAAAATTCTTGGTGTTTTTACTTTTCTGCACTTTACTTTCAGTTTTCAGTTTTCTCCATTGAGTTTGTTGCAACTGTAACAAAAAGTAAACAATTTTCAAACATTATAAAATTTTTCAGATTCATAGCCCCATTTCCTAGCTTTCATTTGGCGTAAGTTTCAATTCATTTGGATAAGTATAATCCAGTCAAACGTGAATAATTTTGAGACTAGTGCAATCTGATTTTCAGATTTACAAAGGTTGAGAACATCAACGTGGTTGACATACTTTCCAAAGGAATTTTGAAAAACTGTTTCAACCCACTGAAATAAATATATAAGGGTATTGTCATAAAAATTTCAGATCATTTGGAGTCGCCAATTAATAGGAATAAAATTTTGAAGTTGGAGTACTGTTTCTGGCAGATTTGCGCAATCTGACCAAAAACGTATTTTCAAGGGGTTAGGAGTGAAGTTTTAATTTAAATTTTTTATGAGTCACTTATAACATCTGAGTGTTCATTCACACCGAATTTCACAATTTTTGGAGGTCTACAACTAGGACTTTTGATTATTTCAAATCAGGATCTGAAAATAGAAACTGTTTTCAGAAGTGAGGTTTTTGGTTCAAAAGTTTTTAGAAACTAAATTTTCCGCACCCACAGTTCAACCCCTCCTTCTAGTGGTTCTATACAGGTCCTAAGTCTGCTGCGCTCCTCTCTGTTCTGCACGGCTCCATAACTTTCAGGGCTGCCACTGTTCCTCCTCATCGAATGTTCATCAAGCAGCACATCTACCACGTTTTCAAGTTTCAGCGTACTTTCTCCAGATGAGTTGCTCACAACCATGACAACTCTATCCCAATTGTCAGGTAGGCTTGTCAGTATCACCAAAACGAGAACTTCAATGTCTAAGACAATCCCAACTGACTCAAGTTGGCTAGTAATCATGTTGAATTCACCCCAGTGTTCCTGCATCCTCTTACTTTCAGTTTTCTTCACGTTGAAAAGTCTCTTCATCAGATGTACCTTGCTAGAGGCAAATGGCTTTTCATACATCCTTGTCAAAGCATTGATTACGTCCTTTGTAGTCTTCTCTTTTGAGATATTAAATGCTACAGTCTGGGTTAGGGATAGCCTGAGGCACGAAGTGCTTTACGATCCAGAATTTCACATTCTCTATCGGTCATGTCAGTAGGCTTCGCCTCTTTCCCTTCAAGAGGCAGATATAGATCCCTCTGATACAGATAGTCTTTAACCTGCATCTCTCAGAAACCGAAGTTTCATCTACCAAATCTCTCAATCCTTGATTTATCATCGTCGGCCATTGCTCCCACTCGAACAAACAACCCTGTCTCTCTGATACCAGTTGTTGAAAAATTGCGGAACAGTGGAAACAACCATAATGATTGTTACAAGAACGCACAATAATAATGAATAGAAATAAAAGAAAACTAAAACAAAGAACACACAATTTTTGCGTGTGAAAACCCTCAAGGGAAAGAAAAACCAACGGTGGCATCAAGCCAAAGAATTTACTATCGACCAATTGAGATTCTCGGTTACATCAAGTCAGCGGCTCACAGGAGATTTTATAGTGAGTAAAAGGATCAACATGATTTATGGAATTTTCCTTTTACATCGTTATCATACCATAGATAGGACTCTTAACAGATATTCTTTACAAAAGATAAGCATGGAAAGTTCTATTCAGAACATGATTCTCTTCAATTAAATCTTCAATTAAGGAATAGTCCATCCCATAAACTTCTGATGCACTGCCGGTCAATGCTCTGCTATTCAGCTCTGCTCGGCATCACTGTTGTCCTGCTCGACACTGTTCAGCTCTGCTCGGCAGTAGTTCACTTCTCCAAGTTCTATCCATGTTTCACTTGACCTCGGCTGACTTCAATTCCATCAAACTTAACAACCACATGGGGAGACACCTCCCACCTATTCTGTTAACATAGTTGCGAAGTATATTTGCGTCTAAGAAAAAAGTGTAACTTTTTTTTGAAATTTATTCTCATTAGTGAAAAAGGCAACAGTACAATGGTTAGAAAGAATCAAAAACAATACAAAATCCGTGAAGTCTACTCAACAACTGAAGGTTCCTCTTTATGTTGGGGAACTGTGGGGTTCTCTCCTCTTGAGGCTGCAGGGTCAACTAGATCCTTCGGAGCTCCAAACTTTTCCACTTCCTGCTACAGCGATGTGAGGCCACAATACACGGTAATGGGGCCGTTTGCATCAAAACAATGGCCATGCATGTATCAGTCTTCTCAGGGCTAGGAGGACACAAATCTCCGTGCCTAGGTCCAGGATCCATCTTCTCCGTAGGTTGCAAGCATTTAGTCGTGTAGAACGAAGGTAAAGTGATCGTTGCACAAGAATAGTATCGTTCAAGTTTTCTGGATTCCTGAAAAATTTTCACTGCTTGTTGCAGTATATCATGATCCATGTTGTGTTGCTTTTCATGCACAACCAGGAGTTCTTCGGGATCAAATTTTTTGCCGAAAGACACTGAGGCTCTCTTCAAAAAGTGTTGAAATTATTCAAGTTAGACAAAATTGACTTCTGTACAGTAATTGTAAGACGTGTATAGCACCACTTGAAGGGAGGTTGAATAGTGGGTGCGGAAAATTTGGTTTTTAAAAAGTTTTGAACCAAAAACCTCACTTCTGAAAACAGTTTCTGTTTCCAGATCCTGATTTGAAACGTTTGAATGACAAGGTTACAGACCTTTAAAAATTCTGAAATTCGAAAAGCTTATACTCTCAGATGTTCTGAGTATCTCCTAAAAATTTTAGATTAAAATTCAACTCCTAACCCTTTTAAAATATGTTTGTGGTCAGATTGCGCAAATCTGCCAGAAACATTAGTCTGATTTGAAAATTTTATTCCGATTATTTCGTATCTCCAAATGGTCTGAAAATTCAATAAAAAACCCCTTAAAATATGTATTGTAATGAGTTAGAAACAGTTTTGAAAAATTCCTTTGGGAAGTATGCCAAATACGTTGATGTTCTCAACCTTTGCAAGTCTGAAAATCAGATTGCACTAGTCTTAGAACTATTAATGTTTGATTGACTAATACTTGTCCAAATGGGTTGAAACTTGCGCCAAATGAAACTTAAGAGGTGTGGCTATGTTTCTGCAAAATTTTACAATTTTTGAAATTCTTTTGCTATTTTTAGGATTGCGACCAAATAGATGCAGAATGCTGGAAACTGAAAGTACAGCGAGTAAAGTAAAAAACACAAAGGATTTTATACTGGTTCAGTTAAATCAACTTACTCCAGTCTTCGAGGACACCTTCTTTGGTTATCACTAAAAACAAAAGAACGCCTTACCACAAGGGTTGCTGGAGTTACATACCAACTCCACCCTTAAACAAACGAGACAAGCAATCACACTGATCACGAACACCACCATCTAGCGGATGAAGGTTTGATCACACGTTGATCAACCTTTTACAACAATGAGGCGTGTACGGTGGTATAAACAAAGCTTATTCAATATGTTTGAATATAAGTACAATAGGCTTGAGAGAAGAAGAACAAGAAAGAAATGTAGAAGAAGAGAATAGAGGCTTCTTTGCACTTGATGGAATTATAAGAGTAGTCTTGACTTGGTTTGCTCTCTTCTCTTCTTTTTATTTAGTCTTGGCCGCCCACCTAGGGCTTTTCTTCCATCTTGAGAATTCTCTTTAATGCCCTTGGAAGATTACCTTGTGTAGAGATGACATCATTTTGCTCACTTGGCACGCCATGATTGGATGAA
Source organism: Eustoma russellianum (assembly GCA_036186865.1). Lineage (NCBI taxonomy): Eukaryota > Viridiplantae > Streptophyta > Magnoliopsida > Gentianales > Gentianaceae > Eustoma > Eustoma russellianum. The sequence goes on along the minus strand of AP025072.1, from coordinate 13,064,856 downwards.
TGTCTAGGCTTTGTTTACTTGGCACTCTATGATTGGATGAGTCTTTTCACCAATTAGGAGCTGTACAAATCTGATATTAAAGTGTAAAAACATGTGCCAAATAAAGTTTAAATATTGCGAAATAATTAACGATTAATCCCTTCAATTTTGGAATGCCAATTAGCCATCATTAAGACCTAGAATTCGGCCAACTCAAAGTCTCACATGCTGAATTTTCAGAATGTGTTACATTTGCTAAAAAGTTTGAATTGTTACATTGTATAGCTCCCTTCATTATGTCACTAACCTTGTGTGGTTTATTCTCCACCAATTGAGATTCCAACTAAGCTCCACATAAGCTCCACCAAGGTTGAGAATGGCGTGAACATAGTCTCCAACATGTGCTGAATTTCACTTTTGTAAACTTTGTCAAATATTGCACAATAATTACACATATATGGTATATTCCAATTAGCCCTAATTTGAACATTCTAGTACATTTTAACATGTATTGAACATTTAAAAAGTGTCTAGATACATGTTACATGTCATGCCAAAAACGTTCCATGTGTTGTGTCCGTAGAAAACCGAATTTTCGACTTTGGTCGATTACGCGATTTTTCTCCGATTAAATTCAAACTTTTTGCCCATGTTATATATTATGTCACACATAATATAAATAAAATCTAGTATATATTCAGCTCTAATGGCAGTACTAAAGTGGCGCCCCATGTGAGAAAAAATGAATTTGAAATCTCCACAATTTGGCCTTAATTTGGGGTGATTTGTGTGTGCAAACATGGAATGATTTTATGGCTGAATATACAATGTAATCCACGAAATGTTTTGTTCTTTTTAATGTATATGGGCTGGCCATCTATTTATGGCAAGTACCTGGCACGTTGGTGATGTTTCGATAGTCATCCTATACGACAATTTTTGGTTTGCAACCTTGTAACGTGTCGTAATAATTTTGCCATCACCATGACTTATATTATATGATATAAGACCTGAATGTACTCATAAATATGAGGTAAGTATAGTGGTGTGACATTGACGTACGTTTGTAACATATGTAACGTATCCGTAGTATGTCAGAATATATGTGTATTGTGTCTTTTTAGCAAAAATATAAATATATATATAAGGTATATAAATGGCGTGTGATATGGATGAGTAAGGAGAGTTTCCATTCTTCAATTTGTTGTCATCATGCCTTTTCTAAATATATGTCCATTTAATGAACTAGTTAGTTCATTAAACTAAGTAGTTCACTTAATGAACTAGTTCAGTTCATTAATGGTGGCACCTGAAATTAGTTCAAACACATCAAATGTTTGTCATTTGATGTAAGCTTTAAAGCTTCATGGCTTGTTAGTACGGCAACATTATATATAAAGTGTACAAGGCAAGTTTGTCGTAAAAACGTGTCAAGTAATAAATTTTGTTATGAATTTCTTAAACACGCTTCATTCAAATCATGTATTTTGTGAATCGCTGAAACTCTTTTTCTCAAAAATCTCCCTTTTTGATGATTTACAAAATAACCTTAGTTCATGATTTAAATTTAACCGCTCCAACTCCAATCGAGCACAAATTCAAATTTTGAATTGTGAAGTCACTCCCCTTGATTTTTGCAATCAATCACTCTCGCTCTCCCTTAAATCATGCACTCTCCCTCACCCTTTATTTTGGAAATAAAATCAAAAGTGCATGTAAAGATGGAAAGAAATATCAAGCTATATCAAATCAGCAGAAATCGTGCCTAATTTTGAGCATAGATTTTCGTACGTGGCTTGATTTAGTGTTTTAGTGAATATGTCAGCTACTTGTGCTTCAGTTCGTACATGATCTATTAAAATATCACCATTATTTACGTGATCAAGAAGAAAGTGATATCGTACTTTTATGTGTTTTGCCTTAGAGTGTAGTACGGGGTTCTTAGACAGATTTATAGCACTCATAGTTGTAGAGAAAAGGGGGTTTGAGTGATTTTAAAATAAGTGACTTAAATGCATGATATATACATGTATGCATGATACATTGCTATTACTTGCCTTATTTAGCTTATATATAATGTTGCCGGACTAACGAGCCATGAAGCGTTAAAGCTTACAACATATGGCAAACATTTTTTGTGTTTATACTATTTTCAGGTGCGACCATTAATGAACTAAACTAGTTCATTAAGTGAATTACTTAGTTTGTTAAACTAAGTAGTTCATTAAAGGAAGCCACATTTGGAAAAGGCACAAAGGCAACAAGGCTAAGGAAGGAAAGTTTTCTCCTCCTCTCCTCTTAAATATACACACGCCATATACATATAAAACACATATATTTTTAGATTTTTTGAAAAAGGCACATACACATGTATTCCAACGTACTACTGACACGTTATATATTTTATGTACGTATGTTAACGTCACACCACTATACTTAACACATATTTATGAGTATATTCAGGTTTTATATCATATGATATAAGACATGGTGATGACAAATTAAATACGACATGTTAAAAGGTTCTAAACCAAAAATTGTTGTATCGGGCGAATATCGAAACTTCGCCAACGTGTCACATACCTGCCATAAATAAATGGCCAGACCCTATACTTCAAAAACCATCATAAATTTCGTGTCCTACATGATAGTTCGGCCAAAAATACTTTCCATGTTGGCACACACAAATCACCCCACATTAAGGCCAAAATGTGAAGATTCCAATTTTATTTTTGTCACATGTCTAGGTGCCATTTTAGACCAGCTAAATGCTGAGATTTAAAGTATATATTATATATATTATGTGTAACATAATATATATAACATGTGCAAAAAGTTGGAATATAATTAGAGAAAAATCGGGTAATCGATAAATATCGAAAATTCGGTTTTCTACGCACACAACACATGGAACGTTTTTGGTACATCATATGACACGTATCTAGACACTTTTTACTTATGTTATACATCTTAAAGTGTTCTAGAAAATTAAATTAAGGGCTGAGCACTATTTTACAAAATTAGCAAAAATAAATTTCAGCACATGCACATACATTGTCTAACGCCTCTACAGCTGAGATGGAGCTTATTTGAAGCCTTGTTGGCATATTTATTGGTCAAGAATCAATCATACAATGTTGGTGAATTAAAGAGAGAAGCTACAAATGGTAAGATTTCAAACTTTGTCTCCCTTATAACACATGCTGAAAATTTCAGCATGTGTAAGCTTGGCTGGCCGATTTTTTCATGCAAATGTGACATATTTTATCATCTTAATTTATGTGATTGATTGGAAGAAGAAATGGAAGTATTTTAAATATTTTTCAAAGCCAAAAATAGTGATATCTTCAATATCACACATGCTGAAATTTTTCAGCATGTGTAGTATGTACAATGGCCGAAAATGAGGCCAAGTGAGAGACCAAATTTCATTTCCAAATTGATCAAGATAATTACTATCAATTTATGATTTATTTTAAAAAGAAAAATCAAAGAGAAATGGTAATGTTTTGAACTTTATCTCCATGAATCACATGCTGAAAATTCAGCATGGTATATGTTCATAATGGGCGATTTCTTGCTTGGTTGGGAAGGAATTTTCTCTTGCAACATTTATGTGACAATCTTGAGTTTTATGGTAATTATTTTATGATTGATATTGACACATGTTTTAAGTATTATTCTCAGATTTTTCCAAGTCATCAATGATGACAACATCCAACCAATCATGAAGTGCCAAGTAAGCAAAGCTTAAATGATCATCCAATGAGAAGGTGACAAGTAAGCAAGACCATGTCACAATGATGTCTTACATTCTCCCAAGGACTTAGAAGATAATTTTCAAGAGGGGGATAGCACCATAGGGGACGGCCACTCAAGCTTAAAAGGAAAGAAGTTGAGCAAAAACAAGACAAGCACAAGCATTGCAAAACAAGTGATCAAAAACGCCTAAGCCTCTTCTTCTACATTCTCCTTCTTTCTTTCTTCTTGAAAGCCTATTGTATTCAAATTTCTCAATCTTGAATAGGCTTGATATAGACCACCACATATTCTATATCTTTGTAAAAGATTGATCAAGGTGTGATCAATCTTCATTCTTGCGAGGTGGTGGTGTTCGTGCATATTGTATTCAACATACAAGGTTTGTAAAGGGTTGGAGTTGGTGTGTAACTCCATCAACCCTGTGGTAAGGTGTATTGCGTGTGTGTGATTAGTGTGAACCAAGGAAGGTGTTCCTTGAAGACTGGAGTAGGTCGTTTATAACCGAACTAGTATAAAATTCTGGTGCCATTTACTTTCAGCATTTACTTTCTGTTACTGCACAGTTTACTCTTTTTGTTGGCGTTCGTAAAAATAGTAAACGACTTTCACAAATCACAAAAATTTCCAGAACCATATCCACACGTTCTGAGGTTAATTTGGCACAAGTTTCAACCCTTTTGGATAAGTATAAGTCGATTAAACATCAAAAGTTCTGAGACTAGTGCAATCTGATTTTCAGACTTGCAAAGGTTGAGACATTGATTGTAATTGACCTACTTTCCAAACGAATTTTGCAAAACTGTTTCAACCCACTTAAATATAGCATATAAGGAGTTGGTGGTTAAAGTTTCAGAGCATTTGGATATACACTCAAATAGGAATAATTTTTTCAAAACCGTCTACCGTTTCTGGCAGATTCGCACAATCTGATCATCAACGGTTTTTGAAGGGGTTAAAGGTTGAATTTTAATTTGAAATTTTTAGGGGACCCTCATAACATCTGAGGCTAAGTTCTCTCAAAATTTCAGAATTTTTGGAGACCTATAACCTGGTTTAAAAAACGTTTTAAAATTGGTCCTGGAAACAGAATCTGTTGTCAGAAGTTGAGCTGTTTAGTTTTAAACAAATTTTAAAAACCACACTTTCCGCACCACCTATGCAACCCTCCCCCTTCTAGTGGTGCCTTGCAGATCCTACAATAGTATCACAATAAATGGGAATATGATTAACCGTGATTCCAAAATCAGAAAGTTGTTGTTTTAACCATAAGAGTTGTGTGCAACAAAGACTAAGTGCCGTATATTCAGCTTCAGTAGTAGATAATGCCACACACGTTTGCTTTTTTGAAAACCATGATATTAATGAATTTCTTATAAATTGACATGTGCCGCTTGTGTTTTTTCTATCTATTCTGCATCCACCATAATATGCATCAGTATATGCATGCAAATCAAATTCACGATTCTTATCATACCAAATTCCTAAGGCAGGGGTGTGCTTAATGTGTCGAAAAATCTGTTTTACGGCATTATAATGAGACACTTTAGGTTGGCTTTGAAAACGTGCACACATACAAACACTAAACATGATATCAGGTCTACTTGCGGTGAGATAAAGCAAAGGACCAATCATAGATGTTGTACCCCGCAAAAATAGGTATATACTGAGAATCGTATAAAGCGGTTTAAGGAGGGAATAATGTTATACCCCACGGGAATTCGTCTATACCGCCGACTCTTATGAGATGAGTCACTAAGAATTAGTCAACCAGTTACATTATTTAAATGTAGCTACATTAATTTGACATTCTCCGATAGAATTTCCTTAAAGTAAATATTATAGGAAATTTTATATAATTATGTACGTATGTCGCACGACACAAGTGAAATGACAAAACTACCCTTCCAACATTATGTAGAATTCGGCCATAAGGGCCTTGGAGGAGTTCTAGAATTTTCCTTATTATCACAATTATGTAATTAGTAAGACTACAATAAAATAGGTTGTCGTGGAACAAGAAAATAAGAAAAGAAGACTAGGCATGGGAGACATCACGGTTTCCTAGTAAACTTGGGAACCCTCTTTGTTCCCTTGGCCTTCTAAATGCCGCCCCTCCCCTCTTGTTCCCTAGGAGATTCTTCAAGTTCTTGAAGGAGTTTTACCTTCATTTTCAAATTCATACTAAGAAGCTCTTCTTCATCTCTAAGTCTTCAACACACTCTCAAGAGCTCTCATAAGCAAACCATTCAAGACTTATGAAACTTAGACAACTCCTCTAACATCATCATCAATTTTCGGCCATGTGGAAGCTTAGGAGTGTCAAGACAAACTCCATCTTTAACCTCCAAGAGCTCATCTAGGTAAGTTGAATGTTAAACTTCTAAGTGAGTTCTATATTTCAAAGGATGAAACTCACCTAGTACCCCTTTCTCCTTGCACAAAAACGTGACTTTCATGAGGACAGTAGGAGAAGATTCTTCAAGCCACTAAGGAGAAGCTAACATCTTGATGGTTTGAATCCATTTCCAAGCTTCATTTTGGTAAGAGAATTATAACCTCTATGTAGTTATTTCTTCATTAAGAAGGTAGCTAATGATTCATCCTCTCTTTCTCTCAAAAACGTGTACTACATGATGAAGTTGGAGGAAGACTTCACTCCATATCAACCAAGGTTCAAGCTAAGAAAATCTCTAAGGTTCAAGGAGGCAAGTATACTCTAGCCAATCTTGCCTTATTTGTGAAGTGCATGCTTGAATGACTAGCCATTTTTAAGTTATGAGTCTTAGTTGAAGAATGCTTGAACAATAAAAAGGTGAAGGAGTGCTGAAACTACTGGAGCTGGCAGATTTGTGTTGCTGATTGTGTGACTTGAAAACGAACCTTAAAGGTGTTCAATTAAGCTAAATTTTGACATGACACTAGCTTTGTGTGTGTAGTATAAGAGAGAGTTGTAATTGCAGTAAAAAGAGTTATGGTTTTATTTTTAATAAAACTTTTGGTAAAACTGCTCAAGAAGAAACTACTGGAACTGGGCAGAACAGTGTGACGTTTTGCATGACCTGAAATTGAACCTTAGGAGTATTCAAATTGGCTAATTTTTGGTGTGATGTTAGCCTTATATGTATATGAAATGTGTGAGTTGGAAGTTCAGAAGAAGGAGTTGTGGTTTGTCCTTAATGAAGTTTTTAGTAAGAAGTGGTCAAACAGAAGTACTGGAACTGGACAGATTTATGTGTTATGTTGAACGACCTGAACATAAATCTTAGGAGTGTTCAAATTGTCTAATTTTTTGTATGGTGATAGCCTTATGTGTATAAGAAATTTGAGAGGTGGAATTTTGATAAAAGGAGTTGTGAATTTGTATTAATGAAATTTTTGGTGAAACTGCTCAAACAGAGTTGCTGGAACAGGACAGTTTTGAGTAGTAAATTGTGTGGCTTGAAAATTAACCTTAGGAATGTGCAAATGAGCTGATTTTTGACATGATGATAGTTTGATATGTGCATGACATCTGTGAGTTGGAAGTTCGGTAAAAGGAGCTGTGGTTTGGTCACAATTAAATTCATGATATAACTGCTCATTCCAGGTTCTGCATGTACCCATTTTGGGAAAGTAATTAGATGACCCCCTTAAACTTATTTGATTGCCTTGGAAATTTTATGGTAACCACCTAAGGTATAGATGTGCATGTTCAAGTAAAGAAACCAGTATGAAACTACCATTTTGATGGGTAGCAACAAAGTTGAAGTTAGTATACAAAACTGGAAAACAGGACAGTTTATTGTCATAAGTTGTAAGGCTTTGATCTTGATCATTTAGGCTTGAATGTGATGTCTAGCCTTATGCATATTGTTCCTTGGCGAGTTAGCTATGTTTTCCAGGTGATGGATCAAAATGAATAAGGTTTTATGACTCACGAAACTGAGGTAAGGCGGTACTGCCCTGCTGATTTCAGCAGTACCTTTGAGGATAGTATGATGTTTTGAGGTCGTTAGACATTTCAGAATGCTACAAAATTTTTATAGCATGTGTCTAAGCCTTCATTATGCATATGTATGACATGGGTTTATGAATATGAGCACGAATTGATGAGCACAAAGCAGTATGAACAGAAGGTGATTGCTGGATAGTTTTTCTAGTTTAAAAGACGAGTCCGTGCATGCATGTTATGATGCATTTGTTCACGAGTCGCATAATGCATGTCATACATTGCATCATCGTGACTTACATGATTTATGGCATGGATTTTAGTGAAAGTAAGATGAAAAGCGTTTTCAAAAAGATGATGTTTGTGTTTTTAAAAGAATGCTTCCCCACTGGTAGCGTGTGTGAGTATGAACTGGCCAGTATGTATGATGACCGTGTGGGCCCGGAATAGAATAGACCCGGCGAGAATGATGACCGTGCGGGCCCGGAATAGAATAGACCCGGCAAGTATGATGACCGTGCGGGCCCGGAATAGAATAGACCCGGCAAGTATGATGACCGTGCGGGCCTGGAATAGAATAGACCCGGCAAGTATGATGACGTGCGGGCCCGGAATAGAATAGACCCGGCAAGTATGATGACCGTGCAGGCCCAGAATAGAATAGACACGGCAAGTATGATGACGTTACCGTTCCGAATCTGGGAGTAATAGATTCGAAGGGGAGAGGTTACCGCCTCAGATCCGGGAAGATAGATCTGAACACTCTATTGTTTTATGACGATGATGATTTGAAAGAAGAGCATGAAAAGATCATATTCTCATTTTTATCATGATGCATCACACGTACATATGCATGCATGTTACATTCATTAAGTCGTTGTGTAGTGACACATGATACTTAGACTAAGTTGTGATGACCTCGTAGACCCTAAGTATGACAGTCTTTTATTGTTATGCTCTTTAAGTAGCGATCTTGCTTAAGATATGAACTTGATGCATTAAGTGTTGATCACAACGGCATGGGATGGAGGGCATTATGCGTTACTTTTGCACATTCATACGCATTGCATATGGTCATGAGCATGATGTCGGGTCTATTTGCACTAGGCTGTATTATTACTTGCTTCGTGACTAAGTTATGACTATATTGCCTTATCGGTTATTGATTGAAGGGATGAGACGCTAGCCAAATGCTAGAGGTAATGTTACACAGGTTATGACCCTCCTATCTCCTGTTACCTAAGTTATGACTTCACTACTGTTGATACGTATGCTATGATCTTATTCATGACATTTAGGTCAAGTTGCTATGAAATGGGTAGCTCCTAGGTTATGATCTTTATTGAGTAATGACCTTTCGTAGGCCATGATCCTCATTGAATGATGATCCTTTCATGAGCTATGATCTTTGTTAAGTTTCAATCTCTGTTAAGCTATGACCTTGGATATACCTTATGTTGACTTCTTACGGGTGTTTAATGGAAGGTCAGGTATATTCTAAACTGAATTTTGGGGGTTCGGTTCTTGTATGTACTTTCCAGTTAATGCATGATTGTTTATGGTATACTTGCTGGTGACTTTGTCACTCACCCACTATTTTTCCTCCCAGAGGCTGCAGGGAACAGGGTAGAATGGATTGAGGATGGACCTAGAGCTCCTACCCGTGAGTGCAGCGAAAGATGGGCAGATTAGGAAGACGTGACTTGACGATTATGACTGATGACTGATTATGTAGTCGTGAGGGGAAACCTCTACTTTTGAGAGTTTCGATTCTTTGATTTGGGTTGTAAAACAAAGGATGAGCAAGTGGATATTTTTAATTTTCAAGTTTTTAATTCTGCCACGGTTTCGCTTATTTGTTGCGCGTAAGCACGAAAATCCATGCATTGCTATCATGGATCACGACGCGTATGGATGACGCCTAGTACTCTCCTTAGTAAAGTACGGCGTGTGCACCGACTTCGGCGGGGCCGGGGTGCAGGATGGCACAGGTGGTATCAGAGCAAAGGCTCCAGATCCGGGTAGAATGTAGAACTAAGTTATGATCGTAGTCAACTAAGTTTGATCTTAGACCTAAGTTCTGATCTTAGATGAGAGTTGACCTTAGACCAGGATGACTTAGATTGGAAATTAGGGCTTTGAACAAATGATAAAGCCCTAGTCGATGGCCATCTATACAATGTAATCATGACTGTTTGCATGACCATAAGATCGTATATGGATTACGAATTAAATGGTGTCGCTTATTCTGAATATTTATACCTTAAGTAAGACTCCAACACTTTGTGGTGCGGATGGCACCACAATTCAGTAAGATGACATCATCACTGTCACCCCAAGAGGCAGTAAACTGTACTAGAAATAGTTAAAGAGAACACGTATTCAAGGTTTGGCAGGGAATTTAGTTCATAGTAGGCGGAAGGATGGTTAAGTAAGGTTGAAAGTAACTCCATGATGATACTAGTACTGGATAGGATAAGGGCAAAGTTCCAAGAGGAGTTTTGTGAGTTCTTCCTCTCTCAGGATTTAGTCACGAGAGGGGTTAAGGAATTTGACTCACTAAGACAAGGGTCAGCAGCTCCGTACTCATTCATTACTTTAGGACAATATGTTCCTTTGATTACGGGAAATGAAAGGTTTAAGCTGATCATATTTGTGCGCAGTCTAGAAACCCCCCAGATCAAATTAAACTAAGTAAAGTCGTATTCAAGGACCTTTGGTGAATTATTGGAGGACCACTACGGAACGGAATGCGATAGTAAGGGAACGAAAGAATGAAAGAAATGATTTAACAAGCAAACGAAGTAGAAGGTGGAAACCGTATCCATATAAGGCTAGTTTATGCGGATGACAAAGAAACAACCAAGGTACGCCTAATAAGTGTGAAGTACCTATGACGATGATGATCCTTTCATGAGCTATGATCTTTGTTAAGTTTGAATCTCAGTTAAGCTATGACCTTGGATATACCTTATGTTGACTTCTTACGGGTGTTTAATGGAAGGTCAGGTATGTTCTAAACCGAATTTTGGGGGTTCGGTTCTTGTATGTACTTTCCAGTTAATGCATGATTGTTTATGGTATACTTGCTGGTGACTTTGTCACTCACGCACTATTTTTCCTCCCAGAGGCTGCAGGGAACAGGGTAGAATGGATTGAGGATGGACCTAGAGCTCCTACCCGTGAGTGCAGCAAAAGATGGGCAGATTAGGAAGACGTGACTTGACGATTATGACTGATGACTGATTATGTAGTCGTGAGGGGAAACCTCTACTTTTGAGAGTTTCGATTCTTTGATTTGGGTTGTAAAACAAAGGATGAGCAAGTGGATGTTTTTAATTTTGAAGTTTTTAATTCTGCCACGGTTTCGCTTATTTGTTGCGCGTAAGCACGAAAATCCATGCATTGCTATCATGGATCACGACACGTATGGATGACACCTAGTACTCTCCTTAGTGAAGTACGGCGGGTGCACCGACTTCGGCGGGGCCGGGGTGCGGGGCGCCACAATAGACCTATACAAACCATTATCAAAATATTTTCCGTTTTCATCTTTATTTAACTTAGTGGTGACAATCATAGGGGTGAGGGATGGTTTCAAGTTGTCAAAATTGAACTTTTTAATCATGTCATTCACATATTTAACTTGACTTATGTGAATTCCTTTACTAGTTTGTTTAATTTGCAAGCCAAGAAAGTAATTCAATTCACCAGCCATAGATATTTCAAACTCAGATTTCATGCAAATTTCAAATTCTTCAACAAGTTTATGAGATGTAGATCCGAAAATTATGCCATCTACATAAATTTGAATGATTCGTAAATCCGATTTATCTTGTTTCAAGAATAAAGTGCTATCTATGGTGCCTCTTTTAAATCCATTTTCTAAAATAAAAGTAGCAAAACCATCATACCAAGCTCTAGGTGCTTGTTTTAATCCATATAGTGCCTTCTTTAATTTGTACACGTGATCGGAATATTTCAAATCTTCGAAACCGGGTGGTTGCTTCACGTATACTTCTTCTTGTATAAAGCCATTTGAAAATGTACTTTTTACGTCCATTTGATATAGTTTAAAATCCTTCAATCAAGCAATAGCAAGTAATAGTCGTATGACTTCTAAACCTGCTACGGGTGCAAATGTTTCGTCGTAGTCTATTCCTTCTTCTTAATTATATCCTTGTGCTACAAGTCTCGCTTTGTTTCTAACAACTTTACCTTCTTCATTCGTTTTATTTCTAAAGACCCACTTTGTGCCTATTATTGTCTTATATTGTGGTTGTGACACTAAATCACATACATCATTTCTTGTGAATTGATTTAAATCATCATGCATAGCATCAATCCAAGAAGAATCACTCAAAGCATCAAAAACATTCTTAGGTTCAATTTTGGATATCATAGCATGAAATTGGTGTGTTTCATCTAGATTTATTCTTCTACGTGGTCGAACACCTTGAGTTACGTGTGGGTTATCCCTATGCCATCTTGGTTGATTATTCTCTAAGTTCTCATGCATTTCTAGAGTGTTGTGCTCATCATGTACAATATTCTCTTCTATATTATCTAGCACGGGCTTTAGTTCAAAGTCATCATCATATTCTTTATCTTTTTCAAACTCTCCCAATTCATTAAACTTCACATGAGTAGATTCTAAAATTTGTCTAGCGATAGGATCATAACATCTATATGCCTTAGAATTCACAGAATATCCAACAAAGATGCATTCAATTGATTTAGATTCAAATTTATCTAAATTGTCTTTTGTATTCAAAAAAAAGCATTTACAGCCAAACACACGAAAGTAATCAATTTTAGGCATGCAATCATTTACTATCTCATAAGGAGTTTTATTTATTTTCTTTCTAATTGACAAACGATTAACTTTATAGCATGCACAAGTTACGGCTTCTGCCCACAAAAATCTAGGCTACTGATTTTCACATAACATGGTTCTAGCGATTTCTTGTAGTGTCCTATTCTTTCTTTCTACTACTCCATTTAATTGTGGTGTTGTAGGTGGCGAAAACTCGTGTTTAATTCCTTTTTCTTTGCAAAACGCAATCATGTCCTTGTTTTTAAATTCACCGCCTCTATCGCTTCTAATCTTTTTCACATTCAAACCATATTCATTTTCAAGTTGTTTTATTAGTTTCGCAATCTCAATAGCACTATCATCTTTATTTGCAAGAAATAATGCCCATGTATAGCGAGAAAAATCATCAAGGATAACACACGCATAATGGCGTCCACTAAGACTCTTAGTACGACTAGGACCAAACAAATCAATGTGTAGTAATTCTAAAACTCTAGGCGTGCTAATTTTATTTTTAGATTTAAGTGACTCGTGTGTTTGTTTGCCTTTAATACAAGATTCACACAACTGAAATTTGTCTAAATCAAGTTTAGGCAATCTTTGTATTAGGTTCTTTCGTTGAAGTTTTTCAAGCGTTGAGATGCCAATGTGTTCGAATCGCCTATGCCACAAATTTACGTTAGGCTCATTAGACATAAAACATTTAACATTAGCGTCTAACATGTCATCCATAGAAAGTGTAAAAATATTTCCTTCTCTTTTTCCTTTTAATATCGTTTCTCCGTTTTATTTAATTTATTGCAATATGGGTGCGTGAAACACACATCAAAACCGTTGTCAAGAAACTGTGAGATGCTAAGCAAATTATAGGATAGATTACTTACCAAGAAAACGTCGGAGATTTGAAGAGTGCTTGGGCTTCCAATTGTACCTTTCCCGATGATTCTTCCTTCGTTGTTGTCTCCAAAGGTCATCGATCCATCCTTTTTGACCCTTTTCAACTTTGTGAACAAGCTCAGGTCACCCGTCATGTGCCTCGAGCAAGCACTGTCAAGGAACCACTTGATTGATGTGCCTTTAGATGTATGGGTTCTTTGCAAGGTACAACAACGATTTAGGGTACCCTTTTATTTTGGGTCCTTACGAGTTAGTTCTTTAGCTCTTTGTAGGAGTGCCTTTCGGTACCCATATTTGGCTGACCTTTCTCAGTCTAGCAAATGGTGAGAATGTAGATGAAGAAGCAATATAGTAGACATGAGGTGAGAATACGTTTGGCCTTTGGCCGAGAATTCCCTTATGAATATTGTATAGTTGTCGATTTTGATATGTTCTTGTGTGTATGTGCATAGTGCGTGATCTAGATGCATGGAATGAATGTCGTGTATGTATTAATGATTTTTTCTCATATATATACAGCACATAATTATATCTTGTATGATATGAAGAAGAAGCATGATGAGATGAAGAAAGAGGTCTAGGCGTCTTCTTAGGCACCACATATATCTTGGGTGCATCTATTTTCTTAGACGGAATGAATTTGGTTGATTTATTTAATGTCTCATTTTTCTTAATGTATCCTAATCTGGTTTATCCCTATCATGTTTTTGTGAAGAATACGATCTAGCATGTTGTTCCCGTGTCAAATTGTTTCACCATTTTCACTAAATCCGTATTTCTTGATTTTAAATTTGAAATATGGGATTTCATTTCATTATTTTGTGTCTTTAATGATGAGATCTCTAATTTCAATGTATTGATTACGCAAGATGACTCTTCTTTTGAATCGTTTAATTGTGAAACAAGGTTCGTGTTAGGCGATTCTAACAACTTCTTGCCTTCAAATAACCGTTTCTTTTCTTTTGCAAGAGTCTTTATGAATTTATGCAATTCTAAATATTGACTAAATAGATCATCATATGAAGGTTCAGAATCATAGTCAGAATCAGAAGATACCTCGCTTGATGCTTTGGATACAAAGCATACTTGCTGTCTTTTCTTCGGTATCAGTCTCAGAGTCGGATGTGCCACTCCAATTGGAGGCCTTGAGGGCTCTTCTCCTTTAGTTAGGTTCTGAGGCGAGTCTAGTTTTTGTCCGATCCTTGCCAAGATGTTTGTTCGTTTGTTTGTCCTTGTTAGGGCAGTCATAGGACAAGTGTCCAAGTTTCCCGCATTCATAGCATTTTACATCCATGTCATTAATTTTATTTTTATTTCTTCTAGTCGATATAGCCTTAGGTTTGTTTTTAAATGACTTTCTCATAAATTTTCTCAAACTTTAAACCAATAGTATTAGATCATCATTGTCTGATTCGGAATTATCATCTACGTGATCAGAAGAAGTAGAGACGTATCCATTTGATTTAAAATCAATAGTCTTACCTTGTTTTGATGTTGATTCCGATTTCCTTAATGTAAGTTTGCTTTTGTATACCTTTAGCGATCCGATTAGTTTCTCCATTTTTATTTATTTTGTTTCTTTACTCTCCTCAATTGCTGTGACTTTAGGGTCCCATTCATATGGGAGACTTCTTAATACCTTTTGTACCTTTTCCTGCGTAGAGAAAGCTTTGCCAAGAGACTCAAGAGAATTATACATGTTAGTCAATCGTAAATCCATATCAACAATAGATTCCTTTGGCAATAATTTGAAAGACTCAAGAGTGGACATAAGCATATTTATTTTAGACTCCTCAACTTGGCTAGTCCCTTCATGTTTCATCTCAAGAATTCTCCACATCTCTTGGGCACTAGAGCAACTAGATACCTAACTTGATTCACTTTTGTTTACCCCATTTAAAAGTAGTTGCATGGCTTTAGGATTCATACTCAACTTTTTTTTTATCATCACTAGTATATTCTTGTTTTAGTTTTACAACCTCTAGTGTGACACCATCAACAGTAGATAATTTAGAGGGAACAAAAGGACTGTCTTCTATTATAGACCACAAATCAATATCAATAGCCATAAGAAAGAGTTTCATTCTAAGTTTCCATTAGATAAAGGACTCCCCATCAAAAAGAGGAGGCTTTTGACTCGACATACCTTCTTGTTTGGTTTTGAAGCTAGTGGTTGCCATCTCACTAAGATCGTTGGATCTCCTTGTCGTGAGTGTGCCTGCACTCTGATAACACTTGTAGGACCTTTATATAACCACTAGAAGGGGTGGTTGAATAGTAGATGCAAAAATATTTGTTTTAAAATATTTTGACCTAAAAGCCTGACTTTTGAAAACAGTTTCTGGTTTCAAATCCTGATTTGAAACGTTTGAAAGACCTGGTTACAGACCATCAAAAATTCTGAAATTTGGAGATATTCTACTCTCAGATGTTTTGAGTATCTCCTAAATATTTCAGATTAAAATTCAATTCCTAAGCGTTTTAAAATACGTATGTGGTCAGATTGCGCAAATCTGCCAGAAACAGTAGTCTGATTTGAAACATTTATTCGGATTAATGCGTAACTCCAAATGGTCTGAAAATTTAGTGACAAACCCCTTAAGTTATTTGTTTTAATAGGTTGAAATAGATTTTAAAAGATCATTTGGGAAGTATGTCAAATACATTGATGTTCTCAACTTTTGCAAATCTGAAAATCAGATTGCACTAGTCTCAGAACTATTAACGTTTGATTGACTTATACTTGTCCAAATGGGTTGAAACTTGCGCCAAATGAAACTTAAGAGGTGTGACTATGTTTCTGCAAAATTTTACAATTTTTGAAATTCTTTTGCTTTTTTTACGATTGCAACGAAATGGATACAGAATGCTGGAAACTGAAAGTACAATGCAGTAAAGTAAAGAACACAAAGGATTTTATACTGGTTCGGTTAAATCAACCTACTCCAGTCTTCGAGGACACCTTCCTTGGTTATCACTAAACACAATGTTGAGAAAAAGGGGTTTGAGTGATTTCAAAATGCATGATTTAAATAACGTGTTACAAAGAAATACATGACATATTTTATGACATGACGCGTTGTTGCATGAAACTTGCCTTATATAGTTCATATATATTGTTGCCGTACTAACAAGCCATGAAGCTTTAAAGCATACATCAAATGACAAACATTTGTTGTGTTTGAACTATTTTCAGGTGCCATAATTAATGAACTAAACTAGTTCATTAAGTGAAGTACGTAGTCAATTAAACTAAGTAGTTCATTAAAGGAAACAATATTTGGAAAAGGCACCAAGGCAACAAGGTGAAGAAAGGAAAGTCTTCCACTCTCCTCCCCACACATATATACACGCCATTTATATATATGTATATATATATTTCAGATTTTTTGAAAAAGGCACATACACATTTATTCCAACGTACTAACGACACGTTATATATTTTACATACGTACGTTAACGTCACACCATCACACTTAACTCATATTTATGAGTATATTCAGGTCTTATATCATATGATATAAGTCATGGTGATAAAAAATTAAATACGACACGTTAAAAGGTTCTAAACCAAAAATTGTCGTATCGGACGAATACCGAAACTTCGCCAACGTGTCACGTACTTGCCATAAATAAATGGCCAGCCCCTACACTTCAAAAATAGCCATAAATTTCGTGGATTACATGGTATGTGCAACCATAAAATCATTCAATGTTGGCACACACAAATCACCCCACATTAAGGCCAAATTGTGGAGATTCCAATTTCAATTTTGTCACATGTCTAGGCGCCACTTTAATCAGCCTTATGAGCTGAATATTAAAGTTTAATTTATGTATATTATGTGTAACATAATATATATAACATGTGCAAAAAGTTGGAATTTAATTAGAGAAAAATCAGGTAATCGATAAACATCGAAAATTCGGTTTTCTACGTACACGACGTGGAACGTTTTTGGCACATCATACAACATGTATCTAGACACTTTCTACATATTTCATATGTGGCGCCCCGCACCCCGGCCCCGCCGGAGTCGGTGCACCCGCCGTACTTTACTAAGGAGAGTACTAGGCGTCTTCCATACTCATCGTGATCCATGATAGAATATCATGGAATTTTCGTTCTTTTGCGCAATTAGTAATCGAAACCGTGGCAGAATTTAAACTTCAAATTAAGGTACCATCAAAAGCAGTAAAAGTAACATCCCACATAACCGAATTCAGAAAACGATGAAAGTAAATTGTTCCCGTCACTACTACAAAACATCATCAATCCTTCAAGCTGGGTGCTCGGTTCACCACTCCTGGCCATCCTCTAACTCTCTCACGGATAGGGTACCCTAGGCTCGTCATCGATCCATTCAACTTTATCTCCTGCCACCTCTGGAGAGAAAAATAGGGTGAGTGACAACGTCACCAGCAAGTATACTATAATAATCATGAGTTAAATGGAAAGTACGAGTAAGAACCGAACCCCATGTTATAATTGGTTTGGAAAACATACCTGACCTCCAGTCATCATTTGAGAAGGATCATCGCTTAATGTAATAAGATCATAACTTAATAACATCACTACATAGAGTGAAATATAATCATAAGGTGACTGGATCATGCATTGATTAATAAAACAATCATCATCATCATTTAGGACACGCAAGGTCATGACAACACATCATAGTACATGCGATGCTATGTTACAACTCCACAAGTGATATGCATGTATATGCACATGAAATGCGTTATGATAAAATGAGAAAATGCCTTTTCATGCTTTGCTCTTTTAAAAAAAACATCATCGTCATAAAACCATAGAGTGTTCAGATCTATCTTTCCGAATCTGAGGCTGTAACTTCTCCCCTTCGAATCTATTAATCCCGGATTCGGATCGGTAACATCGTTCCTTTCCATTCAGATCACTTAACCCGGATCTGCTCAGGTTCCTTTCGTTTCAGATCTATCTTCCCGGATCTGAGGCGGTAACTTCTCCCCTTCGAATCTATTAATCCCGGATTCGGACCGGTAACATCATTCCTTTCCATTCAGATCACTTAACCCGGATCTGCTCAGGTTCCTTTCATACTGGCCAGTTCATACTCACACACGGTACCGGTGGGGAAACGTTCTTTTAAAAACACAAAAACTATCTTTTTGAAAACGCTTTTCATCTTTCTTCCACGTGAAATCCATGCCATAAATTATGCAAGTGACGATGATGCAATGTATGACATGCATTATGCAACTCGTGAACAAATGCATCATAACATGCATGCACGGACTCGTCCTTTAGGCTGGAAAAGCTGTCCAGCAATCACCTTCTGTTCATACTGCTGTGTGCTCATCAATTCATGCTCATATTCATAAACCCATGTCATACATATGCATAATGAAGACTTAGACACATGCTATAAAAATTTCGTATCATTCCGAAATGTCTAAGGACCTCAAAACATCATACTATCCTGAAAGGTACTGCTGAAATCAGCAGGGCAGTACCGCCTTACCTCAGTTTCGTAGGTCATAAAACCTCATTCATTTTGATCCATCACCTAGAAAACATATCTAACACACCAAGGAACAATATTCATAAGGCTAAACATCACAATTAAGCTTAAATGAGCAAAATCAAAGCCTTACAACTTATAGCAATAAACTGTCCTATTTTCCAGTTTTATATATTAACTTTAACACAATTGTTAACCGTCAAAATGGTAGTTTCATACTGGTTTCTTTACATGAACATGTACATCAATACCCTAGGTAATTACCATAAAATTTCCAAGGCAATCCAATAAGTTTAAGGGGGTCATCTAATTACTCTTCTAAACTGGGTACATGCAGAAACTGGAATGACCAATTAAATCACGAATTGAATTGTGACCAAACCACAACTCTTTTTACTACAATTACAACTCATAGATGTCATACACATAAAACTATTATCATGTCAAAAATCAGCTCATTTGCACATTCCTAAGGTTCATTTTCAAGCCATACAATTTACTTCTCAAAACGGTCCTGTTCCGGCAATTCTGTTTGAGCAGTTTTACCAAAAAATTCATTAATAATAATCCACAGCTCTTTTTACTACAATTCCAACTCAAAGATGTCATACACACATAAAACTATTACCATGTCAAAAAGCAGCTCATTTGCACATTCCTAAGGTTCATTTTCAAGCTGCTAAACGTGTTGCTTAAGTTCTGTCCAGAACACATTTTCCAGCAAGACCAATCTTAGTAAGAAATTCATTAAACATAAACCGTGACTCTTTTTAAGGTGATTCCAACTCTCACTACTAACAAACACATACAACTATCATCATACCAAAAATAAACGAAATTAAAGGTCTCTAAGGTCCCTTTTCTGGTCTAGAAAGTCAGCCTAATTTCTTGTCCAGCTCCAGAATTTTCAGTAGCCCTAATTTCATCCTAAACGTTCTTAGCTCACCTTTTTGTCACCATTCATGGTATCAACCCTAAAATGAACACATACACACACTACGTCAGCCCCATTTGCGGGTGTTTAGAAAGAAAACGACCAAAATCGAAAACACTTTAAGCCTAACATGCACAAGATCAAGTCTTTCCCTCATTTTCTTGCTTTGTTATTATCTTGCATGCAACTTCACCTCACCTCCCCTTCTCCCTTCTACCGTGGCTCCCTTCAACACCAAAGGAGAAATCTTTAACACATTCAAGCCTAGTTTAAGACATAAACATGCATAAAATCATCAAAGAACTTATCTTTATAACAAAATGCTTATCCTACCCTTTTATGTGCCTAAAGCCGAAAGCTTTTGGGCTTAGAGCTAACCTTTTCACAACTAAGATCAAACCTTAAGTCTTTCTAGTAATTCATGTACACACTTTCATATTCAAACCATGAAGAGTATAGTGTACTTGCCTTTCTTGCTTACTCTTCTTGGATATGTGTCAAAGTTGAAGTCTTCTCTTCCTCTACACAATATTCCCCACGGTGGAGGGAAAGAAGGAAGGAGAAATGGTTAGTTCATGCTTTAACTCACTATTCTTTCAAAAGAAAGCTAAATGGCTTACCAAAAGAGGTGTGAGTTGTCCAACTTGGCTAGAGTTCTTGAAGGCTTGGAGTCCTTGAGCCTAGTGACCATGAAGGTCACGGTTTTGGGGGCAAAGAAGAACACCCATGAGTTTGATCTTCATAAAATCATAAATGTCACTCTTAGAAGGTTGTGGACACTTATCTAAGCTTACTTGTTCTTGGAAGAGTTTCCTTCTCCTTTGGTGTGCACTTGGCCTTGAGTGGGGAGGGGAAGAAGGGAATGGAAGAGATTCCTTCTTGGCTTGAAATGCTTAAGTGTAAGTTGGAGGGAATTCTCCCCTTCTTTGTGATTCTAGCCGTGGGAAATAAGGGTGGGGTTAGGGTTTGTACTCAAGTTAAGGCTTAATCCTTGGTTATCTTAGGTTAACCAAGGTTACTTTTCACTAACTAAGGTTACTTTTGGGTCAACCATGGTTTCTTTTTCCTAACCATGGTTTAGCTTAGGGTTGGTTAGGTTAATTGTAATCATTAGCCACCTTTGCTTTAAATTAGGTTTTCCCTCCCCCTCCTCTCTTCATGATGTCCGGCGGTTGGGGTCTTAAATGACCCCAACTAGCCAACATTATTATTATTTTTTCTTTCTTTTATTCCCTTTCTATTTATTCTTTTCTAGTAAATAAATACCAATGTATTTGTCTCATGCCAATTAACCATCTTCCTTGTGAGCATGGGCCGAAAACCATAAGGCCATAATACAATTGATCCTAGTCTTGTAAATACATATAGTGTCCTCATGCCTTACAACTATTACCAACTAAATTAACTCTAAGCACCACGTGCATGGCCACATATTAACTAATTCATCCTTAGGTACAAGAAGGGCTTGTAACGGGGTTACGACATCATACATCTCAAAGTGTTCTAGAAAATTCAATTAAGGGCTGATTGGAATATACCATGTGTGTATTATTAAATGTGCACTATTTTACAAAGTTTGCAAAAATAAAATTCAGCACATGCATAACTCTATGTCACACGCCTATATCAGCTGAGATGGAGCATATGTGGAGCCTTGTTGGCATATTGATTGGTCAAGAATGACGCATAAAATGTTGATGACATAAAGGAAGGAGCCAACAAGGTAACATTTCAAACTTATGTCTCATTTGTAACACATGCTGAAAATTTCAGCATGTGCATTATAGGCTAGACGAATTTTAGCTCTTAATGAGCTATATTTTGTTGTCTTGAAACATGTGATTAATTGGAAGATAATTTGGAAGCATTTTGAATTAGTTATGGAATTTAAGTGGTGATGTTTTTGAATATCACACATGCTGAAAATTTCAGCATGTGTGAATGTATAATGGCCGAAATATAGGCCACATTGTTGTCAAATTTTTATTCCATAAAAGATGAGAATAATGCATACTAAATGGTGATTGAATTATCCCTTAATTTCTTGGATTAAATCAATACAAAATTTGGCAATATTTTGAAAAGAATACAAATGTTTCACATGCTGAAATTTCAGCATGTAAAGCATCATAATGGCCGAATTCTTTTAAGGAATTTTGGAGAAAATTGTCTTGATTTATTTATGTGATGATCTTGGAAGTTATGGTAACTATTTTATGATGATTTTGGCACATGTTTTAAGTGGTATTCTCAGATTTTCCTAGTCATCAAGTGATGACAACATCCAACCAATCAATGAGTGCCAAGTAAGCAAAAGTTTAATGATCATCCAATGAGAAGATGCCAAGTAAGCAAAGATATGTCACAATAATGCCATATACTCTTCCAAGAACTTAGAAGATAATTTTCAAGAGGAAGAAATTGCTAAGGGGGCGGCACACATCGATAAAAAGAAGAAGGAGAGCAAGCAAAACACAAGACAAGCCTCACAAGTTCAAAAGTGCAAAAAGAGTCTTACATTCCCTTCTTCTTCTACATCTTTCTTTCTTCTTCCTAAAAAGCCTATTGTACTTACATTCATATACTTGAATAGGCTTCTTATAGACCACCACATATTCTTTTATCATTGTAAAAGATTGATCAAGGTGTGATCAACCTTAGACTTGTAAGGTGGTGGTGTTCGTGTGCATTGTATTCACATACAAGGTTTGTAAAGGGTTATAGCTCTATCAACCCTGTGGAAAGGTGTTATTTTGTGTTGTGTGATTACTGTGAACCGAGGAAGGTGTCCTCGAAGACTTGGTAGGTTGTTGGTAACCGAACCAGTATAAAATTCTTGGTGTCATTTGCTTTCAGCACTTACTTTCAGTTTCATCACTGTTTATCGTTTTTTATCACGTTCGTAAAAATAGTAAACAAATTTCAAAAATCACCAAACTTTCTGGGAACATAGCCACACGTCTTAAGGTTGTTTTGACGCAAGTTTCAACCCTTTTGAATAAGTATAAGTCACCCAAACGTCCAAAGTTCTGAGACTAGTGCAGTCTGATTTACAGGCTTGCAAAGGTTGAGACTTTGATCGTATTTGACAAACTTCCCAAAAAAAGATTTCAAAACTGTTTTCAACCTATTTAAATACAACTTATAAGGGGTTAGGCTTTAAATTTTCAGAGCATTTGGAGTTACGTACAAATAGCAATTAATTTTTCAAATCAGTCTACCGTTTCAGGCAGATTTGCGCAATCTGACCACCAACAAATTTTCAAGTGGTTATAGGTTGAATTTAAATATGAAATTTTTATGAGATACCCATAACATCTGAGGCTATGTTCTCTCCAAATGTCAGAATTTTTGAAGACCTGCAACCTAGTTTTCAAAACGTTTTAAAACTGGTCCTGAAAACAGAAACTGTTTTCAGAAATTGTGTTTTTGGTCTAAAACTATTTTAAAAACCACATTTTCCGCACCCACTATTCAACCCCCTCCCCCCTTCTAGTGGTGCCTTGCAGATCCTACAAGTGGTATCAGAGTGCAGGAACACTTACAACAAGAAGATCCAACGATCTGTGTGAGATGGCTACCACTAGCCACGAAACTGAGGAAAAAGATATGTCAAACCAAATGCCTCCACTATTTGAAAATGAGGTAAATTCAAATTCTGACTCGGATTCTGAACTATCTTATGATGATTTATATGTTGAATATCTTGAATTACATAAGTTTGCTAGAACTCTTGCAAAAAAAAAGAAACGGTTAATTGAAGACAAGAAATTGTTAGAATCTTCTAACACAAATCTTGTGTCTCAATTAAACGATACAAAAGAAGAGTCGTCTTGCATCATAAATTCATTAAGGTCTGAAATTTCATCATTGACATCCGAGAACACTGAAATGAAATCCGAGATTTCAAACTTGAAATCAAGGAATACGGATTTAGAGAAAATGGTGAAGAAATTTGATACGGGAACAAACATGCTAGATCACATTATTTCTTTACAAAAGCATGATAATGATAAAACGGGTTTAGGATACATTGAAACAAATGAAGTATCCATTAAACTAACAAAGTTTGTAGTGTCTAAGAAAGTAGACACTCCAAAACCAAATATCGCGTCTAAGGTGACTCAAAGACCCCCTCTCCCCACATCTCGTCATACTTCTTCTTCATATCATGAGAAATACAATTTTGTACCATATAGATATGAGAAGAAACAAGTGATGCATACACGACATTCATTTCATCCATCTAGATCACACACTACGCACACTAACACAAGGACATATCAAAAACGTCCTACATATAATGCGTATAAAGGAGTTCTTGGCCAAAGCCCAAACGCATTTGCACCTAACGTATATTATGTTGCGTTTGCATCACCTTTCTCAACTTTTGGAAGACCTATAAAGGTCTTCCGAATTTGGGTACCAAAAGAAACATTTTCAAAGGGTTCAATAAATAACCCTTACGAACACGCATTTGATACTATTTAAAATGCATGATTTTTTTCATCTCTACATGTGCGTTTGATTGTCTTTCCAAAATAAAGGGAGAGACAATGCATGATTTAAGGGGGAGAGAGAAAGATTAATTGCATAAATCAAGGGGGAGCTGATTTGAAATTTGAAATTCAAAAGGTGAATTTATGCACATTTGAAGGGGGAGTGATAAGATTTAAATCATGAATGTAGGTTATTCTGAAAATCACCAAAAGGGGGAGATTGTTGAGAAAAAGGGGTTTGAATGATTTCAAAATGCATGATTTAAATAACGCATTACAAAGAAATGCATGACATATTTTATGACATGACACGTTGTTGCATGAAACTTGCCCTATATAGTTCATATATATTGTTGTCGTACTAACAAGCCATGAAGCTTTAAAGCTTACATCAAATGACAAACATTTGTTGTGTTTGAACTATTTTCAGGTGCCATAATTAATGAACTAAACTAGTTCATTAAGTGAAGTATTTAGTTAATTAAACTAAGTAGTTCTTTAAAGGAAGCAATATTTGGAAAAGGCACCAAGGCAACAGTCTTCCACTCTCCTCCCCACACATATATACACACCATTTATATATATGTATATATATATTTTCAAATTTTTTGAAAAAGGCACATGCACATTTATTCCAACGTACTACCGACACGTTATATATTTTACATACATATGTTAACGTCACACCACCATACTTAACTCATATTTATGAGTATATTCAGGTCTTATATCATATGATATAAGTCATGGTGATGACAAATTAAATACGACACGTTAAAAGGTTCTAAACCAAAAATTGTCGTATCGGGCGAATACCGAAACTTCGCCAACGTGTCACGTACTTGCCATAAATAGATAGCCAGCCCCTACACTTCAAAAATAGCCATAAATTTCGTGGCTTACATGGTATGTGCATCCATAAAATCATTCCATGTTGGCACACACAAATCACCCTATATTAAGGCCAAATTGTGGAGATTCCAATTTCAATTTTGTCACATGTCTGGGCGCCACTTTAATCAGCCTTATGAGCTGAATATTAAAGTTTAATTTATGTATATTATGTGTAACATAATATATATAAAAAAGGTTGGAATTTAGTTAGAGAAAAATCGGGTAATCGATAAACATCGAAAATTTGGTTTTCTACGTACACGACGTGGAACGTTTTTGGCACATCATACAACATGTATCTAGACACTTTTGACATATTTCATACATCTCAAAGTGTTCTAGAAAATTCAATTAAGGGCTAATTGGAATATACCATGTGTGTATCATTAAATGTGCACTATTTTACAAAGTTTGCAAAAATAAAATTCAGCACATGCACAACTCTATGTCACATGCCTATATCAGCTGAGATGGAGCATATGTGGAGCCTTGTTGGCATATTGATTGCTCAAGAATGAAGCATAAAATGTTGATGACATAAAGGAATGAGCCACAAGGTAACATTTCAAACTTATGTCTCATTTGTAACACATGCTGAAAATTTCAGCATGTGCATTATAGGCTGGACGAATTTTAGCTTTTAATGAGCTATATTTTGTTGTCTTGAAACATGTGATTAATTGGAAGATAATTTGGAAGCATTTTGAATTAGTTATGGAATTTAAGTGGTGATGTTTTTGAATATCACACATGCTGAAAATTTCAGCATGTGTGAATCTATAATGGCCGAAATATAGGCCACATTGTTGTCAAATTTTTATTCCATAAAAGATGAGAATATTGCATACTAAATGGTGATTGAATTATCCCTTAATTTCTTGTATTAAATCAATACAAAATTTGGCAATATTTTGAAAAGAATACAAATGTTTCACATGCTGTAATTTCAGCATGTAAAGCATCATAATGGCCGAATTGTTTTAAGGAATTTTGGAGAAAATTGTCTTGCTTACTTTATGTGATGATCGTGGAAGTTATGGTAACTATTTTATGATGATTTTGGCACATGTTTTAAGTGGTATTCTAAGATTTTCCTAGTTATCATGTGTTGACAACATCTAACCAATCAATGAGTGCCAAGTAAGCAAAAGTTTAATGATCATCCAATGAGAAGATGCCAAGTAAGCAAAGACATGTCACAATAATGCCATATACTCTTCCAAGGACTTAGAAGATAATTTTCAAGAGGATGAAATTGCTAAGGGGGGTGGCACACATTGATAAAAAGAAGAAGGAGAGCAAGCAAAACACAAGACAAGCCTCACAAGTTCAAAAGTGCAAAAAGAGTCTTCCATTCCCTTCTTCTTCTACATCTTTCTTTCTTCTTCCTAAAAATCCTATTGTACTTACATTCATATAATTGAATAGGCTTCTTATAGACCACCACATATTCTTTTATCATTGTAAAAGATTGATCAAGGTGTGATCAATCTTAGATTTGTATGGTGGTGGTGTTCGTGTGCATTGTATTCACAAACAAGGTTTGTAAAGGGTTGGAGTTGGTGTATAACTCCATCAACCCTGTGGTAAGGTGTTATTTTGTGTTGTGTGATTAGTGTGAACCGAGGAAGGTGTCCTCAAAGACTGGAGTATGTTGTTGATAACCGAACCAGTATAAAATTCTTGGTGTCATTTACTTTCAGCACTTTAAGTTTCAGCACTGTTCATCGTTTCTGATCACGTTCGTAAAAATAGTAAACGAATTTCAAAAATCACCAAACTTTCAGGAAACATAGCCACACGTCTTAAGGTTGTTTTGGCGCAAGTTTCAACCCTTTTGGATAAGTATATGTCACCCAAACATCCAAAGTTCTGAGACTAGTGCAGTCTGATTTTTAGGCTTGCAAAGGTTGAGACTTTGATCGTATTTGACTAACTTCCCAAAAGAATATTTCAGAACTGTTTAAACCCATTTAAATAAAACTTATAAGGGGTTAGTCTTTAAATTTTCAGAGCATTTGGAGTTACGTACAAATAGCAATTAATTGTTCAAATCAGTCTACTGTTTCTGGCAGATTTGCGCAATCTGACCACCAACAAATTTTCATGGGGTTAGAGGTTGAATTTAAATCTGACATTTTCAACAGATACTCATAACATCGGAGGCTAAGTTCTCTCCAAATTTCAGAATTTTTGAAGACCTGCAACCTAGTTTTCAAAACGTTTTAAAACTGGTCCTGAAAACAGAAACTGTTTTCAGAAATTGGGTTTTTGGTCTAAAACTATTTTAAAAACCACATTTTCCGCACCCACTATTCAACCCTCCCCCCCTTCTAGTGGTGCCTTGCAGATCCTACACACAAAAAAACACCTTACCACAAGGGTTGCTGGAGTCACACACCAACTCCACCCTTAAACAAACGAGACAAGCAATCACACTTATCACGAACACCACCACCTAGCTGATGAAGGTTTGATCACACCTTGATCAACCTTTTACAACAATGAGGCGTGTATGGTGGTATAAGCAAAGCTTATTCAATATGTTTGAATATAAGTACAATAGGCTTGAGAGAAGAAGAAGAAGAAAGAAATGTAGAAGAAGAGAATAGAGGCTTCTTTGCACTTGATGGAATATAAGAGTAGTCTTGACTTTGTTTGCTCTCTTCTCTTCTTTTTATTTAGTCTTGGCCGCCCACCTAGGGCTTTTCTTCCATCATGAGAATTCTCTTTAATGCCCTTAGAAAATTACCATTTGTAGAGATGACACCATCTTTCTTACTTCGCACACCATGATTGGATGAATGTCAAGGCTTTGCTTACTTGGCACTTTATGATTGGATGAGTCTTTTCACCAATTAGTAGCTGTAAAAATCTGAGATTAAAGTGTAAAAACATGTGTCAAATAAAGTTTAAATATTTCCAAATAATTAATGATTAATCCCTTCAATTTTGGAATGCCAATTAGCCATCATTAAGACCTAGAATTCGGCCAACTCAAAATCTCACCTGCTGAATTTTCAGCATGTGTTACATATGCTAAAAAGTTTTAATTGTTACCTTGTGTAGCTCCCTCCATTATGTCACTAACTTTGTGTGGTTTATTCTCCACCAATTGAGATGCCAATTAATCTCCACATAAGCTCCACCAAGGTTGAGAAT
Source organism: Eustoma russellianum (assembly GCA_036186865.1). Taxonomy (NCBI): domain Eukaryota; kingdom Viridiplantae; phylum Streptophyta; class Magnoliopsida; order Gentianales; family Gentianaceae; genus Eustoma; species Eustoma russellianum. The sequence goes on along the minus strand of AP025072.1, from coordinate 13,036,481 downwards.
GGCGTGTACATAGTCTCCAACATGTGCTGAATTTCACTTTTGTAAACTTTGTCAAATATTGCACAATAATTACACATATATTGTAAATTCCAATCACCCCTTATTTTAATATTCTAGTACACTTTAACATGTATTGAATATGTAAAAAGTGTCTCGATACATGTTATATGTCATGCCAAAAACGTTCCATGTGTTGTGTTCGTAGAAAACCGAATTTTCGATTTTTGTAGATTACGCAATTTTTCTCCGATTTAATTCAAAATTTTTGCACATTTTATATATATTATGTCACACATAATATACACAAAATATAGTAGATATTCAGCTCTAATGGCTGTACTAAAGTGGCACCCCATGTGACAAAAAATGAATTTGAAATACCCACAATTTGGCCTTAATTGGGGATGATTTGTGTGTGCCAACATGGAATGATTTTATAGCTGAATATACCATGTAAGCCACGAAATTTTTGGCTCTTTTTAATTTATATGGTCTTGACATCTATATATGGCAAGTACATGACACGTTGGCGAAGTTCGGTAGTCATCCAATACGACAATTTTTGGTTTGCAACCTTGTTGTAGCGCCCCGCCCGAAACCAGAGTTCCGGCTCAGTGCACCCTCCATACTCTACTCCATAGAGTACAAGGCGTCGATACCATACATGTGCATGTCAACATGAATTGTAATCGATATAGCGGAAGCATCTTAAAATAACCTCACGACATGCATAATATTATTACAACCGTTCAAATCCACACATCCACAAATACAGTTTCTCACGATAATTTTATTACATCACAATAAATAAAGCTCACACACAACAGGTACATAGCTTCAGCCTACATCTTTGCTCACGGATACTCTATCTGGGGTTCCTCCTCAATGAACACGGCATCAGGGTCCCTGTTCTCTGAAATATTAAGAGGCAAGTATGAGCGATAACCACCAACATTTAATCACTCAGCAAGTATTCTTTATAGATACTTCATGTGGATCATACATGGGGAAACGAGTAGTAATAAAGTAACAATATATATAATTACATCTTCATTTACAAATGACAGCATTATATATAAGTAATAAACAGAACATAAGATTTTGCATCATACCTTATGGGTCATATCATTCTTCCTCAGCATATCCTTAGCCTACCTTTCATGCTTGAACACTAATCCATCTTATACTAAGGTCATAACTTACAATCATCACCTCTATGAACGTAATCTTCCTTAATCATCTTAAGGCATCATGATTGTACAAATATACTAATCACCACCTAAGGGCATGATCATGACATGATGCATAAAACGTGACTTTTCATAAAATGGTTTTTTGTAAACATGGATTTTCATAAACATGAAAATTCATAAATTGACATGATTTTCATAACTTGCGTAAAATGACATATTCATAACTTGCATAACATGACATTTTCATAACATGAAGACATAACATTTTCATCATTGGCTATAGCACTTTTCATAAGAATAATAACACACGACATACCGATCGATTTCCCATGTAGTACATATACGACATAAAACATCCTAAACATATGTACATGTACTAACGGTGATGCGCTATGACGGAGATCTCGTGTCCCAGACCCGGTGTTACACTCGGCCATATACGTAATCATATGCCCCTGACATCTATCACCCCGATGCCGATGTCACGCCGGCGAACATAACATAGTCATAATCATGAACATAACATAACATATCGTGTGTCAATGAAATCAATCGTCTCGCGTTTATTATTCACATGCATATAAACTTTTAAAACATGATATGCGTAAAACTACTTTCAACTTTATCTTCGTGCAGCATGAGACTTGTTCATATGAGGTGTTATGGTAAACTACATCTTATAACATCACTTACTTATTTTCATCCTACATATCATAACTTAAAGGAATTCACACTTTGACCATCAAAAGGCCATTCGGCCATGAGGCTAAAACAGCCCACTTTTCTTCATTTTTCATCCAACACCACTTTCTTAATTTGTATTCTCCAAATACAACTCATATTCCAACACTTAAGGAAATTGACTTTTAATTCCTAAATCCTTTAATTCTTCACATAAATCTATCTACACTTATACCATACTTTATTCATTATCACATAATTTACATAACATGAAACTTAATTCATTATATTACACAAATGGCCTTAAGGCCGAATGTGTATAAATATATGTATATATATAATATGACGTATATATATATGTATATACCATGATTTATATTCTTAATACCTTAAGCCGTGTATATATATGTATGATTATATCCATGTATACTTCTTTAACATGTCACATTTCATTTTATCATATTACTACCATGTGGCCGAAAGTTTGGCCATTGATTATACATTTATATTTCATTTTCCTTCCTTCTATGTACATGTTGTATGTTGTATAATTTCCTAACTAACATGTACATATTGCTTTCCTTTCTTTTACTTAATCTTAAGATTATAACACTAAGAAAATGCATAATCATAAACATGATGGAAAACATAAAAAAAGTGTACTTCTTGAGTCATATTCATCATCTAATACACATCTTGAGGATGGAATGATGAAACTGTACTCACATAGGCCACTTGGCCGTGTATATGTGGCGTATATGTGAAGATGATGATCATCAATAACCATTGAGACCATGTGTATAAGTCATGCTTATGATGCATACATAAACATGTTAAAGACATGATCTTGAAACATATGAACACTAAAATACATAAAAATACAAACATGATGATCATCATAAAAGAAAACATATTTAAAACATCAGAAGTTGTATTCTTTGTATACCTTTCTTAAGGTTCTCTATTTCATGTCATTTGTTCAAAGTTTATATCTATTTGTATATATATGTATATTACCGTATGTATGCACTTGTATATGTGTATATATATATGATTAACCGTATATATATATATTGCATTTAAATGTATATATAGCCTTTTATATGTATATTTACATATATTTATATATTTGTAACATTTACAATCATAGGCCTTTCATATTCTTATGACAAACTTGAACATACTACATGATGATCCCATTTTTATATAAACATAAATATTGAATTTGAAATCCATAAAGGATCTAGGAAGAGTACTTGCCTTGGTTCACCTTTCTTACACTTAGAAGATGTTTCCTTCACTTGGTTTGGAAGAGAGTTCTTCTTCCTTCCTCCTGGGTATACATGGTTTTCAGGGTTTAAAAGGAGGATTAGTGAGCAACTTATGAAACTAAGTATATAGAAGAATCAAACTTAAACTTCATAAAGTTCTTACCTCGATTGCTTTTGATTCTAGATGCTACAACCTTCTTGAATCTTTCTTAGTTGATTGAGTGTTCATGATACTTGATTTGAGTGATGTTGGTATGAAGAAAGGAGAAGAAAATCTTCTCCTTGTGGAGTGTAAACTTTCGGCCTATTAGGGAAGAAGGAGGGTGTTGGAGTGTTTTTTGGGTTTTTTCTTGGAGATGGTATGAAATTGGTTGGTTGAAGATGTATTATTTGAGGGGTTAAAGAAGAAATAATTTTTTTACTTTCTATGGGGGGTGGCCGGCCATGTTGGTGGAGGGATGAGGTGGGGAACAAACTTTTGACAAGTATGGGTTGAAGGGATGGGTTGGTAGGGTAAGGTTCTTAGGCATGCTCTTATTTTATGTAATTTAACAAATATCAAGACAAGTTGTCTTGCCTTTACTTTTTCCTTTTCTTTTCTCTTATTTTATGTGTGTATATTTGTTTTCCTTTTATTTAATGTAGTATAAAATTGTTGTATCATGTATTTCTTTTGGATTTAATTTATCCTAATAGTTTAAGTTGTTACTAACTAATTTAATTGGGTTTTTATTGCATATACTCAAATGGTTGTAATATATTTGCTAATGTATTTGGTAATATAAGTCTAGTTTTATGAATCGTACACCTACGAAATTATATTTACGGTATTGGAAGTTGTTACGACATAACGAATTCCCGGGTTGTAACATTCTTCCCCCTTATAAAAAGTTTCGTCCTCGAAACTTACGTACCTTATACGAACAATTGGGGATATTGCCTCTGCATTTGCTGCTCTGGTTCCCAAGTCGCTTCCCGCTCAGTATGATTACTCCATTGTACTTTCACAAATGGAATTGTCCGTCTCCTCAACACTTGCTCCTTACGGTCCACGATCCGTATGGGAACTTCTTCATACGTAACGTCATCTTTAATAGTTACGGGTTGCTGCCCCAGTATATAATCCGGATCGTGTACATATCGCCGTAACTGAGATACGTGAAACACATTATGTACTTGGGATAATGTAGGAGGTAAGGCCAACCGGTATGCCACAGCTCCAACATTCTCTAGTATCTCATAAGGGCCAATAAATCTAGGGCTCAGTTTCCTTTTAATCCCAAATCTACTCACACCCTTGGTCGGTGAAACCCGCAAATATACTTTCTCGCCTACATCAAACTCAATCGGTCGTCTTTTTGTATCCGCCCAGCTTTTGCTACGGTCTTGAGCAGCTTTCATCACGTATCACCTTGATCTTTTCCAGAGTCTGTTCCACCAGTTCCGGGCCCATAATAGTTCTCTCGCCAACTTCATCCTAATATAATGGAGATCGACACTTTCTTCCATACAATGCTTCAAAGGGTGCCATACCAATAGAACTGTGATAGCTGTTATTGTAAGAGAACTCAATTAACTTCACTGATTTGTCCCAGCTAACCTTGAAATCCAAAGTGCAAGCGCGTAGCATATCTTCCAATGTTTGTATGGTACGTTCTGACTGTCCATCGGTCTGCGGATGAAATGTTGTACTCATCTGGAGTTCGGTACCCATGGCATTTTGGTAAGATCTCCAGAATCGCGAAGTAAAACATGGATCTCTATCGCACACGATACTGACAGGTGTTCCATGTAGGCTAACTATCTCATTCATATACATACTCACCAGCTTTTCTATGGATGTCTGGATTGACATGGATAAGAAATGTGCCGATTTAGTGAGACGATCCACGATTACCCAAATCGCATCATTACCATTGCGAGTCTTAGGAAGTCCGGTAACAAAATCCATCGTAAATATGCTCCCATTTCCACTCCGGAATCTCTAATGGCTGTAATAGTCCCGCCGGCCTCTGATGTTCTGCTTTAACTTGTTGACAAGTATGACATCTCTCCACAAACTCCGCAATGTGACGCTTCATGCCGTTCCACCAATAATTTCTTTTAAGATCCTGGTACATCTTTGTTGCTCTCGGATGTATAGATAACCGTGAGTTGTGAGCTTCTGTCATGATCTCTCTTTTAATTCCATCAATGTTGGGCACACACAATCTCTCTTTGAACCAAAGGCTGCCATCATTATGCAACTGAAAATCCTTCACCGGTAGTTCTTCAAACTGCTTGACAATGATCATTAACTCAGAATCATTCTTTTGCGCCTCTTTAATCCTATCAATTAAAGTGGGAGTGATCATTAATTTAGCCAGAATATTTGCAGTTGAGTCAACCACATCCAATCCAAACTCAGCTATCTCTCTCTCTAGAGGCGTCTGCCTAGCATGACTTGACTTCCTACTCAATGCATCTGCCACTTTATTCGCCTTACTCGGATGATAATGGATAGCGAGATCATAGTCTTTCATCAACTCCAACCATCTTCGCTGCCTCATGTTTAGTTCTTTTTGGGTGAAAAGATATTTCAAGCTTTTGTGATCCGTGTAGATTTCGCATCTCTCTCCATATAAATAATGTCTCCATATCTTAAGCGCAAATACAACTGCCGCTAATTTCAGATCATGAGTAGGATAATTCTGTTCATAGGGTTTCAACTGTCTTGACGCATATGCGATTACTTGTTCTTTCTGCATTAATACACAACCTAGTCCATTCTTCGAAGCGTCGCTATATACCACGAATCCCTCTCCTGAAATTGGTTGTGCTAATACCGGTGCTGATGTCAATTTCTTCTTAAGTTCGGTGAAGCTCTGTTCGCAATCAGAAGTCCAATCATATCGCGTCTTTTTCTGCGTCAATCGAGTTAATGGAACTGCAATTTTTGAGAATCCCTCAACAAACTTCCGATAATAACCTGCAAGTCCTAAGAAACTCCTGACCTCAGTCACATTTGTTGGCCTCGGCCATTCCGTAATAGCCTCAATCTTTTTCGGATCTACTGAGATACCATCCTTAGACACAACATGACCCAAAAATGCAACACTATGGAGCCAAAATTCGCACTTGCTGAGTTTAGCATATAACTGCTTCTTTTTTAATACATTCAGTGTTATTCTTAGATGCTCTGCATGGGTCTCTTCATCCGGTGAGTATATTAGAATATCATCAATAAATACCACCACGAACTTATCTAACTGATCCCGAAATACTGTGTTCATCAAATCCATGAATGCTGCGGGTGCGTTGGTCAATCCAAATGGCATCACTAAGAACTCATAATGTCCATATCTTGTACGAAAAGCAGTCTTAGCGATATCTTCCGACTTGATCTTCAATTGATGATAACCAGAGCGAAGGTCAATCTTGCTGAATACTTTAGCACCCTGTACGAAAAATTATATTGATATTTATAATAGTTATATATTTGTTATGTAATTATTTAAATTACTTACCCTTAATTGATCGAACAAATCGTCAATTCGAGGAAGTGGATATCTATTTTTGATAGTGATCTTTTTCTGCTCTCGATAATCGATACAGAGTCGCATGCTACCATCTTTCTTCTTAACGAACAACACTGGAGCTCCCCATGGTGATACACTTGGCCGTATAAACTTCTTATCTATCAATTCTTGCAACTGTGATTTCAATTCCTTTAATTCGGCTGGGGCCATTCTATACGGTGCCTTTGAGATTGGTTCAACTCCTGGAACGACATTAATCTCAAATTCAGTCTCCCTGTCCGGAGGCAAACCGGGTAGATCATCTGGAAATACATCTGTGAACTCCTTGACTACTGGAATACTGTCAATTGATGGGGTCTCGGAATCCTTGCCAAGAGCATACACAAGGAATCCTTCGCTACCCTTCTTCAGTGATCGAAATACTTTTGCTGATGTCAGATAAATATTATGTGGTATCTTTTTCATCTTTGAGTTCCCTTGATAAATCACTTCTTCTCGCATTGGATCCTTAATCATCACACGCTTACCACGACAATCAATGTAGGCATGGTGTTTGAACAACCAATCCATGCCTAGAATAAGGTCGAAATCCCCAATCTGTATAGGAATTAGGGTAACTTCGAACTTCTGTCCTCCCATTTGTATCTCGCAGTTCTTATATATATGATGTGAAATGATCACGTGATCACCAGCTGCTTGAACGCGATAAGGCGTATCCAGTCTAGTCGGACAACTATCAAGGTTCTTAGCAAACCTTTTCGATACAAAGGAATGGCTTGCACCACTATCAAATAATACGTTGGCAGGTATGTTGTTTGTTAATATAACACCTGAGGAAATTCATAATTCAAATGTGCAATCCCGAAGCAAGAAGATAATATCATAAACTTTTCAAAATGAATTATACCTGTCACAACGTCTGGGTCATCCAGAACCTCCTCATCTGTCATCACATGTACTCTGGCATTGGCCCTTGGACCATCTCTCTGCTGAGGTGCGATCCTCAGAGGTCCCTTCCTAGGCTTAGGACAGTCTTTGATCATGTGGCCAATCTTACCACAGTTAAAGCAAGCTCCAATCTTCAGCAAACATGTTCTTGTATGCGGTTTCTGGCACTTAGGGCATCTCGGAATCGGATTTGCCTGTGGTGGACGTTGCGGCTGAGGTTGCTGCTGATAATTCTGCTGACGTGCACGTCCATCCCTCTAACAGTCTTAGCCCCTTTACCAAACTGACCATCTCCAAACTCTTGGGGCCTCTTGCCCGGGGTATCAGCGTCACGCCTAATGATGTCCCTCTCTACCCGATAGCAAGCATCCAGTAATTCACCAAAATCTCTTGGGTTGGCATTCACAATCCATATGCGAATGCGTGGGTTCAGTCCTCTCTCAAACTTGATCATCTTCAGTTGTTCATCCCCCATAACCGCTGGAACATATCTTCCCAATGCAGTAAATCGGTTAGCATAGTCTGCCACTGTCATACCAGACGTCTGGACCAAAGACTCAAACATTCCTATCTTCCGTAAGGTAACTGATGGTGGGATATAGAATTTGCGGAACTCTCTCAGAAATCGCTCCCAAGTAACTGGAGCTGGCAAATGCTGCAAATTAGTTGTCCACCATTCATCGGCCTCACCCGTCAGAAAAGGTTTGATAACCTGGGCTTTTATCTCTTCCGGTATTTGAATCAGTTCAAAATTGTTCTGTACTTCTTTTAGCCATTTCTCGGCTATGTCAGGGTCAGATCCACCTTCAAAGTTAGGAATGCGGGTGTAGCGCCTCGCCCGAAACCAGGGTTCCGGCTCAGTGCACCCGCCGTACTCTGCTCCATAGAGTACAAAGCGTCGATACTATACATGTACATGTCGACATGAATAATGAATCGATAAGCGGAAGCAACATAACATAAACAAATCTTCATCGACATGTATTGTACTACATCATAAACTGTACAATCATCATATACAGAATACTCAAATCATATATCATACATCATAATCCGAAACATAATTCCTTCGAAATAATCTCTCAGTATGCTCTTCGTTATCAATTGTCTATCTGCATGTCTTCAACGAGCCTGTATAGTGATACCTGTTATCTGGAAAATTATAAATGAGGCAAGTATGAGCTATAGCCACCGACTTTTAATCGCTCAGCAAGTAGTCTTACCAGATACGACATGTGGATCATACATGGGGAGACGGGGTGACAAATCATAATAACCATAAATTTTGAATATAATAAGCACGTCTCCTTTCTAACAAGTAAAGTATCATATCATATCTGTAAACTGCTGTAAACTGAAAGCAGATAAATTAGGAAGATTTCAAAGCATACATAGCATAACAGTATCTCATTCTGCTTAATCCAAAACATCATACTATATCCATACTTAACTTCTAATCCATAACTTATACCATCTTTACATATCTTACATGTACTACATTCTCATTCTTAACACTACATTGTCCACTGTAGTGCTATCATATACTTAAATAATTCTTAATCATAACCCTAAGGTGACATGGTCATGACGTGATGCATAAAACATGACTTTTCATAAAATGACTTTTCGTAAACATGACTTTTCATAATCATGACATGAGTTTCATAACTTGCATAACATGACATATTCGTAACTTGCATTACATGACTTTTTCATAACATGAAGACATAACATTTACATCATTGGCTATAGCACTTTTCATAAGAATAATAACGCACGACATACCGAATGATTCCCCGTATAGTACATGTGCGACATAACATCATTAATCATATGCACATGTGCTAACGGTGAGCATTATGACTGAGATCCCGTGTCCCAGACCCGGTGTTACACTCAGCCATAACGTAAACATGGGCCCCTGACATCTACCACTCTGGTCCCGATGTCAGGACAGCGCTTCAACATAACATAACATAATCATGATCATGAACATAACATAACATATCGTGTCTCATCGGAATCATTTGTCTCGTGTTTATTATTCCTATGCATATGAACTTTTAAAAACATGAGATGTGACAACATAACTTTGCAAATCTTGTTTTCATGCAACGTGAGACTCGGTCAAATACGGGTATCTTGTCATACCACCACTAGTAACATCACTCACTTAATTTCCTTCTACATATGACAACTTAAACAAAATACCATTTTCACCTACAAATAAGTACCATTCGGCCATCATACTAAAACAGCCCCCTTTTTCTATTATCAACACACAATAATTTGGTAGCATCTATTCCATACATGCATATCATAATTCATAATTTAAATGCCTACATCATGAAATTTCTAATTACCTTAACATTTCGTCTTAGATTTCATAACTTACATCTTATCATAACCTATTATGTTAGTAGAGTTAATTGCACCTGGTATCCATTCTTTTCCACCAAGTTTTAAGTGGCATCCAATGTTTCATGAATCACACTTGCCATCCAGACTTATAGGGTTAATAGACACCTGACATCCATGCTGACGTCATAAAGGCAATTTTCATTTATTTTTTAAAAGTTTATAGAAAAATAATTCAAAAATAAAAAAAAAACCCCACCCCCACCCCTCCACACCCCTACCCCCACCCCCCACCCACCCCAACCATGCGACCTCCCTCTCCCTTCTTCCTTCATCTTCATCTTCTTCTTTCATCTCCATCTTCATCCTCCCCTATTAATCTACATTCCTCCATTCACTCTGAATCCAGCAGCAAACATTGCCATATTCCTCTTTAACAATGTCTTCATCGGAGGTGTAAGATTAAACTTCTGTGGACAATCAATTTCCTTCTTCAAAGATAACTCCGAAGCATACGAGAAAAACCCATCCATTGGAAACTCAGAAGTTCCACCATTTCCAAATCCCCAACCACCATGAAAGCGACACAAGGCCAGAGCAACACCAACCGAATCACTTCCACCATTGTATAAGAACTCCAAATTCTTCCGTAAAATCTCCTCCAATTGTTCCTCAGTGCAATACCCCCATCCTCTATCATCGAACACCGAGGTCGGAGCCCCATCTGAGCCAGCATTTAATCTAGGATTCTGAGAACCGTTAAAACCCATTTGATAATTCAACGGCCTTACCTCAGATGTCATAACGGATTTACAAATTGCCGTGTTCTTGTCTGCTACGACGGCAGTGTTTCCGTTGGAACGTTCCGCGATCGTCTTACCTGATCGGGCCCTCCGATTAGTCCTAATATGCTTCTCTCTAACGGTGCAACCCATTTAGGATTGTTACGAAAATCAAAGCAAGCCTTCTAACAAGAAGAGGTAAAAAAAAGACAGAAAGATCAACAATAAATTATATGGTTTTAACAAGAAAAAAACCAACAAGAATTATAGTAATAATAATAATAAAAACAACAATAATAATAGTAATCTAAGGAAGAAAAAAAGAAAACATGGACTCACAGAGAAGATGGTTGGGGTGATTTTGGTGGTGGGTGTGTGGTGTGATTGAGCTGCGGAGAGGCAGCGAAATCGTTACCAGAGGTGCAGAGAGAGATACAGAATGTCGGATGGATTCAGAGCGAATGGAGGATTTAGTGAGGTGAGAGAGATGAAGAGGATGAAGATGAAGATGGAGGAATGTAGATTAATAGGGGAGGATGAAGATGGAGATGAAGGAAGAAGATGAAGATGAAGGAAGAAGGGGGAGGGAGGTCGCATGGTTGGGGTGGGTTGGGGGGTGGGGGTAGGGGTGTGGCAGGGTGGGGGTGGGTTTTTTTATTTTTGAATTATTTTTCTATAAACTTTTAAAAAATAAATGAAAATTGCCTTTATGACGTCAGCATGGATGCCAGGTGTCTATTAACCCTATAAGTCTGGATGGCAAGTGTGTTTCATGAAACATTGGATGCCACTTAAAACTTGGTGGAAAAGAAAGGATACCAGGTGCAATTAACTCTATGTTAGTATACATAACATGTAACATATCATATACATACACTATAAAAGTTAGTAATCTTATACTTACGCACACATAAATATGAACTATTTATGTTTCCTACTTTTCATAACATAATACATAAATTACATACTTAGCCTACTTTCATAACTTAACATATTCATCATATATACATATATACTTATAAAAATTATGATGAAATCATCTTTGTCACTAAGGCCTAAAGGCCGAACCTATAGGTACATAGTATATACATATATAAGTCATTTTGTGATATATTATGTAATATCCAAAACTTATTCATTTTCATATCTTAACATATTCATCATATATATATATATATATAACTTATTCATTTTCATATCTTAACATATTCATCATATATATATATATATATACTTGTATATAATAATTTATGAGAATGAATATAAAATTCGGCAATGAAGAAGGCGGCGGCGATCAGCGATAGCAATGGAGTCCCCGACAATTAATCGATATCACTGTTTTGCATCTGTTTTCCATTACATTTGTTTGCTTCATTGGTTCCTGATTCCAAGCGGTGTATATATGCGAATGCATTTGATCAGATGGCGGATCAGCAGTTGCCAACGCAAAAAAAACCATCTTTTTCTGAGGTTGTAGCACCAAAATCTTTAACAAGGCCGGATCAACCGCGTGCTATTCAAAGGTATAAAGGATTGCCTTCTATATCATTCTCTGCAGATGAGGTTTATACGTTTTCTCAACCATATCGTTATTCTTTAATCGGCTCCTTCTGGAATGGCCGCCCGTCTATGAAACAATTGAACATATCGTTTGAACGTATTGGATTCAAGGTTACGCCAAAAATTGGACATTTAGATGCCCAACATATTCTTATAACCTTTCAGAATGAGGATGATTATCAGCGATGCTTTTTACGTCGTTCATGGGTTTTGCATGGATATCATATGCGAGTTACGAAGTGGACACCGGACTTTGATCCGAATTGTGACACGCCTATTGTCCCAGTATGGATCTTGAATTAAAGGATTGCCTTTGTTTTTGCATAATCGGACAGCTTTATGGGATATAGCACATATGATAGGCACACCATTGAGAATGGATACAGCTACAATGCAGGGTTTACGGCCTTCAGTAGTGCGGCTTTGTATTGAAATTGATATTTCAAAACCTAGGCCGTCTAGGCTGCATGTACAGGGAGGACAATATGAATTCTACCCAACAGTGGAGTATGAGGAGGTGCCAGAATTTTGTA
>AP025072.1:12987081-13011420 GCA_036186865.1 Eustoma russellianum | reverse complement strand
GAGGTGGCGGCGGCAGCGGCGGGATAGGAAAGGCGGCGGTGGAGGAGCAATTACTAGATGCATGCCCCAAACGGCGGCAGTCTTTGCAGAACAACGGGAGGTCCTCATAAACTATGTTTTGCAATATCAAGCGTCCCTTTGCCTGCAGGTATAGTTTTTGGGGCAAGTCCTGAGAGACATCAAGTTCAACACACACTCTAGCTACGGAAGGCCGAAGTCCCTGCGAAGTTGCAATATCAAGCTTAATGGGCAATCCAATGGCACGAACGATTTCGAATAAGGCTTCCTGCTGGTGGAAGTGTACAGGCAGCCCCGGAAGAGCCACCCAAACCGGCACAATTGGAGCATCGGACAAAGGGTCAAAATCCACTGTCCATTTCGTAACCCTCATATGACAACCAGAAATATGCCAAGAACGACGATAAAAACAACGTAAATAATCCGCTTCATTTCGAAAATTCAGCAAGATATGGGATTGATCAATGAGCGTTATCCGAAGGTCATGATGAAAACCAATCTTCTCAAAAACATCACGGATAACCTTTAGCGGGGGACGACCATACCAAAACGTTCCAACAAGAGAATACCGAAAAGGAGCAGCAAGGGCATCTATTTCCGAATCAAGAAAAGGAACCAATGGGATACCTTTGTGACGCGTTACTACCTTTGGAGTAATGGTGATCGGCGGTGTCGAGTGTCCGGCAACAACTGCGGCAAAAGAAGGCACAGCCGCCATGTCCGCTTCGATGAAAAGGGATAAAAGAATGGAGCTTTTATGAAGAATGTGTGGAAAGTGAGAAATGGAGGGTGATCGCAGCAACCAGCAGTGATTATACGAGGGAAGAAAGCGGCGGCGGCTACTGCCGCCATGGAAGCGTGCCGTCAGAGCGCATCCGGAAGTTTTTTCTCGAAAAAAAAATATATATTTATACATCTATACATACTTTTATACAAAACCGTATATAAATATATACATCTACACATCTATACATACTAATATATATACATATACATATACGTAGATCCGTATATATATATATATAGATATATACACTTATATATATATTTATAGTCGATGGCGCAAGGGCTCCGACGATCTCGGCGGCTTTAGCCGCCGCCGCTGCTGTATCGCTCACACCGCCGCCTCCGCAGATACCTTCGCCGTCGCAACGCCTTCCATCGCACCACCTACCAGCACCGTCGATTTCTTCCTCCACATCAGCATCTCCCACGATCACAATGACATCGGCTCCAACGTTTGCGGCTGTGGTTTCCGGAACCATGGCGGCACCCACACTCAGTATCACTCCCAAAACAGTCTCCAGGCATAAAGGTATTCCATTGATATCGTTTCTAGACTCTGAGATTGATGCCCTAGCTGCGCCATACAAATATTCGTTAGTTGGTACGTTTTGGTATGGAAGACCACCATTGAAGGTGATTCGGGAGGTCTTTGAAAAAATAGGCTTTCACAATGATCTTCGCATCACGCTTATAGATCAAACGCATATTCTTTTGAATTTTCGCCAAGAAACTGATTATCTCAGATGCTTCTACTACCGTCGATCATGGCTTATTTCTGGTCGTCATATGCGAATAACTAAATGGACAGTGGATTTTGATCCGACTACAGACGTTCCGATTGTACCGGTCTGGGTAGCATTACCAGGTTTGCCGGTGCACTTGCATTGTAGAGAAGCTCTTTTTGAAATAGTGAAGCCGATCGGTTCACCATTGAAACTCGATGCCGCCACCTCAGATGCACTGCGGCCTTCTGTCGCCCGAATTTGTGTTGAAGTTGATGTTTCACACAGGATCTGCCCCAAAAGATTTATTTGCAGGCAAAACAACGTTTAATATTGCAAACGGTGATCTATGAGGATTTGCCAAAATATTGCACTGCATGCCATCGATTAGGGCATGATCATGCGTCATGCGACCCTAAACAGCCCTCGGCGTCCAATATTCCACCACCACCACCACCGCCCCCCCCCATCACGTCCGCCCAAGCAGAGATGGACACCCGTCAAGCATAAGCCGGATGCTGTCAAGCATAAGCCGGATGCTGTCCCCTCGACAACTTACTTGCAGCCTACTGATATGCCTTCAGCCGCCTGCACCTGCGGCGGAAGACCGATCTGAACATAGGCCTGGTATACATACGCTGAACTGCTTCATTCGGAGGAGCCGCTTCCAGAACATTCCATCGATTCGGATATCATGTTGATCAAGGGAGGTCGATCCCCAGCCTCAGACACCTTTGTGATGCCCCGGATCATCATACCAGAGGATATCCCTCATACGGAGCTTGGACATTCTTCAGACACGGAACTACCAGATGAGGTCTGGAGGCAGCACATCTTACAGTTCCTACAGAGATTTCTCAGCGCATTCAGCGCCTTGACTCATCTCCTGCAGATGATATATTGATATCACGTTTGCCTGATAATCCCGAGGAGGCCTTTTGTGCCAGTTGTACCACGTCGGAAACGCCGCACGAAAAAAGACCTCCCTCCGTTGCCCCCATCTACTGTTCTCACGCGTAGTGCTTCTCACGTTTGCAGGGAAGTGTCTCAAACCTTACTCAATGAATATATTAATTTGGAATATTCGAGGCATGTCTTTGCCTCGCTTGAAACAGTTGATTAGAGAATATCGTATTCATTTGCTTGCATTGATTGAACCTAAACATACTTCATCACAAATCCAGCGGTTTTGTCTTACACTAGGTTTTCACATGGTTATGCTTCACAATCGGAACGTATATGGTTTTTCTGGAAGGATAATGAATTTCGTTTGGTGACTACGCAGGATCAGGGTCAAGTCTTACATTTGACTCTTTCTTCACACTCACAGCAGCAACAATTTGTTCTATCTCTTGTGTACGCGAAGCATACAGCTTTTCAGCGTCGAAGTCTATGGCGAGATTTATGTCATTTTTCTGAAGGATTACAGCTGCCGTGGTTGATAGGGGGGGATTTCAACACCTTCCGTGAAATTGAGGACCATCAGGGTCGCTCCACGCCATATTATCCGCGATGCAGGACTTCAATGACTGTATTGATGCTCTCTTATGTCTCCACCGTATCATGGTACGCGTTTTACTTGGGCGGAGGGACGTGGCCTTGGGCGAGTTTGCAGAAGGCTAGATTGGATCTTTCTTAATTCACGGATGCAAGATCTGTTCGACGTGCTACGACTTACACATTTACCGAGAGTGACATCGGATCATACTCCACTTTTAATTCAATGCCAGCAAAGCACCCAACCAACTCGTCGTTCTTTTCGGTTCTTGGATGCGTGGCTACATCATCCTGATTTTCATGCATATATGCGCCAGGCATGGTTATCATATCCAACGACTGGTGGTATGAGGGGTTTCTATGCCAAGTTGTTTGCCTTAAAGAGGGATATTCATCATTGGAACAAACATATATTCGGTAATATCTTTAGCAAATTGCAGCATGCAGAGGATAATCTTACGGCCGCAGAAAATCACTGGGACGACACGTCAACAGAGGAGGCACGTGAGGCATATTATCAGGCCAAGGCTCAGTATTTGCTTGCTTCAAATTATGAGTTACAATACTGGAAACAAAAGGCTCGTGTTAAATGGTTACAAGAAGGGGATGCAACACACGATATTTTCATTCTCTGGTTAAAGGTAAGCGCTCACAGCTTTGCATTAGACAACTGAAAAATGAACAGGGTGACGTAATCACACAACCGGATGAGATAATGATGGCTGCGGTGGATTATTATAAGGGACTCTTTGCTCATGTACAAACCTCTAATTACGAGGATATATTGTCCCATATTCCGACACTTCTCACTGATGAGGATAATCTCATGCTTACACAATTGCCGACGGAGTTAGAGGTTAAACAAGCTGTATGGAGCTTGGATCCACAGAGTGCCGCAGGCCCTGATGGCTTTCATGGTAATTTTTATCGATCGTGCTGGTCTGTAATTCATTTAGATGTGTTAAAAGCGGTCAAGAGTTTTTCATAGGGGTACCCCAGCCACGGTCATGGCGAGTGCACTATTGACTCTTATACCGAAATCACAGTCACCGCAGACGTTTAGTGATTTTCGACCTATTTGCCTCACCAATTTTATTAGCAAAGTATGTACTCGTGTTATTGCGTCAAGGCTGAATAGGCTATTACCCACTTTAATATCACCAGAGCAGACAGGATTTCTTGCGGGTCAGGATATTTCCACTCAGGTGCTTTTGGCTCGGGAAATGATTCATCAGCTGGACAGGGGTGGGCCGCAGGTATGTCTTAAATTAGATATGATGAAGGCTTTTGATCGGGTGAGTTGGGATTACTTCGCTTGCTCCTGCACAAGTTTGGTTTCTCTGATTTTTTTTTGCGATTATCCTCAATCATCTAAGCAACGAAAATGTCAGTCTTAATCAATGGTCAACCCTCGCCATATTTTCGGCCATTCAGGGGAGTAAAACAGGGAGATCCTCTATCGCCATTGCTATTTATTTTGTCATCTGAGGGATTTAGCAGGGGGCTGAAGGCTCTGGTGGAAACAGGCAGAATCCAGACATTTCGGTTGGGCAGAGTTCCGTTCACTATTTCTCACTTGGCATATGCGATGATTTGCTCATCTTCCTTCGTGGTACACAGCAGAATTTGCGGCGTTCCATGCGTTTCTCACTACTTACGAAATCGCTTCAGGTCAGAAGGTAAATTTCCAAAAATAATTTTATCCCATCCTCTGCCTATCACGAGTCGGCAATGTCATATAATCAAGAGTTCTTGGCATGAGATTAGCCACTCTGCCATTTCGCTATCTCGGATCCTATCTGCATAAGGGAATTCCACGGGCTTCACATTTTTCGTCCTCTTACAGCACGTGGATGGATTAAATGGCTGGCATTCTCGCCTTCTTTCTATGGCAGGGAGACTTGTACTGATCCGTTCTGTTCTAGCAGCGCTACCATTACATATACTAGCGGCAGGTGGTATGCCAAGTCTATCATTCGAGTGCTTGAAAGAAAGCTGGCAGCATTTTATTGGGGGGAAAGGCATCATTGGGTGGCATGGAAAGACATTTCTATACCAGTAGAAGAAGGGGGTTTGGGAATTCGCAACCTTCGAGAGCTACAACAGGCATATCAATGCCAAATTTGGTGGAAATATCAGTGCCAAAACACTCTATGGAGTAGGTATATGCAGCATAAATATGGAGACGGATGACTATATTCCAAGACTTACAGATTCCCCGGTCTGGAAATCTATCTGTCGCATTCATCCCATTTGTCTCCCAAATTCTAGTGGATTGGGCACATTTCTATCATGGGCGCTTACGCCTTCGGGAGAGTTTTCTCTAAAATCAGCATACATGCTTTGTCGGATTTCGCGGCCAACGTTAATGTCGGCTAGGTTTATTTGGAGTAAACACCACTCGCCTTCCATTCGAATGTTTTTGTGGCGCATGTTTCATTCGGCCCTCCCATTGAAGATTATATCGGCAGCTACACCATAGCACGACCACTCAATGTCCTTTCTGTAAAGCACATTCAGCTACAGTCGACCATTTGTTCATACATGCTCGCGCATCCGTTTTCTCTGGAGTTTTTGCCGCGGAGCTTGATGGCGTGCATCCGTCAACATTATCGCTTCGGCAATATATCATGGCATGGTGGTATAGATCCAATGCCTCATCCCTCTCGGCGTCTTGCGGCTAATACTTCCTGGGATAATATTACATAATATTTGGCGTCATTATGCGCAGCTAACTTATGGTGACACCATTCGCTTCTCCACAACCGCAGTCCGTAATTCTATTCATTTTGATATTCACGTGGATGATGAAGATACAGGAAACCAAGCTAGCTGCACTTCCATTTGCTCCTCTACCCTGGCTTCCTCAGATTCGAGCGCCTAGACTACGAATTATGCGCTGGCAAACCCCTCCCTCAGGCAGGCTCAAACTAAATGTGGATGCCGCTGTGGGACAGCACTACGCGGCGGGCGGCGGAATCCTCCGCGATCATAATGGTTCATGCATCAAGGCCCTTTCATTTCGGCTACCTCGTTGCCCACCTCTGCAGGCTGAGATACAGGCTACCCTGTTTATCCTGCTGTATTTCCTTCCATTTTACCGTTCGATAATTGTAGAATCAGACTGTGCTCAAATGATTGCAAGCCTCAGCAGGCCACGCCGCTCAACAGGCAATTATCATCTCCACTACTACATGAGCTCATTTGTCAGCATCGACTAGATTTTGTGCATACATATCGTGAGACAAATATGCCGGCACACTATCTAGCACAACATGCAATGTTGCAGCCTCTAACGGGGGAGTACAACAGCTCTACTCTTCCACCCCTGGTCAGGGCTTCGGTGACACTTGATCTTCCTCGGTGGCTTTACGCGCAGCATGATCATCATTTATACAAGATGTGTTGGATTTATTGGCAATTCTCTGCCCGTGTACTATGGGACACGGGCAGCATCGGTACGCCTCATATTTATTACATTTGCAGCTGTTTGTTTTCGCTGATAGTCTCGGTTAATGCTGTTTTTCTTCCTATGTGCAATGGCTACTGCGTTATGACTGAGACCCGCCACCACTACATGGATGTATGCAATTCTCAAGTCTTCCATATGGATTGGCCATGTCATCTTCTCACTGCCTGTACATGCTCAGTACAGGCAGCCTCGGTACGTTTTCTTTTCTCAGGCATTCCGATTACTCTTTTACACACTTCAGCCAGCTGACATTGAGTTATGCTTTACATTTGTTGTCGGTTATGAGCATTGGAGGGAACAACCAAGGCATTTGCGTCAATTTTCTATTACACAAGCCGCAGGCGCCAGCTTATATTTTGTCCCGGTCGGACGCGTGGTTTGGCTTTGCAATGTAGTTCTGCCGGCACTTCATCATGTGCCGGCAGTCCAGGTTGTATATATGGCCACGCTTCTCACATTTTTCATTGGCATGCATTGCTTACATTCTTACGCTCTCATTCTCTTGTGGTATTGGTGAGGCATTGGATCGCACACATTCTCAGAGTCCCGTCAGTAGTTACTGTCTGTCTATGGAGGAAGTTTATGCATCAACGGGTTGGTATCGCTGTCGTCCCTTCTCCAGCTGGCCTAAATCCTGTCAACATACTCTATGTCACCAACCATCATTCAAGCAAAGTGGTCCTTCAGTCGGCTTTCCTTTATTACTGGATTAAAACATGCTTATTCTCTTGTAACTTTTATTTCAATAGTGTCTATCATCATTCCAGATATATAAATATGTACGCTTTTCCTTCGCCGGGGTTTTATCCACAAGGGTGGTTTACCCGGCAAGGTTTTAATGCGGCATATCATATATATTCTGGCTGCTGATAATCGACTAATTTGTATCTACGTTATGCTTTGATGTAATATGGTTTTCCTCCGCCATAAGTGAGGGCTTTTTTCCTTTAATAAAAGAACTGCAAAAAAAAAAAAGATAGATAGAAGGATACAGCGACAGACGTTGATACAAAAACCGGATAGAAAAGAGATATACAGCGACACAGCGATACATACTAAGATAAACATATACATATACGTAGATCCGTATAACATAGATATATAGTCTATACACTTATATATATATATCAACATATATATTTATAATATACTCCAAGTGTGGTATATGTGCGTGTTTATATAAATGTATATATATATAGCGTGCGTGTAGTGTATTATGTATGTATCTATTACTCAAACATAGATCTAAACTTTCTTAAGAAGAAATCTTGAACATACTACATGATGATCGAACTTTGATATGAACATATATACTTAATATTTGTAAAATCATGTAGGATCTAGGAAGAATACTTGCCTTGATTTATTCTCTTACTCTTAGATGGTGATTCCTTCACTTGGATTTGAAGAACACATTTCTCCCCTTCTCCTTGGTATATACGGTTATGATGCCCAAAAAGGAGAGTTAGTGTACAACTTATGAAACTAATTATATGGAATAATCAAACTTAAACTTCATAAAATTCTTACCTTACTTGCTTTGATTCTACATGCTACAACCTTCTTGAATCTTTCTTAGTTGATGGAGTTTGTTTAAAACTTGGTGTAGGAGTTGTTATGTGGTTTGAGATGAAGAAAAAATCTTCTTCTTGCCTTCTTGGAATTTTCGGCAGAGGCATGGAGAGGAGGGAGATGGAAGAATTCATTTGTGAAGTGGTTTGCTTTGTTTAATAAAAGTAGAGAATATTGTAAGGTAAAGGAATAAAAATTGGTCTTGGTTCTCTTTTCTTGTGTGCCACCGAGAATTCAAAAGGGGAGGGGTTTCTTTTGTGGAGTGGGTTAGGTTGTGGGCAATTGTTTAATAAAAATGAAGGAATGTAATGGTAAAGTAAAAGAATGTTTGTCCCCTCCTTTATTGGCCATAGGGCCGGCCATGTGAGGTAATATGGGAGGGGTTTGTATTTTATTGACATGTAGGGTAAAGTGGAAGAAAGTGTGATAGTAGTGTGTATTGTAGTTACCATATCGGGTATTTTTATTTGGTTTGATTTATATATTGACTTATGTTGATACCGACTAATTTATTTAAATACCTTGTATCTCCGATATAGTCATGTCTAGTCCATCCAGTCTTGTTATATCCGTTAACTTACCTTAAGGTTATTTTTATGTGTGTTTCTACCCCGATACTTAATGTCGATGTCTTTATTAATTCTAATTCAAAATTTAAAATTGCACTGCAATTTCTCAACATCGCATTTGCGTTCTATTTTTATCATTTCCACTAGCCCAGGATCTCGGGTCGTAACATTCTTCCCCCCTTATAAAAAGTTTTGTGCTCGAAACTTAGGGGTTGTATCGATTTTGTCCTTAATGATTTAAATACTTAATTTCTAGCGTCATTTCTTAATCGCCTATGATTCAACTTAAAATTTGACAACTTATGATAAAATTTTTCTAAATTCACAATTTTTGTATACCTCCTATTAATCCGCTTAGATATTCTACAACTTCATATCTCTGCGCATTACAGTAACTTTTATACTTACCGATTTTTCAGCCACTAACCCTAATCCGGTTGAATCATATCAACTTAATTCTAATCATCTATATTCCGATTCAACTTACGCATACTAATTCTAATCAGATAGTCCGACGACTTTCTAAATTCATAATTTAGCTCTCAATGTGGCCTGACTCATTTATTCTTATATCTATTTATATAATCGTACTCTTATCACTATGAATTTACATCCCCAATGCGACTAATATCTTTGACCTACTCTGAAAATTTCTAATTTCATCGTCTTATTCATACGCGTACCATTTGTGCAATATATTTGCCAAACTCTAATCATCGTAATTCTTATAAATTACTGCTTATAGTTCTACTACATATCATATCTTAATCAGCCTAAGAAATTCTATCACTATCCTAAATGTTGTCCCAATTAGAGCTAAACCTGAAATTGTGGAAATTACAGTTTATAACTACTATGTTACTAACTAGAAAATAGCATTGAGGTATTCTAGTGACTTGACCTGTACAAATGTCGGAAAGCCTAAACGACCTACTTATACTTTCTAGTTTCTTGTACCTGTCTAATACCATTCTATTTCTCTTATACTAAAGCTGTCGCTTTCATCTAAGATCGTTTCTTACGTCTATGATCATCTCTTAATTCTAAGATCATTGCTTAAGTTCATGTCGTTGTTTACTTATGTGTCCGCAGTGGATCTAGAGCCACTGCTCTGATACCAACTGTAGCGCCCAGCCCGAAACCAGGATTCCGGCTCAGTGCACCCGCCGTACTCTGCTCCATAGAGTACAAAGCGTCGATACTATACATGTACATGTCGACATGAATAATGAATCGATAAGCAGAAGCAACATAACATAAACAAATCTTCATCGACATGTACTGTACTACATCATAAACTGTACAATCATCATATACAGAATACTGAAATCATATATCATACATCATAATCTGAAACTTAATGTCTTCGAAATAATCTCTCAGTATGCTCTTCGTTATCAATGGTCTATCTAGCATGTCTTCAACGAGCTTGTATAATGATACCTGTTATCTGGAAAATTATAAATGAGGCAAGTATGAGCGATAGCCACCGACTTTTAATCGCTCAGCAAGTAGTCTTAGCAGATACGACATGTGGATCATACATGGAGACGGGATGACAAATCATAATAACCATAAATTTTGAATATAATAAGCACGTCTCCTTTCTAACAAGTATCATATCATATCTGTAAACTGCTGTAAACTGAAAGCAGATAAATTAGGAAGATTTCAAAGCATACATAGCATAACAGTATCTCATTCTGCTTAATCCAAAACATCATACTATATCCATACTTAACTTCTAATCCATAACTTATACCATCTTTACATATCTTACATGTACTACATTCTCATGCTTAACACTACATTGTCCACTGTAGTGCTATCATATACTTAAAGAATTCTTAATCATAACCCTAAGGTGACATGGTCATGACGTGATGCATAAAACATGACTTTTCATAAAATGACTTTTCGTAAACATGACTTTTCATAATCATGACATGATTTTCATAACTTGCATAACATGACATATTCGTAACTTGCATAACATGACTTTTTCATAACATGAAGACATAACATTTACATCATTGGCTATAGCACTTTTCATAAGAATAATAAAACACGACATACCGAATGATTCCCCGTATAGTACATGTGCGACATAACATCATGAATCATATGCACATGTGCTAACGGTGAGCATTATGAATGAGATCCCGTGTCCCAGACCCGGTGTTAAACTCAGCCATAACGTAAACATGGGCCCCTGACATCTACCACTCCGGTCCCGATGTCAGGACAGCGCTTCAACATAACATAACATAATCATGATCATGAACATAACATAACATATCGTGTCTCATCGGAATCATTCGTCTCGTGTTTATTATTCCTATGCATATGAACTTTTAAAAACATGAGATGTGACAACATAACTTTGCAAATCTTGTTTTCATGCAACATGAGACTCGGTCAAATACGGGTATCTTGTCATACCACCACTAGTAACATCACTCACTTAATTTCCTTCTACATATCACAACTTAAACAAAATACCATTTTCACCTACAAATAAGTACCATTCGGCCATCATACTAAAACAGCCCCCTTTTTCTATTATCAACACACAATAATTTGGTAGCATCTATTCCATACATGCATATCATAATTCATAATTTAAATGCCTACATCATGAAATTTCTAATTACCTTAACATTTCGTCTTAGATTTCATAACTTACATCTTATCATAACCTATTATGTTAGTATACATAATGTAGGATCTGCAAGGCACCACTAGAAGGGGGGGGGTTGAATAGGTGGTGCGGAAAATATGGTTTTAAAATTTCTTTAGACCTAACCAATTTAAGTTCTGAAAACAGATTCTGTTTTCAGTACCAGTTTTAGAACGATTTAAAAACTAGGTTAGATGTCTCCAAAAATTATGAAATTTTGAGAGAACTTAGCCTCAGATGTTGTGAGGGTCCCCTAAAAATTTCAAATCAGAATTCAACCTTTAACCCCTTCAAAAACCGTTGGCACTCAGATTGTGCAAATCTGCCAGAAACGGTAGATGGTTTTGAAAAATTAATTCCTATTTGTGTGAATGTCCAAATGATCTGAAAATTTGACCAATAACTCCTCACACACTATATTGAAATGGGTTGAAACAGTTTTTGAAAATTCTTTTTGGAAGTAGGTCAAATACACCAAAGTCTCAACCTTTGCAAGTCTGAAAATCAGACTGCACTAGTCTCAGAACTTTTGATGTTTGGATGACTTATACTTGTCCAAAAGGGTTGAAACTTGTGCCAAATTAACCCTAGAACGTTTATGTATGTTTCTGAAAATTTTTATAATTTTTAGAAAACGTTTACTATTTTTGCGAACGTGAACAATATGAGTAAACAGCGCAGAAACTGAAACGTAAATGCAGAAAGTAAATTGCACCAAGAATTTTATACTGGTTCGGTTATAAACAACCTACTCCAGTCTTCAAGGAACACCTTCCTTGGTTCACACTAATTTCACACACGCAGTACACCTTACCGCAGGGTTGATAGAGTTACACCTTAACTCCAACGCTTTACAAACCTTGTATTGTGAGTACAATTTGCACGAACACCACCACCTCGCTAGAATGAAGATTGATCACACCTTGATCAATCTTGTACAATGATGAATGAATGGTGGTTTCTATGAAGCCTATTCTAGGATGAAAGAAGTAAAGTACAATAGGCTTTTTACAAGAAGAAGAAAGAAAGAAAGTGTAGGAGAAGAAAGCTTTTGCACTTTGATCACTTTTGAATATGATTCTTGGTGTTGTTTTTGTTTGTTCTTCTCTTCCCCTTATAGAAGGTCCAGCCATCTCCCTTTGTCTCTTCTCCCTCTTGAAAATTCCCTTTTAATTGCTGGAGAGTGTGAGACATCATAGTGACCAACACTTTGCTTACTTGGATCACTTCATTGGACCATCATTTAGTCATTGCTTTACTTGGCACCTCTTGATGGCTCATTGTTGTCATCATTTGATGACATGGATATTCTGAAAAAACACTAAACTATATGCCAAATATTAATTATCTAAATCATGCCAAAATAGTCCCAATATGTCATAAAGTTTTGAGACACAAAAATCTCTCTCTTTCCATCTCCAAATTCGGCCATATCACTTGTAATGCTGAAATTTTCAGCATTTACCATTGATGATTAAATCAATATTTCTCATTTTTCTTTGAATTTCTTCCATAAAAAATACAACCAATATTTAAGGCAAGTCTTGCTACAAGTTTGAGAATGAAATTTGGACCACCAAAAAGAGATACCATTCGGCCACAAACATGTCTTGCACATGCTGAAATTTCAGCATGTGTAACATCCACTCTTTCTTCAAAATGTTGGCCTATTTGCATTGTTTTAATTTAAGAATTCAATCAACATTAAGTATACAATATTCTAATCATGTATAGAATAAACACTTGACAACCATGAGGCCTATATTTCGGCCATAACCACTACACACATGCTGAATTTTTCAGCAGTGTGATATTCAAAAATACTCACTTCCTTTATTCTATAAACTATTCAAAACATTTCATATCTCATTTAATTTATTCCTTAATAAAAGATTGACATTTTATCTTCCTTCATGATGAAGAAAACGGCCATAGCTAGTGTGACATGCTGAAATTTTCAGCATGTGACATAAGAGAGGTGTAGGTTGAAAACTTACCTTTTGTAGCTTCTCTCTTTGATTAATCAACATTGTATGATTGATTCTTGAACCAATCAACATGCCAACAGGCCTCCACATGTGCTCCACAATCAGCTGTAGTGACGTTTGAATATGTTTGTGCATGTGCTGAAATTTATTTTTGCTAACTTTGAAAATAGTGCACATTAATATTACACACATGTAATATTCCAATCAGCCCTTAATTTAATTTTCTAGAACACTTTAAGATGTATATATATGTAAAAAGTGTCTAGATACGTGCCACATCATGTTCAAGAAAAACGTTCCATGTCAAGTGCCGTAGAAAACCGAATTTTCGATATTTATCGATTACCCCGATTTTTCTCTAATTTAAATTCCAACTTTTGCACATGCTATATATATTATGTTATACATAATATATATAATATATACTTTATTTCAGCACTTGGCTGATTGAAAGTGGTACCATAAACATGTGACAAAAAATAAATTGGAATCTTCACATTTTGGCCTAAATGTGGGGTGATTTGTGTGTGCCAACATGGAAAGTATTTTGTCTCAATATACAGTGTATGGCACGAAATTTTAATGAAATTTTGATGTATATGGGCTGGCCATTTATTTATGGCAAGTACGTGGACACGTTGGCGAAGTTTCGGTATCGCCCGATACGACAAATTTCGGTTAGAACCTTTTATCGTGTCGTATTTAATTTGTCATCACCATATCTTATATCATATGATATAGATCTGAATATACTCATAATATGAGTTAAGTATAGTGGTGTGACGTAAACGTACGTTCTGAAGATTATATAACGTGTCGATAGTACGTTGGAATAAATGTGTATGTGCCTTTTAAAAAAATCTGAAAATATATATATATATGTATATATGGCGTGTGAAATGATGTGGGGAGGAGGAGGAGAACTTTCCTTCATAGCTATGTTGCCTCATGTCTTTTCCAAATGCATCTTCCTTTAATGAACTACTTAGTTTATAAACTAAGTACTTCACTTAATGAACTACTTTAGTTCATTAATTGTGGCACCTGAAATAGTATAGAACTCAACAAATGTTCGCCATATGATGTAAGCTTTAAAGCTTCATGGCTCGTTAGTACGGGCAACATATATATAAGCTAAATAAGGGCAAGTTATCATGCATACATGTACACTTGTGTATATATATTATATCCAACGTTAATATATATATAATACATATTCAAATTTCTTTATTTTGAAATCACTCAAACCCTCATATTTCTACAATCTCCCCCTTTTGATGATTTTTCAAAATAACAGTGTACATGATTAAGTGTTAGCTCTCCCCCTTGAATTATGCACAGATTTGAAATTTGAATTTCGAATTTCAAATCCGGCTCCCCCTTGATTCATGCAATTAGGACAATCAGTGATCTCTCTCCCCCTTAAATCTCTCTCTCTCCCCCTTAAATCATGCTTCTCTCTCCCCCTTTATTTTGGAAAGTTAATCAAAAGATTCCTGTCAAAAAGGAAAGTAAATCAAATGATATCGCATTAAATCACATCAACAGGAAGCATGCCTAATTTAGAACGGAGAGATTCAAATGTGGCTTGATTTAAGGCCTTAGTAAATATATCCGCTACTTGTGATTCTGTGTCGTACGTGATCTATGACAATATTACCATTGTTAACGTGATCACGAAGAAAATGATAGCGAACTTCTATGTGCCTTAGCCTTAGAGTGTAATACGGGGTTCTTAGACAAATTTATTGCACTCATACTATCACAATATATAGGAATTTTATCTACGGTAATTCCAAAGTCCGAAAGTTGTTGTTTTATCCACAACAACTGTGTGCAACAAAGGCTAAGAGCCATATACTCAGCCTCAGTAGTGGACAAAGCAACACTTGCTGCTTTTTGGAAAACCACGAAATAAGGGAATTTCCTATAAATTGGCAAGTTCCGCTCGTGCTTTTTCTATCTATTTGCAGCCACCATAATCTGCATCAGTGTAAGCATGTAAGTCGAATGTAGAATCCTTATCGTACCAAATACCTAAGGTGGGCGTGTGCTTAATATAGAGCAATATTCTTTTTACCGCATTTAAGTGTGACACCTTAGGTTGACTTTGAAAACGAGCACACATGCATACGCTAAACATGATGTCATGGCCTACTAGCAGTTAAATATAGTAAAGACCCTATCTCATAGATCGATATAATCCATTATCAACAGTCTTTACATGTTCATCTTTGTCTAATTTAGTAGTACAACTCATAGGCGTGGGGGATGGATTTCAAATTTTCAAAATTGAATTCTTGATCATGTCATTTACGTACTTAGCTGGCTTATATGAATTCCTTTACTCGTTTGCTTAATCTGCAAGCCAAGAAATAATTAAGTTCACCAACCATAGACATTTCAAATTCAGCTTCTACAATTTTCAAAATCCTTAACGAGTTCTATGTGAGGTAGAACCAAAAATATATCATCTACGTAAATTTGAAATAATAAGTAAATCTGATTTTTCTTGTTTCAAAAATAGTGTACTATCTATAGTACCACGTTTAAAATTATTTTCTAAAAGAAAAGTAGCAAAACGATCATACCATGCTCTAGGCGCTTGCTTTAGTCCATATAGTGCCTTCTTTAATTTGTACACGTGATCAGGATGTTTCAAATCTTCAAAACCGGGGTGGTTGCTTCACGTATACTTCTTCTTGTATAAATCCGTTTAGAAAAGCACTTTTGACGTCCATTTGATACAATTTAAAATCTTTCATGCAAGCAACTAGCAAGTAAAAGTCGTATAGCTTCTAAACGTGCTACGGGTGCAAATGTTTCATCGTAGTCTATTCCTTCTTCTTGATTATATCCTTGAGCTACGAGTCTTGCTTTATTTCTAACGACTTTTCCTTCTTCATTCATTTTGTTCCTAAACACCCACTTTGTGCCTATTATTGTCTTATCTTGTGGTCGTGGCACTAAATCCCATACATCATTTCTAACGAATTGATTAAGTTCGTCATGCATAGCATCAATCCAAGATGAATCACTCAAAGCATCATGCACATTCTTAGGCTCAATTTCAGAAATCATAGCATGAAATTCATTTATTTCATCCGAAGTGATTCTTCTACGTGGCCGCACACCGTGAGTGATGTCGCCTATGATGAGATCATGTGGGTGATCTCTATGCCATCTTGGTTGATTATTTTCTAAGTTATCATGCATTTCTATATGATCATGCATTTCTAGTGTTTCATTCATCTCATGCATATCAAAAGACTCATTTTCTTCATCCAAAACGGGTTTCAAATCAAAGTCATCATCATATTCCTTTTCTTTATCAACCTCTCCAAATTCATTGAATTTAACATGAATAGATTCTATGATTTGTCTAGTGAGAGGATCATAACACCTATATGCTTTTGAATTTATGGAATACCCAATAAAATGCACTCAATCGATTTGGATTCAAATTTATCTAAGTTATCTTTTGTATTCAAGACAAAACATTTGCATCCAAACACACGAAAATAATCTATCTTAGGCATGCGATCATTCAAAATTTCGTAAGGCGTCTTGTTTATTTTCTTTCTTATAGATAGGCGATTTATAATATAGCATGCACAATTTACGGCTTCCGCCCACAGAAATCTAGGTAATTTATTTTCGCAAAGCATAGTTCTAGCAATTTCTTGTAGTGTGCGATTCTTTCTTTCTACTACTCCATTTAATTGTGGAGTTCTAGGTGGCGAAAACTCATGTTTAATTCCTTTTTCTTCACAGAATGAAATCATCTCTTTATTTTAAACTCACCGCCTCTATCGCTTCTTATTCTTTTCACATTTACGCCGTATTGATTTTCAAGTTGTTTAATTAATTTAGCGATTTCTACGGCGCTATCATCCTTATGTGCAAGAAACAAAGTCCAAGTATAACGAGAAAAGTCATCAACAAGTACACATGCATAGTGACGCCCACCAAGGCTTGTAGTACGACTAGGACCAAACAAATCGATATGCAATAGTTCTAGTATTCTAGTCGTGCTTATCTCATTTTTAGGCTTAAGTGACTCACGTGTTTGTTTGCCTTTTATGCAAGATTCACACAACTGAAAGTTGTCTAAATCAAGCTTAGGCAATCCCCGTACTAGGTTCTTTTGTTGCAATTTTTCTAGTGTAGAAATACCTATGTGTCCTAAACGTCTATGCCACAAATTCACATTGGGTTCATTTGACATAAAACATTTAACTTTGGCATCTACTACATCATCCATAGATAGTGTGAATATATTTCCTTCACGTTTTCCTTTTAAAACAGTTTCTCCATTTTTATTTATTATATTACAGTAAGGGTGAGTAAAACACACATTGAAACCATTGTCAACAAATTGTGAAATACTAAGAAGATTGTAAGATAAGTTGCTTACCAAAAACACGTTGGAGATTTGAAGTGTATCCGGGTTTCCAATCGTACCTTTACCAATGATCTTGCCTTCATTGTTGTCTCCAAAGGTCACGGATCCGCCTTTTGTGACCTTCTTTAATTTGGAGAAGAGGCTCGGGTCACCTGTCATGTGCCTCGAGCAACCACTGTCAAGGAACCACTTTATTGATATGTCTTTTGATGAGTGGTCTCCCTGCAATGTAAAAAGGTGATTTAGGTACCCTTTTAATTTTGGGTCCTTTCGAGTTAGTTAATCACCTTTTAGTAAAGGTACCTTTCGGTACCCATACTTGGGTGATCCTTCTCGGTCTATCAAATGGCAAGAAAGTAGATGAAGGTGCGACATAGTATACATGTGGTGCATGTACTTTGGGTCTTTGCCCAAGGACTCCCCTATACTCAATGTATGGAGGACGTTTGTGATATGTCCTTGTGTGTGTGTGCGTGGTGTGTGGATGATATGTATTCCGTGTATGCATTGATCTCTTCTTCTCATATCTATGTGGTACAACATTATATTTCACATGATATGAGGGAGTGGGGCGTGTGGAAGGGGGGTGCTTTCTGCGTCATCTTAGACGCCACTTGATGCTTAGGGGTGTCTACCTTTTTAGACACAACAAACTTGGTTGGTTTGGTTGATACTTCGTTAGTATCAACGTACCCCAATCCAGTTTTGTCACTGTCATGCTTTTGCGGTAATATGATGCGATGCAGCATGTTTGACCCTCTATCGAATTGTTTCATCATGTTCTCTAAATCTGTATTCCTTGATTTCAAATTTGAAATCTCGGATTTCATTTCATTATTTTGAGAAGTTAATGATGAGATCTCGGTTTTTAATGCAGTGATGGCACATGAAGACTCTTTCTTTGAATCGCTTAATTGAGCGACAAGATTCTCGTTAGAAGATTCTAACAGTTTCTTGTCTTCAATTAAACGTTTCTTTTCTTTTGCGAGAGTCTTAGTAAATTTATGTAACTCAAGATATTGACTAAATAAATCATCGTAAGAAGGTTCAGAGTCAGAGTCAGAGTCAGATGATACCTCATTAGACGCCTTTGAAGCGAAGCAAACTTGAGCGGTCTCCTCTTCGGTCTCAGTTTCAGAGTCTGATGAGTCACTCCATGTGGAGGCCTTTAGTGCACGTTTCCTTTGTTTAGGATCTGAGACGGGTCTATTTTTGTTCCGCTCCTTGTCAGGGTACTTATTAGTTTGCTTTTCTTTGTTTGGGCAGTCATATGATAAGTGTCCGAGTTTGCCGCATTCATAACATTTAATGTCCTTATCATTTGACTTGTTTTTATTTCTCTTAGATGTAGTGCCCTTGTTTTTATTTTAAATGATTTTCTCATGAATCTTCTTAGTCCTTTTGCCAATAGAATTAAGTCATCATTATCCGATTCGGAATCACTATCATCTATGTGATCGGAGGGAGGGGAGACGTATTCATTTGATTTAAAAGCAATTGTCTTACCTTGTTTGGTTGATTCCGATTTCCGAATAATGAGTTTGTTTTCATACACTTTTAGTGAACCAATGAGTTCTTCCATTTTTATCGACTTAGTCTCCTTGCTTTCTTCTATGGCAGTCACTTTAGGATCCCATTCTGAAGGGAGGCTCCGTAGGACTTTCTGTACTTTTTCCTGCGTTGTAAAGGCCTTACCAAGAGACTCAAGAGAGTTATAGATGTTAGTCAAACGAAGATCCATATCAACAATTGACTCATTAGGCAACAACTTGAAAGACTCAAGAGTAGACATAAGCATATTAATTTTAGACTCTTTGACTTGACTCGTGCCTTCGTGTTTCATTTCTAAGATTCTCCACATTTCTTGTGCACTCGAACAATTGGACACATAACTAGACTCACTCTTACTTAAGCCATTTAAGAGTAATTGCATGGCCTTAGCATTCATACTCAGTTTCTTTTTGTCTTCACTAGTATAGTCTTGTCTTGTTTTAATTACTTCTAGTGTGACTCCATCTACAATGGACAATTTAGACGGGACATATGGACCATCTTCAATTATTGACCAAAGGTCTATGTCTATAGCCATAAGAAATAATTTCATCCTAAGTTTCCATTGAATAAAGACTCACCGTCAAAGAGTGGAGGCCTTTGGCTTGACATACCTTCTTGTTCGGTTTTGAGATTTGTGGATGCCATCTCACTGAATCGTTGGATTCCTTGTCGTGAGTATTCCTGCTCTCTGATACCACTTGTAGGATCTGCAAGGCACCACTAGAAGGGGGGGGGGGGTTGAATAGGTGGTGCGGAAAATATGGTTTTTAAAATTTCTTTAGACCTAACCAATTTAAGTTCTGAAAACAGATTCTGTTTTCAGTACCAGTTTTAGAACGATTTAAAAACTAGGTTAGAGGTCTCCAAAAATTATGAAATTTTGAGAGAACTTAGCCTCAGATGTTGTGAGGGTCCCCTAAAAATTTCAAATCAGAATTCAACCTTTAACCCCTTCAAAAACCGTTGGCACTCAGATTGTGCAAATCTGCCAGAAACGGTAGATGGTTTTGAAAAATTAATTCCTATTTGTGTGAATGTCCAAATGATCTGAAAATTTGACCAATAACTCCTCACACACTATATTGAAATGGGTTGAAACAGTTTTTGAAAATTCTTTTGGGAAGTAGGTCAAATACACCCAAAGTCTCAACCTTTGCAAGTCTGAAAATCAGACTGCACTAGTCTCAGAACTTTTGATGTTTGGATGACTTATACTTGTCCAAAAGGGTTGAAACTTGTGCCAAATTAACCCTAGAACGTTTATGTATGTTTCTGGAAATTTTTATAATTTTTAGAAAACGTTTACTATTTTTGCGAACGTGAACAATATGAGTAAACAGCGCAGAAACTGAAACGTAAATGCAGAAAGTAAATTGCACCAAGAATTTTATACTGGTTCGGTTATAAACAACCTACTCCAGTCTTCAAGGAACACCTTCCTTGGTTCACACTAATTTCACACACGCAGTACACCTTACCGCAGGGTTGATAGAGTTACACCTTAACTCCAACCCTTTACAAACCTTGTATTGTGAGTACAATTTGCACGAACACCACCACCTCGCTAGAATGAAGATTGATCACACCTTGATCAATCTTGTACAATGATGAATGAATGGTGGTTTCTATGAAGCCTATTCAAGGATGAAAGAAGTAAAGTACAATAGGCTTTTTACAAGAAGAAGAAAGAAAGAAAGTGTAGGAGAAGAAAGCTTTTGCACTTTGATCACTTTTGAATATGATTCTTGGTGTTGTTTTTGTTTGTTCTTCTCTTCCCCTTATAGAAGGTCCAGCCGTCTCCCTTGTGTCTCTTCTCCCTCTTGAAAATTTCCTTTTAATTGCTTGGAGAGTGTGAGACATCATAGTGACAACACTTTGCTTACTTGGCATCACTTCATTGGACCATCATTTAGTCATTGCTTACTTGGCACCTCTTGATTGGCTCATTGTTGTCATCATTTGATGACATGGATATTCTGAAAAAAAACACTAAATATATGCCAAATAGTTAATTATCAAATCATGCCAAAATAGTCACAATATGTCATAAAGTTTGAGACACAAAAATCTCTCTCTTTCCATCTCCAAAATTCGGCCATATCAACTTGTAAATGCTGAAATTTTCAGCATTTACCATGTGAGATTAAATCAATATTTCTTCCATTTTTCTTTGAATTTCTTCCATAAAAAATACAACCAATATTTAAGGCAAGTCTTGCTACAAGTTTGAGAATGAATTTGGACACCAAAAAGAGATACCATTCGGCCACAACATGTCTTGCACATGCTGAAATTTCAGCATGTGTAACATCCACTCTTTCTTCAAAATGTTGCCTATTTTGCATTGTTTTAATTTAAGAATTCAATCAACATTAAGTATACAATATTCTCATCATGTATAGAATAACACTTGACAACCATGAGGCCTATATTTCGGCCATAACCACTACACACATGCTGAATTTTTCAGCATGTGTGATATTCAAAAATATCACTTCCTTTATTCTATAAACTATTCAAAACATTTCCATATCTCATTTAATTTATTCCTTAATAAAAGATTGACATTTTATCTTCCTTCATGATGAAGAAAACGGCCATAGCTAGTGTGACATGCTGAAATTTTCAGCATGTGACATAAGAGAGGTGTATGTTGAAAACTTACCTTTTGTAGCTTCTCTCTTTGATTAATCAACATTGTATGATTGATTCTTGACCAATCAACATGCCAACAAGGCTCCACATGTGCTCCACATCAGCTGTAGTGACGTTTGAATATGTTTGTGCATGTGCTGAAATTTATTTTTGCTAACTTTGAAAAATAGTGCACATTTAATATTACACACATGTAATATTCCAATCAGCCCTTAATTATAATTTTCTAGAACACTTTAAGATGTATATTATATGTAAAAAGTGTCTAGATACGTGCCACATCATGTTCAAGAAAAACGTTCCATGTCAAGTGCGTAGAAAACCGAATTTTCGATATTTATCGATTACCCGATTTTTCTCTAATTTAAATTCCAACTTTTGCACATGCTATATATATTATGTTATACATAATATATATAATATATACTTTAATTTTCAGCACTTGGCTGATTTAAAGTGGTACCATAAACATGTGACAAAAATAAAATTGGAATCTTCACATTTTGGCCTAAATGTGGGGTGATTTGTGTGTGCCAACATGGAAAGTATTTTTGTCTCAATATACAGTGTATGGCACGAAATTTTTAATGAATTTTGATGTATATGGGCTGGCCATTTATTTATGGCAAGTACGTGACACGTTGGCGAAGTTTCGGTATCGCCCGATACGACAAATTTCGGTTTAGAACCTTTTATCGTGTCGTATTTAATTTGTCATCACCATATCTTATATCATATGCTATAAGATCTGAATATACTCATAAATATGAGTTAAGTATAGTGGTGTGACGTAAACGTACGTATATAACGTGTCGATAGTACGTTGGAATAAATGTGTATGTGCCTTTTATAAAAATCTGAAAATATATATATATACTATGTATATATGGCGTGTAAAATGATGTGGGGAGGAGGAGGGAACTTTCCTTTCATAGCCATGTTGCCTTCATGTCTTTTCCAAATGCATCTTCCTTTAATGAACTACTTAGTTTATTAAACTAAGTACTTCACTTAATGAACTACTTTAGTTCATTAATTGTGGCACCTGAGAATAGTATAGACTCAACAAATGTTCGCCATATGATGTAAGCTTTAAAGCTTCATGGCTCGTTAGTACGGCAACATAATATATGAGCTAAATAAGGCAAGTTATCATGCATACATGTACACTTGTGTATATATATATATATCCACGTTAATATATATATATATATTCAAATTTCTTTATTTTGAAATCACTCAAACCCTCATATTTCTACACATAACATGTAACATATCATATACATACACTATAAAAGTTAGTAATCTTATACTTACACACACATAAATATGAACTATTTATGTTTCCTACTTTTCATAACATAATACATAAATTACATACTTAGCCTACTTTCATAACTTAACATATTCATCATATATACATATATACTTATAAAAATTATGATGAAATCATCTTTGTCACTA
This sequence comes from Eustoma russellianum, assembly GCA_036186865.1. Taxonomy (NCBI): domain Eukaryota; kingdom Viridiplantae; phylum Streptophyta; class Magnoliopsida; order Gentianales; family Gentianaceae; genus Eustoma; species Eustoma russellianum. The sequence continues at coordinate 12,988,038 of AP025072.1, read as the reverse complement.
AGGCCTAAAGGCCGAACCTATAGGCACATAGTATATACATATATAAGTCATTTTGTGATATATTATGTAATATCCAAAACTTATTCATTTTCATATCTTAACATATTCATCATATATATATATATATAACTTATTCATTTTCATATCTTAACATATTCATCATATATATATATATACTTGTATAAAAATATAATGAAATCATTTTTGTCACTAAGGCCTAATGGCCGAATATATATGTACATGGTATATATATAATATCCAAAACTTATTCAGTTTCTCTCTTTAAAATATATATTACACATATATACACATGAAACATATAAAATCATATTTTAACCTTGAAATGGCCTTAAGGCCGTAATATGTATATTGTATATACATATTTATAACCTGCCCAATATGTGTATATATATATACCGAATATATATATATGTATATATATATATATATATTTATACATCTATACATACTTTTATAAAAAAAAACCGTATATAAATATATATACATCTACACATCTATACATACTAATATATATACATATACATATACGTAGATCCGTATATATATAGATATATACACTTATATATATATATATTTATACATCTATACATACTTTTATACAAAAAACGTATATAAATATATATACATCTACAAATCTACACATACTAATATATATACATATACATATATGTAGATCCGTATATATATATATATAGATATATACACTTATATATATATATTTATACATCTATACATACTTTTATACAAAAACCGTATATAAATATATATACATCTACACATCTATACATACTAATATATATACATATACATATACGTAGATCCGTATATATATATATAGATCTATACGCTTATATATATATATATCAACATATATATTTATAATATACTCCAAGTGTGTGTATATGTGCGTGTTTATATATATAATGTATATATATA
>AP025072.1:12936344-12987071 GCA_036186865.1 Eustoma russellianum | reverse complement strand
ATATAATGTATATATATAGCGTGCGTGCAGTGTATATATGTATATATCTATTACTCAAACATAGATCTAAACTTTCTTAAGAAGAAATCTTGAACATACTACATGATGATCCAACTTTGATATGAACATATATATCTAATATTTGTAAAACCATGTAGGATCTAGGAAGAATACTTGCCTTAATTTATTCTCTTACTCTTAGATGGTGATTCCTTCACTTGGATTTGAAGAACACATTTCTCCTCCTTCTCCTTGGTATATACGGTTATGACGCCCAAAAAGGAGAGTTAGTGTATAACTTATGAAACTAATTATATGGAAGAATCAAACTTAAACTTCATAAAATTCTTACCTTACTTGCTTTTGATTCTACATGCTACAACCTTCTTGAATATTTCTTAGTTGATGGAGTGTTGTTTAAAACTTGGTGTAGGAGTTGTTATGTGGTTTGAGATGAAGAAAAAAATCTTCTTCTTGCCTTCTTGGAATTTTCGGCAGAGGCATGGAGAGGAGGGAGATGGAAGAATTCATTTGTGAAGTGGTTTGCTTTGTTAAATAAAAGTAGAGAATATTGTAAGGTAAAGGAATAAAAATTGGTCTTGGTTCTCTTTTCTTGTGTGCCACCGAGAATTCAAAAGGGGAGGGGGTTTCTTTTGTGTAGTGGGTTAGGTTGTGGGCAATTGTTTAATAAAAATGAAGGAATGTAATGGTAAAGTAAAAGAATGTTTGTCCCCTCCTTTATTGGCCATAGGGCCGGCCATGTGAGGTAATATGGGAGGGGTTTGTATTTTATTGACATTTAGGGTAAAGTGGAAGAAAGTATGATAATAGTGTGTATTGTAGTTACCATATCGGGTATTTTTATTTGGTTTGATTTATATATTGACTTATGTTGATACCGACTAATTTATTTAAATACCTTGTATCTCCGATATAGTCATTGTCTAGTCCATCCAGTCTCGTTATATCCGTTAACTTACCTTAAGATTATTTTTATGTGTGTTTCTACCCCGATACTTAATGTCGATGTCTTTATTAATTCTAATTCAAAATTTAAAATTGCACTGCAATTTCATCAACATCGCATTTGCGTTCTATTTTCATCATTTCCACTAGCCCAGGATCTCGGGTCGTAACAGCGGGCCTTCTTCATTTCTCCGTAAAAGAAACGAGTACCATGCTGTGGTGGAGGTGGTGGCGGTGGCGGTGTAGCATGATTCTGGTGGCCGTTGTTACCTACCGCCTGTCCTATCAGCACCAGAGCTTGCAGAACAGCCTACTGAAAATGTCCCTGACCCTGCTGCTGTGGGGGTGGAGGCACCCGCTCAGTGTAAAGTGGAACCGGTCCTGTCTGTGGGGGTATCTGTGGTGGTGGAGGAGGGGGTAACTGTGCAGGTCTGTCAGCGCGCGGTCTACCTCTAGGTCGTGGAGACATCCTATTGAAGATAGTATCATTAGTAATCATTTACAAAAGAGATCAATTTGTCTTCCTGATTAGTTAAGAATTTTAAATTTTTTTTCTATTGGGGACTTAATAATTCAACAAAACTTTTAAATGTTATTTAGCTATCCCTAAATATTCTAAGGATTCTAATCTAGGATATCACTCTTGGTCTAAGATCATAACTTAAGTTCTAGGATCATCACTTAACTTCTAAGTGCTTACTTTACTATTCCCGCCGTGGATCTAGAGCCTTGGCTCTGATACCAACTGTAGCGCCCCGCCCGAAACCAGAGTTCCGGCTCAGTGCACCCGTCATACTCTACTCCATAGAGTATAAGGCGTCGATACCATACATGTGCATGTCAACATGAATTGTAATCGATATAGCAGAAGCATCTTAAAATAAGCTCACGACATGCATAATATTATTACAACCGTTCAAATCCACACATCCACAAATACAGTTTCTCACGATAATTTTATTACATCACAATAAAAAAAGCTCACACACAACAGGTACATAGCTTCAGCCTACATCTTTGCTCACGGATACTCTATCTGGGGTTCCTCCTCAATGAACACGGCATCAGGGTCCCTGTTCTCTGAAATATTAAGAGGCAAGTATGAGCGATAACCACCAACTTTTAATCGCTCAGCAAGTATTCTTTATAGATACTTCATGTGGATCATACATGGGGAAAAAAGTAGTAATAAAGTAACAATATATATAATTACATCTTCATTTACAAATGACAACATTATATATAAGTAATAAACAGAACATAAGATTTTGCATCATACCTTATGGGTCATATCATTCTTCCTCAGCATATCCTTAGCCTACCTTCCATGCTTGAACACTAATCCATCTTATACTAAGGTCATAACTTACAATCATCACCTCTATGAACGTAATCTTCCTTAATCATCTTAAGACATCATGATTGTACAAATATACTAATCACCACCTAAGGGCATGATCATGACATGATGCATAAAATGTGACTTTTCATAAAATGACTTTTCGTAAACATGGCTTTTCATAAACATGAAATTTCATAAATTGACATGATTTTCATAACTTGCCTAAAATGACATATTCATAACTTGCATAACATGACATTTTCATAACATGAAGACATAACATTTTCATCATTGGCTATAGCACTTTTCATAAGAATAATAACACACGACATACCGATCGATTTCCCACGTAGTACATATACGACATAAAACATCATAAACATATGTACATGTACTAACGGTGACACGCTATGACGGAGATCCCGTGTCCCAGACCCGGTGTTACACTCGGCCATATACGTAATCATATGCCCCTGACATCTATCACCCCGATACCGATGTCACGCCGCGAACATAACATAGTCATAATCATGAACATAACATAACATATCGTGTGTCAATGAAATCAATCGTCTCGCGTTTATTATTCACATGCATATGAACTTTTAAAACATGATATGCGTAAAACTACTTTCAACTTTATCTTCGTGCAGCATGAGACTTGTTCGTATGAGGTGTTATGGTAAACTACATCTTATAACATCACTTACTTATTTTCATCCTACATATCATAACTTAAAGGAATTCACACTTTGACCATCAAAAGGCCATTCGTCCATGAGGCTAAAACAGCCCACTTTTCTTCATTTTTCATCTAACACCACTTTCTTAATTTGTATTCTCCAAATACAACTCATATTCCAACTTTTAAGGAAATTGACTTTTAATTCCAGCTAATCCCTCCCTCTCCTGACATCGTCCATTCTTACGCGTAGTGCATCACATGCGATTCAGGGAAGTGACTCTTCACTTTTACAATGAATTTTTTAATTTGGAATATTAGAGGTTTGCGGACCTCAAAATCACGACTGCATCAATTAATACATGAGCATCGATTGAACATACTTGTTATCATAGAACCTAAACATGCATCAGTAGAAATCTCTCGTTATGCTTTGGAGTTTGGTTTCTCTCATTCATATGCCTCTCATTCTGAGCGCATTTGGTTTTTCTGGCGCGACACTCATTTTGACCTCATCGCAGTACAGGATGAAGACCAGGTGGTACATTTTACTTTGACTTATAGGCCCCTACAGTATACATTTGTTTTGTCGGCAGTATATGGCAATCATACTCCATCTCAACGTCGTTCTCTGTGGACTTCATTATGCACTTTCTCTGCAAATACAGCATTGCCTTGGGTTCTCGGTGGAGATTTTAATACCTTCCGATCTCTGTCTGATCATGATGGTCGTTCGCGACCATCCTTATCAGTCTTACACGACTTTACTGATTGTATCGACTCATGTGCTTTGATGTCGCCGCCATTTCAGGGCTCTAGATTCACCTGGTCAGATGGTCGTGGACTTGGACGAGTTCGTCGACGCCTAGACTGGCTATTTCTGAATACTGAATTCCATGAAAAATTTGAAGATCTACAGCTTACACATCTTCCGAAAATTTCTTCAGATCATACCCCGTTGTTGCTCAAATGCCGAACAGTTGAAGCCTCTTCTCATCGATCGTTCCGCTTTTTGGATTCGTGGCTTCAACACCCGGATTTCTATACTTACATGCGAGATGCATGGGCTTCATATCCAACATCGGGTGGTATGCATGGCTTTTATACAAAATTATCTAAGTTCAAAAAGGATGTCCAACAATGGAATAAAGATATTTTCGGAAATATTTTCTCTAAAGTACAGCAGGCTGAAGTTCTCCTTGCTCGTGCGGAAGAACGCTGGGAAACACACCCTACAGAGGCAAATCGGATAGACTATAATCGTGCTAAAGCAGAATTTCTTCAGGCTTCATCTTATGAGATGCATTTTTGGAAGCAAAAGGCGAGAGTAAGATGGTTAAAGGAGGGAGATGCAAACACTCGATATTATCATACTATTGTTAAGGGCCGCCGATTACATGTTCGAATCCGGTAAATTCAAAAAGCAGATGGCACGATTTGTACAACCCATGACGATATCAGTGCCGAAGCAGTTACATTTTATACCGCATTATTTGCGAACGAGCCGGCTGTCAACTGTGATCTAATTACTCGACATATACCACGTATTGTTTCTGCGGAGGATAACTCCGCTCTAACGCAGCTACCATTTCCAGAAGAGATTAAAGATGCAGTTTGGCACTTGGACCCCCATAGTGCAGCAGGACCAGATGGCTTTGATGGAAATTTTTATAGATAATGTTGGTCCATCATTCATAAGGATGTGATTTTAGCAGTACAGGAATTCTTCCTTGGCGTGCCCCAGCCTCGAGTTATGGCTAGCGCTTTAATCACTTTAATTCCGAAAAAATCTGTTCCTGTTACTTTCAGTGATTATCGTCCCATATGCCTTACTAATTTTATTAGTAAAGTCTGTACCAGAATTGTTGCTAGCCGCCTGTGTAAATTATTATCACGACTTATCTCTCCAGAGCAAACAGGCTTCTTACCAGGTACAGATATTTCTACACAGGTGTTACTTGCTCGTGAAATGATCCATATGCTTGACAGAGGTGGATCACAGTTATGCCTCAAATTGGACATGATGAAGGCCTTTGACAGAGTTAGCTGGGAGTATTTGGAGCTAGTTTTCCAAGCATTTGGTTTCTCGGGATTCTTCACTCGAATAATTTTGAATCACTTGCGGGCTACAACTCTATCAGTGTTAATTAATGGCCAACCTTCTTCATACTTTCGGCCACATCGGGGGGTTAAACAAGGTGATCCATTGTCTCCTTCATTATTTATTCTAGCAGCAGAGGGCTTTAGCAGGGGACTGAAGGCATTGACGGCAGCGGGAGATTTACAGCCTTTTCGATTGGGTCGTATTCCCTTTACCATTACACATTTAGCATATGCAGATGACTTGCTGGTATTCCTCCGAGGCACTCGCGTAATCTCCAACGTTTTCGAATATTTCTTACACAATATGAAGCTGCTTCTGGTCAAAAAGTTAACTTTCAGAAAAGCAGTCTTATTCCTTCTGCTAATATCACGTCTCATCAACAGCAGACATTTGCAAATATTCTGGGTATGCGTCTTTCCAGTCTCCCATTCCGTTATCTTGGATCTTATTTGCATAAAGGCATTCCACGATCACATCACTGTGTTCCGTTACTTCAACATATTGATGATAGACTCCAAGGGTGGAGCTCCAAATTATTATCTACAGCTGGACGGCTAGTCTTGCTTCAATCAGTCATCGCTGCATTACCTATTCACATTATGGCAGGTGGAGGAATACCAAAATCGGTTATTAAGATCATTCATCGTAAGATGGCCACTTTTTATTGGGGTCCTAGACATCATTGGGTCTCCTGGTCTAAGCTCTCTAAACCGCAGGCAGAGGGAGGAATAGGACTTCGCGATTTAAATAGTTTATAACAGGCTTTCTATTGCCGCATTTGGTGGTTATATCATCAGAATTCTACTCTATGGAGCAGATACATGCATGCAAAATATGGTCATCGTCATGATTATTCTCCTCGTTTGCCAGACTCTCCTATTTGGAAAATTATATGTCGGATTCATTCCTTTTGCTTAACACACGTTGATCAGCAGGCTGGTCAATTCTTCTGGGTGCCGAACCAGCTAGGCGAATTCACCATAAAAAGTGCTTATGAGATATGTCGACCGGCCTCTCCCAAATTGCTTTCTGCCTCATTTATCTGGTCGAAACATCATTCTCCGACCATCAGGTTATTCTTATGGCGGATTTTTAATTCTGCTTTGCCATTTGAGGATTATATTGGTTCCTACATCCAGACTCGACCAACACAATGTCCATTCTGCAAAAATGAGTCGGCTACGGTGGATCATGTGTTTTTATACTGTTCTTTTGTGCGTTCAATTTTGTGCTATTTTGCCAGTGAGCTCCATTGTCCTCTTCCCACATCCATACAGCTTCGTCTATATCTTCTTTCATGGTGGTATCGCTCGTCCCTTTCCACACTTACTGGAGTTTATAAAATCGTCATCCCAGCGATAATTGTACATCGTATCTGGTGTGTTTATACCTCTATGGTCTATGGTGGAAGCACTCATCTCACAGCGTCTTCCATTCGATTTTCGATACAATATGAGATTTCGTTGTGGCACAAAAAGATTGCAGGTACTAAGTTGTCTGCTACATCACGACATGTGTTTAGTTGGCTACCGGTAGTTCGGCCTTCTCGTCCGCTTATTGTCCGATGGTTCACGCCGCCTGCCGGGAGATTGAAATTAAATGTTGATGCAGCTGTGGGTCGTAATTATGCGGCTGGCGGAGCATTACTACGGGATAACAGGGGATCCTGCATTGGTGCGATTTCCTTTCGTCTCCCTTTAAGCCCACCCTTCCAAGCGGAGATTCAAGCGGCAGTTTTTGGACTTCTTTATTTTTTACCACTATACTGGCCCATCATACTGGAATCCGACTGTTCCCAGTTGATTGATCGATTGACTCGGCCAACAACTGTTCATGGTAATCCACATCTCCACCGGCTACACTCTCTTGTTCATATGCATCGTCTCCCTTGCTATCACATTTATCATGAGGCAAACCTCCCAGCACATTATTTAGCGCAGTATGCGATGGCACACCCATACACGGAGCGGTTCACATCGAGCACTCTACCCTCGTTAGTCCGTGCGACGATTACACTGGACCTTACTTCTGTTAATTTACGAGTGCCATGACTACAGTCTTCCATAAGGATTGGCCAGAAATCTATTCTACTGCCTGTTATCTTCGTGTAACAGGCAGGCTCGGTATGGCCAACAAACCATTACTCTATGTTTTATGCTTTATCATGTTCATGTATAACGTGCTTTTTTGTCTCATGCGCACACTTTGGATATGTCATCACCTATCTTCTTACTTAACGGGGATGTCCATACTAAATGTCGGAGCTCACCATTGCGTGCGACTTGTTTTTCTTGGGATCCTAATTGCCGATATTTTATCATTGTCGCCTTGGCCTCCTGGTCAGGGCGACCCGGGTACGCATTTTCATCACTGGTTAATGTCTCTTCATTTGGACAATGATGATTTATTTATGTCATATTCATGTTTATGTGAGTTTCAAACCACAATGGCAAGTGTTAGTCCGAGTGTCAACGCAACATCTTCGGCCCTAATGATGTGGCAGGCACTGGCTTTTATTTCTTCCTTGTCACCTTGGTACTTCAACTGCCAAGGTGGCCCCGGTACGTGCTTGCTCTATCAGTCTTTGCTTGTTCAATTCTATACTCACATTAATCAATTTTTGCTCTGGATGTCTTCTGAGGTTGGGATTCTCAAGAATATTCCAAGACAAGGAAGCGGCCACAAAAGCTCCATCAGCACTTTACTGTTTATGCTAGCGACATTCATGGATTTGTACCACGGGATATATTCTCATCATATCAATGACAGTCATATAAATATGTACGCTTTTTCCTTCGCCAAGGTTTTATCCACAAGGGTGGTTTTTCTTGGCAAGGTTTTAATGCGGCATATCATATATGACTGGAGATATATCATTATTGTTTCGTTATTTCATTATTTCGAGTACTCTGATAATGTAATATGGTTTTCCTCCGCCACAAGTGAGGCTTTGCTTTAATAAATAAATTTCGTTTTCAAAAAAAAATACTTCTTTAACATGTCACATTTCATTTTATCATATTACTACCATGTGGCCGAAAGTTTGGCCATTGATTATACTTTTATATTTCATTTTCCTTCATTCTATGTACATGTTGTATGTTGTATAATTTCCTTACTAACATGTACATATTGCTTTCCTTTCTTTTAATTAATCTTAAGATTATAACACTAAGAAAATGCATAATCATAAACATGATGGAAAACATAAAAAAAAAGTGTACTTCTTAAGTCATATTCATCATCTAATACACATCTTGAGGATGGAATGATGAAACTCAAATGGAGTACTCACATAGGCCACTTGGCCGTGTATATATGGCGTATATATGAAGATGATGATCATCAATAACCATTGAGACCATGTGTATAAGTCATGCTTATGATGTATACATAAACATGTTAAAGACATGATCTTGAAACATATGAACACTAAAATACATAAAAATACAAACATGATGATCATCATAAAAGAAAACATATTTAAACATCAAAAGTTGTATTCTTTGTATACCTTTCTTAAGGTTCTTTATTTCATGTCATTTGTTCAAAGTTTATATCTATTTGTGTATATATATGTATATTACCGTATGTATGCACTTGTATATGTGTACATATATATGATTAACCGTATATATATATTGCATTTAAATGTATATATAGCCTTTTATATGTATATTTACATATATTTATATATTTATAACATTTACAATCATAGGTCTTTCATATTCTTATGACAAACTTGAACATACTACATGATGATCCCATTTTTATATAAACATAAATATTGAATTTGAAATCCATAAAGGATCTAGGAAGAGTACTTGCCTTGGTTCACCTTTCTTACACTTAGAAGATGTTACCTTCACTTGGTTTGGAAGAGAGTTCTTCTTCCTTCCTCCTAGGTATACATGGTTTTTAGGGTTTAAAAGGAGGGTTAGTGAGCAACTTATGAAACTAAGTATATAGAAGAATCAAACTTAAACTTCATAAAGTTCTTACCTTGATTGCTTTTGATTCTAGATGCTACAACCTTCTTGAATCTTTCTTAGTTGATTGAGTGTTCATGATACTTGATTTGAGTGATGTTGGTATGAAGAAATGAGAAGAAAATCTTCTCCTTGTGGAGTGTAAACTTTCGGCCTATTAGGGAAGAAGGAGGGTGTTGGAGTGTTTTTTGGGTTTTTTTCTTGGAGATGGTATGAAATTGGTTGGTTGAAGATGTATTATTTGAGGGGTTAAAGAAGAAATAATTTTTCTACTTTCTATGGGGGGGGTGGCCGGCCATGTTGGTGGAGGGATGGGGTGGGGAACAAACTTTTGACAAGTATGGGTTGAAGGGATGGGTTGGTAGGGTAAGATTCTTAGGCATGCTCTTATTTTATGTAATTTAATAAATATCAAGACAAGTTGTCTTGCCTTTACTTTTTCCTTTTCTTTTCTCTTATTTTATGTGTGTATATTTGTTTTCCTTTTACTTAATGTAGTATAAAATTGTTGTATCATGTATTTCTTTTGGATTTAATTTATCCTAATAGTTTAAGTTGTTACTAACTAATTTAATTGGGTTTTTATTGCATATACTCAAATGGTTGTTATATATTTGCTAATGTATTTGGTAATATAAGTCTAGTTTTATGAATCGTACACCTACGAAATTATATTTACGGTATTGGAAGTTGTTACGACATAACGAATTCCCGGGTTGTAACACTTGTAATGTGTCGTAATAATTTTGTCATCACCATGACTTATATCATATGATATAAGACCTTAATGTACTCATAAATATGAGGTAAGTATAGTGGTGTGACGTTGACGTACGTTTGTAACATATGTAACGTGTCGATAGTACGTCGGAATATGTGTATTGTGCCTTTTCAGCAAAAATATAAATATATATATGTATAAGGTATATAAATGGCGTGTGATATGGATGAGTAAGGAGATTTTCCATTCTTCAATTTGTTGTCATCATGCCTTTTCCAAATATATCTCCATTTAGTGAACTAGTTAGTTCATTAAACTAAGTATTTCACTTAATGAACTAGTTTAATTCATTAATGGTGGCACCTGAAATTAGTTCAAACGCAACAAATGTTTGCCATTTGATGTAAGCTTTAAATCTTTATGGCTTTTTAGTTTGGCAACATTATATATAAAGTATATAAGGCAAGTTTGTCGCAAAAACGTGTCGAGTAATAAATTTTGTCATGCATTTTTTAAGCACGCGTCATTTAAATCTTGTATTTTGTGAATCACTCAAACTCTTTTTCTCAACAGTAATGGCCGACTTGCCGAGCTTAGGGTATGCTGGACTAATCTGCAGAGTCAAGACAGTTCAGATGGCGCAATTTAGTTTGCGTCTTGAACAGTGAGCCGACCTGCCGACCTGAACTGAACAATAGTTCAGAAAAGTGATTCCGTGCTATCAGCCTTCCAGCCGAGCTGAACTAAATTCAGACTGATCAGACAGATCAGACCAGTCCAGTCAGCGCAATTGTATTTGCGTTCTAGGCTGATCACCGATCTGCTGACATCGGCGCCTCAGCACAATAACCAATAGTTGTGCTTTAAGCCGAGCAGAGCTCAGTACGGCAATGCTGTAGAACAACGAATGTCCTTAGCCAAAGAGCAGAGCTCAGCACATAGCAGATCTCAGCACAGCAATGTTATACAACAACAGCGCTGCGATTTCCTCGTCAACTGGGCTCAGCAGAAAGCAGAGCTCAGCTTGGCAATAACCTTCACACCTCAATTGGGCAGAGATTCGAGGTGAATCCATGACTCTATCCTTAAGACTCATTGCTCCAATATACTGTGCCCAACCGGATGGAGCAATCATCTTCCAGGATACAACGGAAGTCAGTTCAGACGAGCAACACTACAGCGTATGAACTCTACGAACATGTAAGATGCCCTAAACTTCTCGGACTTGATACAAAATGTAGAAGGAGAAGAGAAGAGAAGAGCACGTGTATGCAGAGGAGGAGAGGAGAAAAGCGAATTATGAGTGAATGACCAGGGAGGTCAGCTAGGCCACTATTTATAGGGGAAAAAATTTATTAGAGTGGTTAGTTGACAGTTTAACCACAGCCGTCAGATCAGATTGCCACCGTTAGATCAGATAACAGATAACCTGTAGCGCCCCGCACCCGGCCTCGTCCGGATACGGTGCACCCGCCGTACTTCACTAAGGAGAGTACAAGGCGTCATGCATAAAATGTGAACATCCATAACATAAGTCTTTGACTCCCATGCTAACATTCAATATGGTAGTAAAATTTCGGCAGAATTAAAACTTTTCAAATCAAACATGCATCACTAATTTACTAAGTTCACAAAGGTAGTAGTCTCACAAAATAACATAACTGAAATCCAGAGAGTTCAAACATTGTCATGATACAAAACGTCTTGGCAGCACAAAAGTCCTTAGCTTAGCTCCCTTTATATCTTCTCGCCTATGGATAAGGTACCCTCGGCTCATCCTCGATCCACTCTATATTGGCGTTATCTGGCTCTGGGGAAAAATAAAGTGTGAGTGATAAAAATCACCCAGCAAGAATACAATAAACGACCATGATATACGTAAAGAATTATAACATGAATGTAATACCTCGGAAATATTGAATAATTATAATTCATACCTGATCTTAAATCCTGAGCTTGCTTGACGTTCGGTTAAATCATACTTTAGGATAATGCTACCAATAACAACTTATTAACCATTAACCGTAATCATGCAACATGTCTTCATGATCGTGAGATATGCAAAATGCAATGCATGATGCCATGTCATGTCAAAACATCATTTTGGTCCCATAAAATAACATGTCATAAAAACAGAGTGTCAGATCAATTAACCCCGGATCTGAGCGGGTCAAGAACAGATAATCAGATCAATTAACCCCGGATCTGAGCGTGTTCAGAACAGATAATCAGATCAATTAACCCCGGATCTGAGCGGGTCCAGAACAGATATCAGATCAATTAACCCCGGATCTGAGCAGGTCCAGAACATATCATGTCATCAGACCAATTAACCCCGGGTCTGGAGACGGGTTAGTCGCATGCTTGGCCGGCAAGGAATCATGAAGCTTTTAAAACATGGGACCGTAACTTTTTCATGCATATCAAAGCGTAATCATTTATAAAACTTGCTTGCATAATAAAATCCATGAAAATCAGTTTCATGACCATGCATGATACATGCCGTGATATGCAATGCAAGTCATGATGTGAAATAGCATGATGTATGGTTTCGGATATAGCCTTAAAGGGTTCACATCCTGAAATGATTTAAGTGCTGGAACTGGTCTGACTCATTTTACTAAAAATTCAATAACGGTAAACCCGTAACTCATTTTCCAAAAGTTCCAACTCCCATAAGTCATAAACACGTGGAACTAATACCCTACCAAATTTTAGCCCATTTACCTATCTCTAAGTACCCTTTCTGAGTCTAGAAAGTCGGTACCAAATTTCAGGTTGGTTCCGGTGATTTCAGCTGAGCAGTTTTACTAATTAAATCATTAAAAATAATCCAAAACGGGTTTTCCCAAAATTCCAGCTGGCGTGTTTACTACACTCATAGATTTTATTACCATGCCAAAAATCAGATTTATTGGTCCTCTACAAGGTCCTTTTTCGAGCCACTCAAAAGAGGTAACAATTCTGCTCAATTTTCGTTTCCCAAGTCTGACCAGTCTTACCAATTATTTTATTAAAAATTCACCATAACTCATTTTACCAAAATTCCAACTGGTGTGTTCACTACACTCATAGAGCTAGGTTTTTACCAAAAATCAGACTTTTTAAAGGTCTACAAGGTCCTCTTTGATTCCGTTAAAGTCATAGATCAATTCTGCTTAGCTCCAGAATTTTCTACTACGGCAGTTTTACCGTATAATTTCTTAAAAATAATCCTAAGCTTATTTTAATAAAATTCCAACTCTCACATGTACTATACCCGTAAGGCTAGCTTTGTACCGAAAATTAGCTTCATTGAAGGTCTGTAAGGTCAGTTCCTAAGCCGTTTAATATGTCATTCCACTCTGTCCTATTCCAGTAGTTTGCAAGTTTGTTGTCTTTACAAGTCCAAGAGTCCATGTTCACCTTCTATTCCAACCTTTAGACCGAAAATTGTATGGTGTCATATTCACATTTCACAGCATATATTCAAGCATGCATTCACATTCAAGATTCATCCCAATCTAATCTTACTAAAGATTTCATAGAGCTACTACCTTACATATGCATGCTTTCTCCATAAATCTTCCAAGTTTCAAACCAACATCAATCTTGCCTAGACTCACTTAGTTGTAACTTAAATCATCTTAAAACATCCTTGAATCTTAATGCACAAAATAAGAGATTCAATCTTTTGAGAGAATAAACCACATAAAATGCATTGTTCTTAAGGAATTTCTAAGATACCATCCTAGAGTTAGGATATTCAACTAAAGATTAAATCTTAAGGGCCTCTAAACATTCAAGTCACTAACTCTTTAAATAAATCATGAGAGATCATTGTAAACTAGCCTCTTCAAGCTAAAGCTCTTGTCTTTGCTTGGTTATGGAGTGAGTAGAGTTGAAATCCTTCACCTTCTCCAACTTAAGTACACGGTTTTAAGGAAAATGGAAGGAAAGATTAGTCTTTATACAAAGAGCAAATAGGATACACTTAAGGTTAGGGCATCTTACCAAAATGAGCTTGGAATGGGGGTTCAAGCACCACAATGTGTCACCACCTAAGAAAGTTGAAGGATTTCACCTATTTCAACCATGAAACCCACGTTTTTGGGTATGGGAAGAAAGAGTTTATGTGAGCTTCATCCTTCACCAAATAAGGATTCACTTAAGGAAGCTTGGAACAAGACTTACCTAGATGTCTTCTTGAGTCTTGAAGTGAAGTTGAACTCCTATCCTTCAAGATGGAAGGGGCCGAAATATGGTGGTGGGAGATGAGGAATTTTGCTAAGTGTTGCTTGGATTGCTTGGGAAGAATTTTCTAGATGAATGTAGGGTTTAGTCTTGCAAGATTTAAAAATCTAAGGAATGGGAAGGCTTGGCCGATTTTTGAAGGGAGATTTGTGAGGTTTAGGGCTTTCTTGAGTTCTAATCAAGGTTAAGTTAGTATAACCTTGGTTACTTTATTCCAGCTATAGTTACTTTTGGGCTAACCCAAGTTACTTTATCCAATCATGGTTATCTTAACCTTGGTTTAAGGGAAGAGTAACCATGGTAGGTTTTGAAATCCTCCATGGTTAATTTAGGCATGCTTGCCGATTTTAGGTTGGGGTCTTTATGACTTCAACCACACTACTTCCTTCTTTAATGAGTTGTCTTACTTGTTCCTTAGATGCATGTCTATTTTGTTTTCTATTTATTCTTTGCATGATAACTTCTTTTCTTATCATTTTAACTAATAAAATTGGCTAGAGA
Organism: Eustoma russellianum; assembly: GCA_036186865.1. Taxonomy (NCBI): domain Eukaryota; kingdom Viridiplantae; phylum Streptophyta; class Magnoliopsida; order Gentianales; family Gentianaceae; genus Eustoma; species Eustoma russellianum. The sequence goes on along the minus strand of AP025072.1, from coordinate 12,972,533 downwards.
ATTCTAGAACCTCTCCATGTATAGGCCGAAATTTTAGGCTTCTTGGGCAACTTGAGATTTCTTGTTATTTTAATTTATGCACTATATTGTCTTTCTTTATTTTATCATATTCCAAGATTATCATATGTATGTATACATATGTATATACACGCCTAGATGTACTATGTGTTTATGCATTCCATACACATATATCATATACACGCACATACATATAAATTGGTATGTATGGTTCATATAACTCTATATTTCATGTATTACATCCTTGAAGTTTCCCTTATTTAATTTGGCTTGGTATCACCTTAATTATAATTAAGTAAAGAGGGTTAAGTTGACTTAAGTAACACGCGCTAGAAGAAATTGTCGCTTTCATTCCGTCTCATATTCATAGTTTTCACGTACATGATCGTTGGGGTACAACATCCTCCCCCCCCCCCTTATCATAAGTTTCGTCCTCGAAACTTCGGAACTAGTCAAAAAGACGGGGGTATCTACTCCTCATATCTTCTTCCGTTTCCCATGTTGCTTCTTCTTCCGAATGATGCCTCCATTGTACCTTCACCATGGGTATGGATCTCTTCCTTAAAGCTTTCTCTTTCCGATCGACTATTCTTAAGGGTTCCTATTCATAAGTTACATCTTTTTCAACCTTCATTTGTTGATCTTCAAGGATGTGGCTTGGGTCATATACATATCGACGGAGTTGAGAAACATGGAATACATCATGCAGCTGAGAAAGAGATAGTGGCAATGCCAAACGGTACGCAACTTCACCTACTTTCTCAAGCACTTCATAAGGTCCAACAAATCTTGGGCTTAGTTTTCCTTTTATGCCAAATCTCTTAACTCCTTTGGTCGGAGAAACTTTCAGAAAGACTCTCTCTCCTTCTTGGAATTCTAAAGGTCTCCTTCTTTCATCTGCCCATATCTTCATTCTATCTTGCGCTGCTCTTAGTCTTTGTTGGACTAACTTTACCTTCTCTCGTGTTTGCTCAACAATGTCGGGTCCTGCGTAGATCTTATCTCCAATTTCGTCCCAATATAGTGGGGATCGACATTTTCGTCCATACAATGCCTCATAAGGTGCCATTCCGATGGATCTGTGGAAGCTATTATTGTAAGAAAACTCAACGAGTTTAAGACTTCTATCCCAGCTTCCTCCAAAATCAAGAATGTAAGCGCGGAGCATATCCTCAAGGGTTTGGATTGTTCTTTCTGATTGTCCATCTGTTTGAGGATGAAATGCGGAACTCATTCCTATCTCTATGCCCATTGCCTTTTGAAAGGCTGTCCAAAATCTTGAAGTAAATCGGGGGTCACGGTCGCATACAATACTCATGGGTACTCCATGAAAACAAACGATCTTATCAATATACATAGAAGCTAACTTTTCCATGGAGGCCTTAATCGTCATAGCCAAAAAGTGAGCAGACTTAGTCAAACGGTCCACAATCACCCATATAGCGTCATTCCCATGCTTAGTCTTGGGCAAATCGGTCACAAAGTCCATGGTGATGTGGTCCCATTTCCATTCTGGCACTTCCAAGGGTTGTAGTAATCCAGCAGGTCTTTGGTGTTTAGCTTTTACTCTTTGGCAGATCAAACATCGCTCAACAAATTCTGCTATTTGTTTCTTCATACCGGGCCACCAAAACCTTTGCTTGAGATCTTGATACATCTTTTTAGCTCCAGGATGTATAGATAATCGAGAATTATGAGCTTCCATCAAGACTTCATCCTTAATTTCTTTGTTGTCGGGGACACATAACCGTCCTTGATACCATAAACTGCCATCACTGCGAATCTCAAAGTCATCTCGCGTCTTATCTTTCATCCTTTCTTTGACCTTTCTTAAGTTCTCATCAATTCCTTGGGTCTCCTTGATCTTATCAATTAATGAAGGTACAAGAACTAATTTGGCAAGAACTTCATCGATTGAGTCAACTTCTTCCAGGACAAATTCTTCCATATCTCGCTGAAGTGGTGGTTGCCGTGGGTGGCTTGTTTTCCGACTTAGGGCATCAGCGACTTTGTTAGCTTTTCCCGGATGATACTAAATGGAGAGATCATAATCTTTAATTAATTCTAACCATCTACGTTGCCGCATATTGAGCTCTTTCTAGGTAAAGAGGTACTTTAAGCTCTTGTGGTCTGTATAGATCTCGCACTTCTCGCCATATAAATAGTGCCTCCATATCTTTAATGCAAATACCACTGCGGCAAGTTCAAGATCATGGATAGGATAATTTTGCTCAAATGGTTTCAACTGTCGGGATGCATAAGCTATCACTTTATCATTTTGCATAAGGACGCATCTGAGACCATTCTTCGAAGCATCACTGTACACTACGTACTTCTCACCAGGAGTGGGCTGAGCTAGAATAGGAGCGGATGTCAACTTTGCTTTTAGCTCCGAGAAACTCTTTTCACAATCGGCACTCCACTCAAACTTGGTCTTCTTTTGGGTCAATCTAGTGAGGGGAACAGCTATCCTCGAAAATCCTTCCACAAACTTCCTGTAATATCCGGCTAGTCCGAGAAAACTTCTTACTTCAGTAATGTTTGTTGGCCTGGGCCATTCCGTGATAGCTTCAATTTTCTTAGGATCTACCGAAATCCCATCTTCTGAAATTACATGACCAAGGAATGATACACTTTGCAGCCAAAACTCGCATTTGCTAAATTTAGCGTACAACTGTCTTGCTCTTAGAATATTCAAGACTATCCTCAAATGGGCTGCGTGAGTCTCTTAGTCGGGTGAATAGATCAAGATGTCGTCTATGAAGACCACCATGAACTTGTCCAATTGTTCCTGAAAGATTCGATTCATAAGATCCATAAAGGCGGCAGGGGCATCGGTCAAACCAAAAGGCATGACTAAGAACTCATAGTGTCCATAGCGGGTTCTGAAAGCAGTCTTAGGAACATCTTCCGTCTTAATCTTCAATTGAAAGTATCCAGATCGCAGGTCAATCTTACTAAAAATTCGAGACCCCTGCATTAAAATGCTTTAGATAGGTTTTCAAGGCATTTAAATCTTAATCAAGTTAAAACTTATGAGTTACTTACCCTGAGCTGGTCGAATAAATCGTCAATCTGGGGCAATGGGTACTTGTTCTTTATGGTGATTTTGTTGAGCTCCCGGTAATCGATGCATAAGCGCATACTTCCATCTTTCTTTTTCACAAATAGCACCGGAGCACCCCAAGGTAAAACACTGGGGCGAATGAGTTTCCTTTCTAACAGCTCATGTAACTGTTCCTTTAGCTCCTTTAGTTCCGCAGGTGCCATGCGATAAGGGGCTTTCGATATGGGGTCAGCTCCTGGAACAAGGTTTATTTCAAAAGCAATCTCGCGATCAGGAGGTAGTCCAGGCAGATCATCAGGAAATACATCAGGGTATTCATTAACAACTGGAACTTGTGCGAGGGTAGGGCTTCCTTGTTCAGCACTTAAAACATAAACCAAGAATCCTTCATGACCTTTCTTTAATGCTTGACTGGCACGAGCTGCGTTAACAAAGACTTTCTTGGATGGTTTCTTTAACTTAGTTCCTCCTTGGAACGTCATCTCTTCTCGAGCTGGGTTCTTAATGATAACTTGCCTGCTTCGGCAGTCAATGTGAGCATGATTCTTTGAGAGCCAATCCATTCCGAGAATCACATCGAAATCACCCATGGATATGGGGATCAAATTTGCCTCAAACAACTGGTCATTAAACTCAAGCGCACAAATTCTGAATATGTGATGGGAAACAAGCATCTGGTCGCCAGCTGCTTGTACTCTATAGGGCGATTCTAATCGGACTGGATCGCGATCGATATTCTTAGCAAACTTCTTTGAGATAAAAGAGTGGCTAGCGCCACTGTCGAACAACACATTTGCAGGTATGCTACACACTAAGATGGTTCCTGAACCAGGCACGTTTTTCTAAGCAATATGATAGTTATGCCTAAGTGAAAGATATCGAAGACATAAAACTTTAAATCTTACCAGTCACTATGTCAGCAGTCTCTTCAACATCAGCATCTGTCATAGCGTGCACTCTTGCATTAGCTCTGGGCCATTGGTTCTTGGGCTGCTGTTGCTGCTGCGCTCCTTTTTCTGGACAATCCTTAATCATGTGGCCATCCTTTCCGCATCCAAAGCACTTACCTGTCTTCCACCTACACTCTCCCATGTGTCTTTTCTAGCAATGAGGGCATTCTGGTATTGCTGGCTGCTGAGATGGGGCCGAATTCTTCTGCTGATTATTCTTGCGGCGTTGATTCTGTCCCTGAGATTGTCCCTGACGAACGGATCGTCTGAAATTCTTCTTAGCCATTTTCCTGTACTTCTCATTTCCGGTCCCTTGTCTTTCTCGCTTTTGACCCACATCATCTCTTCGTATAATATCTCTCTCTATACGGTAGCATGCGTCCAGAAGTGCTCCAAAATTGGCAGGATTTGCATTCACCAACCATGTCCTAATTCTTGGGTTTAGACTTCTTTCAAACTTCAGCATCTTTGTTTCTTCATCGTTCATAGTAACAGGCTGAAACCTCCGAAGTGCAATGAACTTATTTGCATACTCAGCTACTGTCATGCCCGACTCTTGCTTCAGAGATTCAAACTCATGCCTCTTTTGCAATTTGACTGACGGAGGGATATAGAACTTGTGAAATTCTTGCAGAAATCTTTCCCAAGTAATAGGTCTAGGCAAAGGTTGCAGATTCGTCTTCCACCATTGATTAGCTTCACTGATCAAGAAAGGTCTGATAGCCTGAGCTTTCATCTCCTCTGGGGCTTGAATTAGCTCAAAACAATTTTCAACTTCATCTAGCCACTTCTCCGCAGTATCTGGGTCAGGTTTTCCCTCAAATGGTGGTACATTAGCCCTCTTGAGCTTCTCAAAATAGTACTGAGCATCCCTTACTGGCTGATGTGGCTGAGGTGGAGCATTCTGATGAATTAGGCCTTGTCCTATCTGAGTAATAACTTGACAAAAGGTCTGAAATGCATTCATATCCGGAATGACCGGAGGAACAGGTTCCTGTGGAGCCGGTGGTGGATTATTCTGTGCTGGAGGATCTTGGTCCGGCTGAGGTGGCGGCGGAACCTGCTCTATTGGTGGAGGAATGGGCTCCTGAGCAGCTGGTCGTGCTCTCGGAGGTCTGCCATGTGGCCTCACCATCTGCACTTATGGTTTATCGTTTATTTAGAATATCGGAATAAAATCAATTTATTTTGACCAAGGACCATAATTCAAAAAAAAAAAATTAAAATACGGAAGGAAAGGGCACGTCTTACGTCATAGACCTAGCTTCATAGTTCAAGACTCTTTATTAAGTTACATCCTAAACCCGGTCTACGTGGTCCTAATCTAAGGCCATCACTCATCTGTGATCATGACTTAGGTCTAAGACCAAACTTAGATTGCTAAGATCATAACTTAGTCCTACGTTCTGCCCGAAATCTAGAGCATGGGCTTTAATACCACCTGTAATGCCCCGCACCCTGCTTCGTCCGGATACGGTGCATCCGCCGTACTTCACTGAGAAGAGTACAAGGCGTCATGCATAACATGTGAACATCCATAACATAAGTCTTGGACTCCCATGCTAACATTCAACATGGTAGTAAAATTTCGGCAGAATTAAAACTTTTCAAATCAAACATGCATCACTAATTTACTAAGTTCCCAAAGGTAGTAGTCTCACAAAATAACATAACTGAAATCCAGAGAGTCCAAACATTGTCATGATACAAAACGTCTTGGCAGCACAAAAGTCCTTAGCTTAGCTCCCTTCATATCTTCTCGCCTATGGATAAGGTACCCTCGGCTCATCCTCGATCCACTCTATCTTGGCGTTATCTGGCTCTGGGGAAAAATAAAGTGTGAGTGATAAAAATCACCCAGCAAGAATACAATAAACGACCAAGATATACGTAAAGAATTATAACATGAATGTAATACCTCGGAAATATTGAATAATTATAATTCATACCTGATCTTAAATCCTGAGCTTGCTTGACGTTCGGTTAAATCATACTTTAGGATAATGCTACCAATAACAACTTATTAACCATTAACCGTAATCATGCAACATGTCTTCATGATCGTGAGATATGCAAAATGCAATGCATGATGCCATGTCATGTCAAAACATCATTTTGGTCCCATAAAATAACATGTCGTAAAAACAGAGTGTCAGATCAATTAACCCCGGATCTTAGCAGGTCCAGAACAGATAATCAGATCAATTAACCCCGGATCTGAGCAGGTCCAGAACAGATAATCAGATCAATTAACCCCGGATCTGAGCGGGTCCAGAACAGATATCAGATCAATTAACCCCGGATCTGAGCAGGTCCAGAACAGATATCAGATCAATTAACCCCGGATCTGAGTGGGTTCAGAACATATCATGTCATCAGACCAATTAACCCCGAGTCTGGAGACGGGTTAGTCGCATGCTTGGCCGGCAAGGAATCATGAAGCTTTTAAAACATGGGACTGTAACTTTTTCATGCATATCAAAACGTAATCATTTATAAAACTTGCTTGCATAATAAAATCCATGAAAATCAGTTTCATGACCATGCATGATACATGCCGTGATATGCAATGCAAGTCATGACGTGAAATAGCATGATGTATGGTTTCGGATATAGCCTTAAAGGGTTCACATCTTGAAATGATTTAAGTGCTGGAACTGGTCTGACTCATTTTACTAAAAATTCAATAACGGTAAACCCGTAATACATTTTCCAAAAATTCTAACTTCAATAAGTCATAAACACGTGGAAATAATATCCTACCAAATTTTAGCCCATTTTCCTATCTCTAAGTACCCTTTCTGAGTCTAGAAAGTCGGTACCAAATTTCAGGTTGGTTTCGGTGATTTCAGCTGAGCAGTTTTACTAATTAAATTATTAAAAATAATCCAAAACTGGTTTTCCCAAAATTCCAGCTGGCGTGTTTACTACACTCATAGATTTATTACCATGCCAAAAATCAGATTTATTGGTCCTCTACAAGGTCCTTTTTCGAGCCACTTAAAAGAGGTCACAATTCTGCTCAATTTCCGTTTCCCAAGTCTGACCAGTCTTACCAATTATTTTATTAAAATTTCACCATAACTCATTTTACCAAAATTCCAACTGGCGTATTTACTACACTCACAGATCTAGGTTTGTACCAAAAATCAGACTTTTTAAAGGTCTACAAGGTCCTCTTTTATTCCGTTAAAGCCATAGATCAATTCTGCTTAGCTCCAGAATTTTCTACTATGGCAGTTTTGCCGTATAATTTCTTAAAAATAATCCTTAGCTTATTTTAACGAAATTCCAACTCTCACTTGTACTATACTCGTAAGGCTAGCTTTGTACCACAAATTAGCTTCATTGAAGGTCTGTAAGGTCAGTTCCTAAGCCGTTTAAAATGTAATTCCACTCTGCCCTATTCCAGTAGTTTGCAAGTTTGTTGTCTTTACAAGTCCAAGAGTCCATGTTCACCTTCTATTCCAACCTTTAGACCGAAAATTGTATGGTGTCATATTCACATTTCACAACATATATTCAAGCATGCATTCACATTCAAGATTCATCCCAATCTAATCTTACTAAAGATTTCATAGAGCTACTACCTTACATATGCATGCTTTCTCCATAAATCTTCCAAGTTTCAAACCAACATCAATTTTGCCTAGACTCACTTAGTTGTAACTTAAATCATCTTAAAAGATCCTTGAATCTTAATGCACAAAATAAAAGATTCAATCTTTGAGAGAATAAACCACATAAAATGCATTGTTCTTAAGGAATTTCTAAGATACCATCCTAGAGTTAGGATATTCAACTAAAGATTAAATCTTAAGGGCCTCTAAACATTCAAGTCACTAACTCATTAAATAAATCATGAGAGGTCATTGTAAACTTGCCTCTTCAAGCTAAAGCTCTTGTCTTTGCTTGGTTATGGAGTGAGTAGAGTTGAAATCCTTCACCTTCTCCACCTTAAGTACACGGTTTTAAGGAAAATGGAAGGAAAGATTAGTCTTTATACAAAGAGCAAATAGGATACACTTAAGGTTAGAGCATCTTACCAAAATGAGCTTGGAATGGGGGTTCAAGCACCACAATGTGTCACCACCTAAGAAAGTTGAAGGCTTTCACCTATTTCAACCATGAAACCCACGTTTTTGGGTATGGGAAGAAAGAGTTTATGTGAGCTTCATCCTTCATCAAATAAGGATTCACTTAAGGAAGCTTGGAACAAGACTTACCTAGATGTCTTCTTGAGTCTTGAAGTGAAGTTGAACTCCTATCCTTCAAGATGGAAGGGGCCGAAATATGGTGGTGGGAGATGAGGAATTTTGCTAAGTGTTGCTTGGCTTGCTTGGGAAGAATTTTCTAGATGAATGTAGGGTTTAGTCTTGCAAGATTTAAAAATCTAAGGAATGGGAAGGCTTGGCCGATTTTTGAAGGGAGATTTGTGAGGTTTAGGGCTTTCTTGAGTTCTAATCAAGGTTAAGTTAGTATAACCTTGGTTACTTTATTCCAACTATAGTTACTTTTGGGCTAGCCCAAGTTACTTTATCCAAGCATGGTTATCTTAACCTTGGTTTAAGGGAAGAGTAACCATGGTAGGTTTTGAAATCCTCCATGGTTAATTTAGGCATGCTGGCCGATTTTAGGTTGGGGTCTTTATGACCTCAACCACACTACTTCCTTCTTTAATGAGTTGTCTTACTTGTTCCTTATATGCATGTCTATTTTGTTTTCTATTTATTCTTTGCATGATAACTTCTTGTCTTATCATTTTAACTAATAAAATTGGCTAGAGAATTCTAGAACCTCTCCATGTATAGGCCGAAATTCTAGGCTTCTTGGGCAACTTGAGATTTCTTGTAATTTTAATTTATGCACTATATTGTCTTTCTTTATTTTATCATATTCCAAGATTATCATATGTATGTATACATATGTATATACACGCCTAGGTGTACTATGTGTTTATACATTCCATACACATATATCATATACACGCACATACATATAAATTGGTATGTATGGTTCATATAACTCTATATTTCATGTATTACTTCCTTGAAGTTTCCCTTATTTAATTTGGCTTGGTATCACCTTAATGATAATTAAGTAAAGAGGGTTAAAATGACTTAAGTAACACGCGCTAGAAGGAATAGTCGCTTTCATTCCGTCTCATATTCATAGTTTTCACGTACATGATCGTTGGGGTACAACATAACCGCTTTTCAAATTTGAATTATGGTTAAGTAACCAAATTTTGAATTACGGTTAAGTAACTGATTTTCGAATTTGAAAGACTGTTAAGTAACAGATTTTAAAATTTGAATTACGATTAAGCAACGGACTTTCAGATTATTTTATTCTTACTTTGAGCATTAATTTCTCATTCACCCGGTATCGCAATTGAGTGATTCCAAACCCTAAAATCATCTACTCGTTAGATAATTAAGAGTTTGTTAGTTTTCACTTATCATTAATGAAAACTAATTAGAACTTAGCTCAAAGTACGTTGCTAACCACAGTTTGCAACTTGGCCCTTTTCAATTAATTTCTAATTTCTCTAACAATCCCCCACATGAATTGGAATTAATGCAAGTGTTTATGCAGACTCTACCGAGAAGTCTGACAAGAAAATGTTGCATCGGAAGAGGTAGCTTCTGGCTTTGAACCTTTCTTAGTGATATACTCTCTGATCCACTCCGCTAATTAGTGAACTAATGTCTTGAACTAACCTGCCTTTAGAGTGAACCTAGACAACAGTATTCACACAACATTTCCTTTAACACCTTTTTTGGTTCTCATGATTGTTTTTGTTTTTGCCGTGAACCGCCTGGTTTCAAAAAGTGTGTTAGAGAACTTTGGCTTTAAAAATTTCTCATAGAAGCGGCCACACTTCACACTTACATAGGTGTTTCCTATCAAGAGTATTCTATCATACCCCACTTGAAATACATTTAACAGAATGGGTAAGTGCTCACTGAACTCCATAACTTAGTTGTCCTATTGAACCAAGATTCTGGGATTTCCAGCCAATAAGGTTGGGTTACCGTTACAAAGATTCATGCATTATAGGTTTTAGTCCCATTCCGTTTGTCAAAATTGACATCCGATCTCTTCGAAAGCCTTTTGTAAGTGGATCTGCAAGATTCTCCATTGATTTTATATAATCAATGAAAATCAAGCCATTAGAGATCAACTGCTTAATGGTATTGTGTCTCCGACGCATGTGCCAAGACTTACCAATATAAATGCTGCTTTGTGCTCGTCCTATAGCCAACTGACTATCACAATGTATGCTAATAGGAGCGGTTGACTTAGGCCAGCAGGGAACATCTTCCAAAAAATTTTAAAGCCATTCAGCCTCTTCCCCGGCTTTATCAAGTGTTATAAACTCCGCTTCCATTGTGGAACAAGCTATGCACATTTGCTTCGTGGATTTCCATGACACAGAACCTCCACCCACAGTGAATAAATATCCGCTGGTAGACTTAGAATCTTTACTGCAGGATATCCAGTTGGCATCACTATAGTCTTTCAACACTGCTGGATACCTTGAGTAATATAATCCAAGATTCATTGTATAGTTTAAGTATCTCATTACTCTATTCAATGCATTCCAATGTGTTGAGAAATATGTTTAGATAATTTTCAAGGTTATGATTTTAAGTGGTGAATACTTAAAAATGTCACACATGGTGTTGTAAATGATAAAAGTTGAAAAGTGAAGAAAAATGACATCGATCTCTCAGGTTGTTGCACTTCGATCTCTCACATCGATCGATCCATGTAAGACAGAGAAAAACCAAGACATTAATGTGAGACATCGATCTCTAAACCTGAGACACATTGATCGATCGATCTACATCGAACCCCCACTTCGATCGATTGATGTAGGTCAGAGACAAACTCTGAAACTCACTGAGACATCGATCTCTGAAGCTGAGGCACTTCGATCGATCGATGTCTAGGGTTTTTAGAAATTGTTTTCTAAAAAGTGATAAAATGGTTGTTTTAGTTTGTACGTGTTTTATAAATATTAATCATGTTGTTATTATGTGGTTTTGATGATTTCTACAATTTACCAAAAAAGGCAAAATTGGTATTTTGAGTTTGTATAGGTACATGACATGGCAAAAATATTTCAAGGACACATTCGTATCTTATTTATCAGCACAAAGGTGTTATTATTTTTATTTCTGACCATCGGGGTCATTTCTGAAGTTTTATCTCACCAGGGGTATTTTGGTCATTTTACCCCTGAGGGCAGTTTTGGTATTTTTACTCAAAGAATCCCTTGAGTATATTATTATCTTCATTCTGAATCTAATTTATGATTATGTTGAAGATTATTTAGAGGTTTTCTATTATTTCTCTCATATGATGATGGTATCGACAGTAGTGAGATATGTGACGGGTTGTCATGTTACATACTATGTTTTTCTTGAAAACCTTCTTATATGTGTTATTGGAGAGTCTCAATGATCATTTTATTGAGATTATAAAGGTTTTATAGGTGTGGAATTCATCACAACATATAAGGAGAAATTGTGGGAATTTTGATATTACATGTTGACATAATCTCGTCGACTATTATTTGTTGATTTCTTCTTCAAAAATCTGAGTTGTTATTCATATATAAAAGCCTCAAAACGTGTATATACAGGTGGAATTTATGTTGTACTCATTTTATGACTTGGTGACAAGTGGACCAACGAAAAAAAAGCTAGTTGGCAAAATTGCCAACTTGGAAATTTCAAGGTCAAAAACAACTGCTAGTTTGGTTGGTCGGGAGCTGATTTATTCAAAATTTTGAAGCTCTTCAGATGCCTATTCTCATGGAAAGAAGTTGAGGATATAGTGGAGAAGTTATGACACTTATCCTTCTATCTTATCTTCATTACTTTCAAGACAGATTGAGGTGGAAATTTCGGCCAAATGAGTGTCCAAGGCAGACCAATTATGTTGTTTCATTTTGCCAAGTATACAAGATGTTTATGTGATCAACCAATGGTGTGAAGACACTTAAGCATTAATGATGAAGATGGTGACACATTGGAGTTCTTATCTGCAAAGCTCATTTCACCCTATAAATAGAAGGCAAAGGTGAAGAAGAAGAACACAACTTTCAAGCAAACTTGAAGATCATTCTTGCTATTATCTTCTTTTGATTCTTTCTTTGTATAGCTGAGGTGTTTCATTTTGAGCTACATATACACGCCTTCTTGGAATATTTTTGTAAGATTGGTTAGCCAAGTCTATAAGGTTACACCAATAGGTGATAGAGGTGTTGCAACCAAAAGTTGCATAGACGTGTTCATCCAACTCTTGAATAGGGTTGGTGTTTAACCAAAGTATCAAGCTTGGTTCTTGTTGTAAGTTTTTTCATACCATAGTGAAATCCAAGGAAAGGTGTTCCTTGAGACTAGAGTAGGTCACATTGACTGAACTAGGATAAATCTTTGGTGTTCTTGTCTTCTTTTCTCTTTTCTGTTGTTCTACTCGTTTTCACTACAGATTTCACACAACTTCTTGCTTTTTGAAAAAAATAGCAAAACACTTTACAATTTCATAGTTTTTATTAGAGTTATACTTCAAACTATTTGCTTTCATTTGCAACAAGAATCACTTGATTTGAGAAAGGAAAATGTAGTCTTTCAGTCGTTGAAAGATTACTGCTCCAATCTGGCTGCAATCTGACTAGTTTTGAGAAAACTTGAATTCTATTTTAATCAAGAATTTTTTAAGGTCAGGATCTTCTGAAAACATAAACTGGACATCTTAAGGAAAGCTTTGACATAAAGATCAACCTTTTTAGTTGAGTATTCAAAGTGACACGTTTTTAAAGTTCAACAACATTCTGTCCAATTCTGTCCAGATTGACCTTCTGAATCTTTTTATTTGTTTGAAGGGTCAAACAATCTTATTTTTATCTAATTTTTGGACAGAGTCTTGTCAAGACATTGAAGTTAAGTTCTGACAATGTTCATAATTTTTGGAGTTGCTTACACTGAGTTTTGTATTTTACAAAAACAGGTACTGTATCTGAGGAAGTCTCAGATTATGTTTTTAAAGGGGATTTTGTTAAAGGGTAGTAGTGTAATTTCTGCTAACCACTATTCACCCCCCAATAGTGGTGTTTATTGTAGGTGCACGGTCCAACATTTGGTATCATAGCAAGGCCAACACCACTCAATGAAGCAAGATTCAACACCATACGAACAAGAAAAGGCCATAAAACAACAATTCTTTGTTGCCTGCACATCTCAAATCAAAGGTACATATAATGGCCATAGTTTCTCACAACAGTGAGTTGGAAGGTATGTATGCACAACGTCCTCCTTTTATTGATGGTAATAATTTTGTTCATTAGAAACTTAGGATGAGGCTATTCTTAATGGCTATAGGTATCGATTTATGGTCTATAGTTGAAGATGGGCTATACATTCCAATAAAAATTGTACAAGTTAGTGGAGTCACACAAGAAGTAGAAAAATGTAAAAGTGAATGGTCAACCAAAGATAAAAAGAAAATGTCAATGAATGCTAAAGCTCGCAATTACTTTTGAATGGACTAAAGACTTCTGAAGCAGGATATGTTTCAAATTACACAAGTGCACACGATATGTGAAAACCATTAGAATTAAAGCATGAAGGTACTAGTGGTGTAAAAGATTCAAAAATAAACTTGCTTATGTCTGAGCTTGAAGCTTTCAAAATGTTGTCGAACGAATCCATAACATTTATGGAATTGAGGATTACTAACATTTTCAATGCGCTTGAAGCTTTAGGTAAACCTTTTACCAGCAATGAATAGGTTCAAAAAGTGCTATGGAGTCATCCTGCTGAATGGGATCCGAAGGTTACAGCAATCGAGGAGACAAAGTCAATCACTAAATGGATTAATTGATCGGTTCACTTAGAGTTAACAAGGTAAAACTAAACCAACGAAAGTCCGAATCATCTAAATCATTCGGTAAGTCTATTGCTTTCAAATCAACTGAGTCATATACAAATAATTATGATAGTAATAGCGATAATGAATTAGACGATGATTTAATATTAATAGCTAGAAAACTTAGAAAGTTTTTCAAACGGCCTAATAGGAATAGACAACAGTCTTCTTCTTCTTCTTCTCAACTTAGAAAAAATAATTCTAATAACAACAAATGGTATAGTAAAGGGTTAAAATGCTATGAATGTGGTCAAAAAGGACACATCTCTTATGATTGCCCCACAAAGAAAAACGGCAACAATAATAATAATAAAAAAACAAGACAAGAAGGCGCAAAAGCCTAAGGAAAAGGAGTCCAAATCAAGAAGAGGCAAACGAGCAACGAAGGCATGCACGTGGAACGACTCGTCCGACTCAGAATCCGACACTGAGGAAGCTCAAGTCTGCTTCATATCCAACAAGGTAAGTTCTTTATCTGATGTAGATTCTGATAACGAAATGTCATTTGATGAGATGTATGAAGAATTTCTATAGATGCATGCTCGTTGTAAAAGGCTGCCTAAAGAAAAGAAGAAACTAACTGAAGAAAATGACATGTTGAAGACGTCCAATTTAGAATTTTCCGATCAACTAGAGTCTTTTAAACAAGAGTCTACTGATACTTTTGATTATTTAGAGATTAAAATTGAAGCATATAGGAAAAATGAAGAAACATTACAAACTGAAAATAGTATGTTGAAATCTAAGTTTGAAAGCTGTGAAAATGAGATAGTACAAAAATCTTCTAAATTAAACTTAGAACAAATGTTAGAACAATTTAAATCTTGCACAAACATGGTTGACACAATTATACCGTCACAAAAATATGGAAATGATAAAACTGGATTAGGATATATAGAAGAAAATGACAAGTTAGGCAAAAAGACTAACTTTGTATCATCTAAGTCTGAGTTACCATATAATCAGCAAAATCAACTTTGCCTGCTAAACCTTCTTCTACTCTTTCTTCTGCATATTTCAAGGTAAAAACACAACATGCACCCACATATCAATATGCAACTAGGCAAAACTTTGCATCTAGACAACCTAAAAATTATGTCTATATGTATACAAATGCGTCTAAACAAAATAAACCGCAACCAACTTATTATAATCCATATAGACAAAATTATTCATAGAAGACTTATAGAAATACATATGAACACACATTCATGGCGCCATATAAGAAACAAAATCATATGCCTTACTTAAGCTATCAAAATCGGCCACAAAATAGTACATATAAACCAAGATACAACATGTATGACAATGCATCATTTTTTAAATGGAATGGTCAAGTACATGTTAATCCGCTTTATTTAACTAATGTTAAATATGTGCCTAGAAGGTACATCCAAGTTTGGATACCTAAGGGATATTTAAAGAAGGATGGTACCCCTAACATTCAAGGACCCAAGTAAAGGGTACCTAAAACATTGTCTCCATTATAGGAAAATAGCAAAGAATGCAAGGAGGCAAAGTCAAAGAATCTAAAAACCAAATGGTTTTTAGATAGTGGATGCTCAAGGCATATAACGGACAACCCAAAACTATTCACCAAGTTAGATGTAGCGCCCCGCACCCTGGCCTGGCTGGATACAGTGCGCCCACCGTACTACACTACGGAGAGTACCAGGCGTCAATGCATAACACATAGTCATCCATAATAAAATATGGGGACTCTCATGCCATCATCATAACAGGTAACTTTTAAACATACATTCCGAATATCCGACATAAGGTTTACAACCATGTCCGAACATAAAGTAAAATCCAGAAATCATAGTTCCCAACATAAGTCCATCAAAACATAAACCATCATAAGAGAATCCTTAAGCTGTCATCCACTTGCATGCTCATGGATATGGAATTCTAGGCTCGTCATCAATCCACTCTACCCCATTTCCTCTGGGCTCTGGTAGGAAAAATAAGGGGTTGAGTGACAAAGTCACCATCAAGTACACCGTAAACAATCAAGAATTAAATGGAAAGTACACACAAGAACCAAATCCCAAGAATTTGGACTTTTTCCGTCATACCTGTCTTTCAACTCAATAGCCACAAAGACAATAGAATCATAACTTAGCTATAATAGAAATAAGATCATAACTTAAGTAACGAAAGATATTAAGATCATAACCTAAGATCACAGGTCTATCATCTCCGGGCCTGGATGGTCATACTCATCATCAGATCAATTAACCTCGGATTTGGAGGGGGTTGCGCTGGCCAGGAATAAATGGTACCATAGGAATCTTTCTTTCAGAACTGAAAACTTCTTTTCAAAAGAGCTTTCTCATCATTCTTTGGCATAAAAATCAGTCTTATGAATCGTATGATCATGGAAAATGCAATGCATGATATGCAACATCCAATTCATGACCAAATGCATCATAACAAGCCTACACGGACTTGTCTCTTAAGCCAGAAAATATTCCAGCAACAACATTCTGTTCATACAGCTCCATACTCATCAATTTAGGTCTCATTTTCATAAACGCATGCCACACATATGTATAATGGAGTCTTAGACACATGCCATAAAAATATCGTAACATTCCGAAATGTCTAAAGTCCTCAAAACACCAAATTACCATCAAGGGCAACTGCTAAAATCATCAGGGCATTACCTGTCTTACCTCAGTTTCATGGATCATAAAACCTTATTAAATCTGAGCCATCACCTGGAAAACATAGCTAACATACCAAGAAACAATATTCATATGGCCAAACATCACATTCAAGCCTAAATGAACAAGAACAAGGCCTTGCAACTTATGTCATTAAAATGCCCTGTTTTCTAGTTTTGTACCACTAACTTCAACTCAGTTGTTAACCTTCAAAATGGCGGTTTTATGCTGGTTTACATCTATGTCTTAGGCAATTACCCTAAAATTTTCAAAGCAATCCGATAAGTTTAGAGGGATCATCAAATTATTTTCGCAAAACTAGGTACATGCAGAGTCTATAGCGGCCAGTTGTCACTAAAAATTCCATTGAGAATAAACCACAAGTCATTTCACCGAAATTCCACCTCTGAACTTTACTACACACATCAAGCTACCTTCTTACCAAAAATTAGCTCATTTGCACACTCCTAAGCTTCATTTTCAAGCCAAACAATTTACTGCACAAAAACTGTCCAGTTCCAGTAATTTTTGTATGGCCAGTTCTGATTAAAAATTACATTAAGGTCAAACCCCAAATCCTTTTACAAAAATTCCACCTCTGAAATTTACTACACACATCAAGTTACCATCATACCAAACAAACAGCTCATTTGCACACTCTTAAGGTTCATTTTCAGGTCAACCATTTACCACACAAAATTGTCCAATTCGAGTAATTTCTGTATGACCAGTTCTCATTAAAAATTACATTAAGGTCAAACCACAAATCCTTTTACTGAAATTCCAACTCACAGATTTAATACACATATAAGGATATCATCATACCAAAAATCATCTCATTTGCACATTCCTAAAATGAGTAGTTTTTCCTTTTTGCCACTCTTTCTTGTCAAGTGTTTATCAACTAGCCTTATTCTCCTAAAATGACTTACTAGCCACTAAATACACCCTTTAACATAAACATTCCAGGTTTCATAACATTCATTAAGCTACATATGAACTACCCCAAAAACAGTTTTGCAACTTACACATAGCACACATCATTCTTGCACATTTTGCACTTGATAAAGTATACCTTTGGCACAACTAATTCATGCATCACATAACCTCCATAAGCAGCCCGTTTCTTGCACATAGAAGAACCCATATCTTGTTTTCAATTGAGAACAAATACACCCATGTAGTAAATCATTCAAACATACAACTTTCATACATCTTTTGCCTCACAAGATATGTTCTTCACAAGAATCAATGTTCATTCCTACTAGATCCTTTAGTCGTCCCCTTCCATGGTGAAAAGGATGTTTCTTGCTATGTTTACCTTAGGCATGCAACACATTCATATATTAATTCATTCAATCATGCCAAAACAACCTTGTACGTTACATATAGCACACACGCCGACTTCATGCTCTCCGTGCTATACAAAATCTATTCTTAGCAAGAATCAATTTACTAATCCATGAACCATCCAAAACAGCTCTCAACTTGTAAAGAATAGTCCTCATATCACATTTAATTTAGGCAAAGAACTCATTTTAGGAAGAATTACACACATGCAAACCACTTTCCTTAAGGAACAACTAAGCTCTCATGCTTTGAACTTAGAATCTTCAACTAAGATTCATATCTTAAAAATGGCTAGTCATTCAATCATACACTTCACAAATAAGTCAAGATTATCTAGAGTATACTTGCCTCTTTAAGCTAGAGACTTTTCCTTAGCTTGAGCCTTGGTTGAAATGGAGTGAAGTCTTCCTCCTACTTCAACATACCCCACGGTTTTGGAAGAAGAAAAAGGATTAACATTAGCTACTATCTTAAGTGATGAATAAAGTTTGATTGAGGCTAGAATCCCTTACCAAAATGGATCTTGAATGGAGATTGAAATGAGTTCAACCCACCAAGATGTTAGCCTCTCTTAGTAGCTTGAAGGAACTTGACCTAGTGACCATATGGAACTCACGGTTTTAGCAAGAAAAGAGAGGTGCCATGTCAGCTTCATCCTTTGAAATATGGAATTCATTTAGGAAGTTTAGCATGAAACTTACCTAGATGAATCTTTAAAGCTTGAAGATGAAAATAACCTTGGCACTCCTAAGCTTCAAGTTGGCCGAAAGTTTTGAAGAGGAGTTTAGATGTGCAAGAGGTTTTTAGTTCTTGACTTGGTATGAACCTTGAGAGTGTTGGGAGTTAAAGATGGAGATAGAGCTTCACGGATAACTTGAAGAAATCTCCAAGGGGAAGAGGGAAGGGGAATCCGGCGCATGGGGGGGAACAAAGGAGACAAGGATTCCATGTGTGCATAAAGACCCATGAAGAATCCTTTGTGTCTTGAACCCCTTTTTGACCATTCTTTTCCCATTTCTTTTTATTCTTTTCCAAGACTAACATGCTAATTAAATGGAATATTAAAAATTTAGGGAGGGTTCTAGAACCCTTGTGTTGTGGCCGAATTCTTCAAGGTGTTGGGAGGGTATTTTTGCCATTTCACTTGTGTCATGAGACACGCTTATATAATTATATCATTTCCTATAATATTTACTTTAAGGAAATTTAATAGAAGAATAATAAAATAGCATAAATGGAATTTGATACAATGTACTTGGATGACAATTTCTTAGTGACTCACCTCATAAGAGTCGGGGATACTGAAGGATTTCCACAGGGTACAACATTCTCCCCCTTATCATAAGTTTCGTCCTTGAAACTTAAGATTACTAGTCAAAGAGATGTCGGTATAAGTCCTTCATGCTTTCTTCAGTTTGCCAAGTGGCTTCATCAATAGAGTGATGCTTCCATTGTACCTTAATCATGGCAGAGATCGTTTTCTCAGAGCCTTTTCCTTCCTATCAATAGTCCTCTCGGGCCCTTATTTACAAGATACATCGGCCTCAATTTCCAATGGTTGCTCCTCGATGATATGACTGGGCTCGTGCACATACCGACGTGGCTGAGATATAGACAGCGATGGCGGTAGTGCTAATCGGTAGGCAACCTTTCCAATTCTCTCAAGAACTTCATATGGTCCGATAAATCTTGGACTCAGTTTACCTTTTATGCCAAAACTTCTCACGCCCTTCGATGGCGAAACTTTTAAGAACACTTTCTTACCTGCCTGAAATTCCAATGGCCGTTGCTTTTTGTCGACCCAAACTTTGCTCCTATCTTGGGTCACCTTCAACCTTTGTTTGACAATCACCATTTTTTCACGTGTTTGCTGGTCAGGTCCCGTAAAAGTTTTGTCTCTAATTTCATCCCAATAAAGTGGAGATCGACACTTTCTCCCATACAGTGCTTTGTAAGGGGCCATGCAATGGGCGGATTTCGTCAGACGATCGACTATAACCCAAATAGCATCATGTCCATTCTTTGTCCTTGGTAGGTCAGTCATAAAATCCATAGTAATGTGACACTATTTCCACTCAGAACTTAAAGGGGTTGCAATAATCTTGCGGGTCTTTGATGCTCTGTTCTTACCCTTTGGTAAATAAGACAGAATAAAGTGTCTATCTAGTCCCCTTGGAACTGCTTCGTTCAACTTATCTTAAAGGTCACATCAGAACTTATTCTTACTTTCCTAAAGGCGTTACCATAAACATCTTATATCTTAAGCATCTACTCCGGGGTTAGTAAAAATGCATAAAACAAGATCATGGTATGCTAAGATTTTCTTTTCATAAAACGTGTAAAACATGACAGAGATCATTAACTCCGGGATGTAAATCACGAGCTCTTTTCTATAAACATCTTTTCTTTAAGCATGTGATGGTCATTTTACAAATGTAACAGTATCTAACGATGTCCGGAATAATTCTCACAAGGTATTCTCCCAACTCATCCGTCTCGTTGATACGATTCACTTACGTAATAACTTTACTTTCGCAACGTCCTGTAAAATCGAACTAAAAATCATGGTTTCGTAATGTCTATAACGCGTCCTAAACACAGTTTAGGTGCACCCTCAGTTTTGATCTTTAGCTGAAAATATCCAGATTGCAAATCAGCTTTGTTAAAGACTCGTGTTCCCCGAAGCAGGTCAAAAAGATCATCGATCATAGGCAGCGGGTATTTATTATTTATTGTAATCTTGTTGAGCTCTAACTATCAGGGTACTTATCTGACTGTTGAGAACCTATAAAAACAATTTTGTAACATATTCTAGCCTTTACGTTTCAGTTGTGCTACTCTAGTCGCCTTCTTTGCCCACATATTACTGACTATGTAGAAATCTTTCCTAAGGTTCCTTATCACATTGCTCTAATTCAATCTTTGGCACGACCATTTATACTTGGGTAATAGGCAAAGTAGAACATAGGTACTTTATATTTAAATTGGGCAGTTAGGCGTACCTGTTTACGGGTTTGATGTTTCAAGAATATCTGGATCAGGCACTCTCTGGTCTAGATTGGTGTTCTTGGTTGTTTCTTTGTTAGCCCTTTGTGGATACGGTTGCCACCTCCTACTTCGTTTCTTAATAGGCTCGTTAAGTCTTTTATTTTGTCCTTCCGTTATCTTACTATCGTGTTTCGCTCTGTAGCAGTCCTCCAATAATTCGTCAAAAGTTCTTGAATACGCCTTGACTAGCCAAATCTTGATATGGAGGTCTAAACCGTGCATAAATCTGATCACCTTATACTTTTCATCTTCCATGATCAAAGGAACATACCGACCCAATGTAGTTAATCGACGAGCGTATTCTGAGACAGTGATGCCTGGCCCTTGTCTTAATGTGTCAAGTTCCTCAACCCTCTTCATGATCAAGTCCGGAGAGAGGAAAAACTCACAAAATTCTTCTAGAATCTTTGCCCAAGTTACCGGTCAAGGCAGTGGCTGGATACAAGTCCTCCACCATTGGCTAGCCTTACCAATCAGAAACGGCCGGACAATTCATGCCCTTGCCTCATCAGGCACCTCTATCAACAAAAAAGCTACTTTTGACTTCATTTAACCATCTTTCTGCCTCCTCCAAATTAGATTCCCTGTCAAATCTCAGAACATGTGCTCTAACTAGCTGCCGATAGTAAAACCAACTGCTTCCCGGGGATGACAGTGATAATGCATGTTTACCAGACCTCGATGCCATCTGCACTACGGAGTGTCGGAATTTTATTCAAGGATAAAATATCAAGATAAGCAACAGAATATAATTCATAATCCAATTCAAATGGGTATTCAAGAAGATAAGATACGAATTAAATTCTATGACATATAAAATTTCATCGACTAGGGCTTTGTTATTAGGTCAAGGCCCTAATGTCAAGTCTAAGTCATCCTAGTCTAAGGTCAACTCTCTTCTAAGATCATGACTTAGGTCTAAGGTCAAACTTAGATTTCTAAAATCATAACTTAATTCTATATTCTGCCCGAATCTAGAGCTTGGGCTCTGATACCACCTGTAGCGCCCCGCACCCTGGCCTGGCCGGATACGGTGCGCCCGCTGTACTTCACTATGAAGAGTACCAGACATCAATGCATAACACATAATCGTCCATAATAAAATATATTCATGCCATCATCTTAACAGGTAACGAAAAACGTAGGCAGAATAAAAACTTTTAAACATACATTCCGAATATCCGACATAAAGTTTACAACCACGTCCGAACATAAAGTAAAATCCAGAAATCATAGTCCCCAACATAAGTCCATCAAAGCATAAACCCGTCATAAGAGAATCCTTAAGCTGTCATCCACTCGCATGCTCACGGATATGGAATTCTAGGCTCGTCATCAATCCACTCTACCCCGTTTCCTGTAGGCCCTGGGAGAAAAAATAAGGGGGTGAGTGACAAAGTCACCATCAAGTACACCATAAACAATCAAGAATTAAATGGAAAGTACACACAAGAACCAAATCCCAAGAATTTGGACTTTTTCAGTCATACCTGTCTTTCAACTCAATAGCCACAAAGACAATAGAATCATAACTTAGCTATAATAGAAATAAGATCATAACTTAAGTAACGAAAGATATTAAGATCATAACCTAAGATCACAGGTCTATCATCTCCGGGCCTGGATGGTCATACTCATCATCAGATCAATTAACCTCGGATTTGGAGGGGGTTGCGCTGGCCAGGAAATAAGATCATAACTTAGGTAACGAAAGATAATAAGATCATAACCTAAGTAACAGTACATCTAGCATTCGACTAGAATTGCATCCCTTCAGTCAATAATTGCAAAGGCAATAACGTCATAGCTTAAATAACAGAGGGAAATAAGATCATAGCTTAGTGACGATAGAGTAAGCATCCTACTCACCACCATATGCAATGCGTATGAATATGCAAATGATATAGTGAAAATCATTTTTGATCATTCTTCCTTTCAAATCATACTTGTTATAAAAACAAGGAGTAGAGAGATTTCAGATCTATTATATCCGGATCTGAGGCGGTTATATCATTCCTTTCAGATCTATTATATACGGATCTGAAAACGGTCATTCCTTTCAAATCTATTATATCCAGATCTGAAAACGGTCATACAATCAATCACAGGTCTATCATCTCCGGGCCTGGACGGTCATACTCATCATTCACAGGTCTATCATCTCTGGCCCTGGACGGTCTTATTCATTATTCATAGGTCTATCACCTCTGGGACTGGACGATCTTATTTATCATTCACAGGTCTATCATCTCCGGGCCTGGATGGTCATACTCATCATCAGATCAATTATCCCCGGATCTAGAGCAGGTTGCGCTTGCCAGGAATAAATGGTACCATAGGAATCTTTCTTTCAAAACTGAAAACTTCTTTTCAAAAGAGCTTTCTCATCATTCTTTGGCATAAAAATCAGTCTTATGAATCGTATGATCATGGACAATGCAATGCATGATATGCAACATGCAATTCATGACCAAATGCATCATAACAAGCCTACACAGACTTGTCTCTTAAGCTGGAAAATCTTCCAGCAACAGCATTCTGTTCATACATACTCATACTCATCAATTCAAGTCTCATTTTCATAAACTCATGACACATATGCATAATGGAGTCTTAGACACATTCCATAAAAATATCGTAACATTCCAAAATGTCTAAAGTCCTCAAAACACCAAATTACCATCAAGGGGTACTGCTGAAATCAGCAGGGCAGTACCCGTCTTACCTCAGTTTCATGGATCATAAAACCTTATTCAATTTGGGCCATCACCTGGAAAACATAACTAACATACCAAGAAAAAATATTCATATGGTCAAACATCACATTCAGGCCTAAATGAACAAGAACAAGGCCTTGCAACTTATGTCATTAAAATGCTCTGTTTTCCAGTTTTGTACGACTAACTTCAACTCAGTTGTTAACCTTCAAAATGGTGGTTTTAAGCTGGTTTCTTTACATCAACATCTACATCTATGTCTTAGGTAATTACCCTAAAATTTTCAAAGCAATCCGATAAGTTTAGAGGGGTCATCTAATTATTTTCCCAAAACTAGGTACATGCAGAGCCTATGGTGACCAGTTGTCATTAAAAATTCCATTGAGAATAAACCACAAGTCATTTCACCAAAATTCCGCCTCTGAACTTTACTACAGACATCAAGCTACCTTCTTACCAAAAATTTGCTCATTTCCACACTCCTAAGCTTCATTTTTAGGCCAAACAATTTACTGCACAAAACTGTCCAGTTCCAGTAATTTTTGTATGACCAGTTCTGATTACAAATTACATTAAGGTCAAACCCCAAATCCTTTTACCAAAATTCCACCTCTGAAATTTACTTAACACATCGAGTTACCATCATACCAAAACTCAGCTCATTTGCACACTCCTAAGGTTCGTTTTCAGGTCAACCATTTACCACACAAAACTGTCCAGTTCCAGTAATTTCTGTATGACCTGTTCTCATTAAAAATTACATAAAGGTCAAACTACAAATCCTTTTACCGGAATTCCAACTCACAAGTTTAATACATATATAATTATATCATCATATCAAAAATCAGCTCATTTGCACGTTCCTAAGGTCCATTTTCAGGTCACACAATACACCACTTAAAACTGTCCAGCTCCAGTAGTTTTTCCTTTTTGCCACTCTTTCTTGTCAAGTGTTTACCAACTAGCCTTATTCCCCTAAAATGACTTACTAGCCACTAAATACAGTCTTTAACATAAACATTCCAGGTTTCATAACATTCATTAAGCTACATATGAACTATCCCGAAAACAGTTTTGCAACTTACACATAGCACACTTCATTCTTGCAAATTTTGCACTTGATAAAGTCTACCTTTGGCACAACTAATTCATGCATCACATAACCTCCATAAACAGCCTGTTTCTTGCACATAGAAGAACACATATCTTGTTTCCAATTGAGCACAAATATACCCATGTAGTAAATCATTCAAACATACAACTTTCATACATCTTTTGCCTCACAAGATATGTTCTTCACAAGAATCATTGCCATTTCACTTGTGTCATGAGACACGCTTATATAATTATATCATTTCCTATAATATTTACTTTAAGGAAATTTAATTGAAGAATAATAAAATAACATAAATGGAATTTAATACAATGTACTTGGATGACAATTTCTTAGTGACTCACCTCATAAGAGTCAGGGATACTGAAGTATTTCCGTGGGGTACAACATTGGAACACATCGAGAATAGAGGAAAGGTAACATTTTGTAGCGCCCCGCACCCTGGCCCAGCCAGATACGGTGCGCCTGTCGTACTTCACTACCGAGAGTACCATGCGTCAGTCCATAACATAACAAAGTCCAGAATAAAATATAAGGACTTTCATGCTTACACGTTAACAAGGAAGCAAAACCGAGGCAGAATAAAAACTTTAAAATAAAAAGGTCTACGAAACCATCATTAGTTTTACAACCCAATCATAAAGTATGGCAATTCCCAAAAGTAATTGTTATGCATCACAATTTCATAAAAAGGATCATCGATCACAACCATCTCGTCAAGTCTCCTAGGCCATCCATCTCTCGCGCTTCTACGGGTAAGGAACCCTAGGTTCATCTTTAATCCATTCCACTTTATTCCCTGCGGCCTCTGGGAGGAAAAATAAGGGGTGAGTGACAACGTCACCAGCAAGTAAACTATATATAATTTTGAATTAAATGGAAAGTACATACAAGAACCGAACCCCCCAAAAATTTGGTTTAGAACATACCTGACCTTCCATTCAACACCCATAAGAAATCAGCTCATAACTTATCAAAGATTGGAACATACCAAAGATCATAACTTATGAAAAGATCATCACTCAATAAAGATCATAACTTATGAAAAGATCATCACTCAATAAATATCATATCTTATGATAAGACCATCACTCAATAAAGATTTTAACTTATGAGCTAATAAGTCATAACACCTTAGCCTAAGTATCACGTACCCATATTTGATGATTCATTAAATGCAACATGCATGAGTATGTACGTGTGATGCAGCATGATAAAATGAAGATAAGTTCTTTCGTTCTTTCATTCAAAACATCATCGTCAAGAAAACAAGAGAGTATTCAGATCTATTCACCCGGATCTGAGGCGGTCACTTATTTCTCTTCGAATCTATTATTTCCGGATTCGGAGCGGTCACGTCATCACTTATCAGGTCTATTCTCTCCGGGCCTAAACGGTCCATATCATAAGATCAGTTAACTCCGGATCTGGAACGGGTCCTTACAGGCCAGAAAAACACACGGTACCGGTGGAAAGCGTTCTTTTAAAAACAGAATATTTTCTTTAAAAACGCTTTTTTGTCTTTCTTTCTCATAAAATCAGTTCCATAAATCATGCAAATGATGATGATGTAGAGAAAAAGGGGTTTGAGTGATTTCAAAATATATGATTTAAATGTGCATAAAAACGTGCATGACATAAATGTGCATGACATATTGCATATAACTTGCCTTATGTAGTTCATATATAATGTTGTCGTACTAACGAGCCATGAAGCTTTAAAGCTTACATCAAATGGCAAACATTTGTTGTGCTTGTACTATTTTCAGGTGCCATCATTAATGAACTAAACTAGTTCATTAAGTGAAGTAGTTAGTTAATTAAACTAAGTAGTTCATTAAAGGAAGCAACATTTGGACAAGGCACAAAGGCAACAAGACTAAGAAAGGAAAGTCTCCTCCTCCTCCTTCACCACATAATATACACGCATATATATGCATAAATATATATATATATTCAGATTTTTTAAAAGGCACATACACATTTGTTCCAACGTACTACCGACACGTTATATATTTTACGTACGTACGTTAACGTCACACCACCACACTTAACTCATATTTATGAGTATATTCAGATCTTATATCATATGATATAAGTCATGGTGATGACAAATTAAATACGACACATTAAAAGGTTCTAAACAGAAAATTGTCGTATCGGGCGAATACCGAAACTTTGCCAACGTGTCACGTACTTGCCATAAATAGATGGCCAGCCCCTACACTTCAAAAATACTCAAAAATTTCGTGGGTATGATGTTATGTGCAGCCATAAAAACATTCCATGTTGGCACACACAAATCACCCCACATTAAGGCCAAATTATGGAGATTCCAATTTCAATTTTGTCACATGTAAATGGTGCCACTTTAAGACCAGCCAAGTGCTGAATATTAAACTTAAAATTATGTATATTATGTGTAACATAATATATATAACATGTGCAAAAATTTGGAATTTAATTAGAGAAAAATCGGGTAATCGATAAATATCGAAAATTCGGTTTTCTACGTACACAACACATGGAACATTTTTCGCACATCATACAACATGTATCTAGACACTTTTTACATATGTCATACATCTTAAAGTGTTCTAGAAAATTAAACTAAGGGCTGATTGGAATATACCATGTGTGTATTATTAAATGTGCACTATTTTACAAAGTGCAAAAATAAAATTCAGCACATGTATATACATATTATACACGCCTATACCAGATTGATGGAGCCTATGTGGAGCCTTGTTGGCATATTGATTGGTCAAGAATCAAGCATACAATGTTGGTGACTTAAAGAAAGAAGCTACAAAAGGTAATGTTTCAAATTTTATCTCATTTGTAACACATGCTGAACATTTCAGCATGTGCATTATAGGGTGGCCAAAATTCCTCTCTTTATGGCCTATATTTTGTGTCTTGAAACATGTGATTAATTGGAAGACAATTTGGAAGTAATTTGAATAAGTTATGGAATTAAAATTGTGATATATTTGAATATCACACATGCTGAAAATTTCAGCATGTGTAGTAATGGATATGGCCGAAATATTGGCCTATATGATGTATAATTTTATTCCAAAATTGAAAAAGATGTCTTGCACTAAATGGTGGTTTATTTTCAAGAGATAAATCAAAGAAAACTTGGTAACAATTTGAAAAGAAGACCCATGATCACATGCTGAAATTTCAGCATGTCAAGTCTCACTAATGGCCGATTTTCTCACCCTTTTTGGAGAAATATTATCTTGCTTAATTTATGTGATGATCTTGGAAGTTTTGGAAATTGTTTTATGGTGATTTTGGCACATGTTTTTAGTGGAATTCTCAGATTTTCCTAGTCATCAAGTGATGACAACATTCAACCAATCAATGAGTGCCAAGTAAGCAAGAGTTAAATGATCATCCAATGAGGAGGTGCCTAGTAAGCAATAACATGTCACAATGATGCCACATATTCTCCCAAGGACTTAGAAGATGATTTTCAAGAGGAGAAGGGCCAAGGGGGGGACGGCCACAAGGTTAAAAGAAGAAGCAAGAGAGCAAAACAAGAACAAGAACAAGTCTTGCAAAATCAAAAGAGAAAAACGCATAGCACTCTCTTCTTCTACACTCTCGTCCCTTCTTCTTCCAAAAAGCCTATTGTACTTACATTTATATACTTGAATAGGATTATCTTAGACCACCACACATTCTTTACCTTTGTAAAAGATTGATCAAGGTGTGATCAATCTTCAATCTTGCAAGGTGGTGGTGTTCGTGTGCATTGTATTCAACATACAAGGTTTGTAAAGGGTTGGAGTCGGTGTGTAACTCCATCAACCCTGTGGTAAGGTGTTTTTGTGTTGTGTGATTAGTGTGAACCGAGGAAGGTGTTCCTCGAAGACTGGAGTAGGTTGTTTATAACCAAACCAATATAAAATTCTTGGTGTCATTTACTTTCAGCACTTATATTCTGTTTCAGCACTGTTTATCCTTTTTGATTACGTTCGTAAAAATAGTAAACATTTTTCAAAAATTACGAAACTTTTCAGAATCATAGCCACACGTCTTAAGGTTAATTTGGCAAAAGTTTCAACCCTTTTGGACAAGTATAAGTCAATCAAACGTCCAATGATCTGAGACTAGTGCAGTCTGATTTTCAGGCTTGCAAAGGTTGAGACTTTGATAGTATTTGACTAACTTCCCAAAAGAATTTTTCAAAAATGTTTCAACCCATTTAAATATAACATATAAGTGGTTAGTGGTTAAAATTTCAGAACATTTGGAGTTACGTACAAATAGGAATAAATTTTTCAAAACAGTCTACCGTTTCTGGCAGATTCACGCAATCTGACCACTAACAATTTTTGAAGGGTTAGAGGTTGAATTTAAATCTGAAATTTTTAGGAGACACTTATAACATCTGAGGCTAAGTTCTCTCAAAATTGTAGAATTTTTGAACACCTATAACCTAGTTTTAAAAATGTTTTAAAACTGGTCCTGTAAACAGAAACTGTTTTCAGAAGTTAAGTTCTTGGTTCAAAACTATTTTA
Source organism: Eustoma russellianum (assembly GCA_036186865.1). Classification (NCBI taxonomy): domain Eukaryota; kingdom Viridiplantae; phylum Streptophyta; class Magnoliopsida; order Gentianales; family Gentianaceae; genus Eustoma; species Eustoma russellianum. The sequence continues at coordinate 12,943,123 of AP025072.1, read as the reverse complement.
AAAACCACACTTTCCGCACCAACTATTCAACCCCCCCTTCTAGTGGTTCCTTGCAGATCCTACAAGTGGTATCAGAGAGCAGGAACACTCACTTCAAAGGATCCAACGATTCAGTGATATGGCAACCACAAATCTCAAAACCGAACAAGAAGGCATGTCGAGCAAAAGGCCTCCTCTCTTTGCCGGTGAGTCTTTCATTCAATGGAAATTAAGAATGAAGCTTTTTTTTTATGGCAATAGATATTGATCTTTGGTCGATTATAGAAGATGGTCCTTTTGTTCCATCAAAGTTATCTACTGCAGATGGAGTCACACTAGAAGTCGTTAAATCTAGACAAGAATATACAAGTGAGGATAAAAAGAGACTAAGCATGAAGACTAGGGCTATGCAATTACTTTTAAATGGATTAAATAAGAGTGAGTCTAGCTATGTCTCAAACTGTTCTAGTGCACAAGAAATGTGGAGAATACTCGAAATGAAACACGAAGGCACTAGTCAAGTAAAAGAGTCCAAGATAAACATGCTTATGTCCACACTCGAGTCGTTTAAATTATTGCCTAATGAATCTATTGTTGATATGGATCTTCGCTTGACTAACATCTACAATTCTCTTGAGTCTCTTGGTAAAGCCTTTACCATGCAGGAAAAGGTACAGAAAGTCTTGCGAAGCCTTCCATCTGAGTGGGACCCTAAAGTGACCACAATAGAAGAAAGCAAAGAAACTAAGTCAATAAAGATGGAAGAATTAATTGGATCACTTAAGGTTTATGAGAATAAACTCACCATACAGAAATCGGAATCATCTAAACAAGGTAAAGCTATTGCTTTTAAATCAAATGAATATGTCTCTACTTCTTCCGATCACGTAGATAATAGTGATTCTGAATCGCATAACGATGACTTAATTCTATTGGCTAAAGGTTTAAGAAAATTTATGAGAAAGTCATTTAGAAACAAAAATAAGGGCACTTCGACTAAAAGAAATAAGAACAAGACAAATGATAAGGATGTCAAATGTTATGAGTGCGGCAAACTTGGACATTTATCATATGACTGCCCTAATAAGGAAAAGCAAACAAATAAATACCCTGACAAGGAACAGAGCAAGAATAACTCGTCTCAGAACCTAAGCAAAGGAAACGAGCTCTCAAAGCCTCCACTTGGAGTGATACATCGGATTCCGAGACTGAAACCGAAGAGGAGACTGCACAAGTATACTTTGTGTCCAAAGCATCAAACGAGGTATCATCTGACTCTGATTCTGACTTTGAGCCTTCTTATGATGATCTTTTTAGTCAGTACTTAGAACTGCATAAATTCACTAAGACTCTCGCTAAAGAGAAGAAGCGATTAATTGAAGACAAGAAGATGTTAGAATCTTCTAACGAAAATCTTGTCGCTCAATTAAACGATTATAAAGAAGAGTCATCATGCATAATTAATGCGTTAAAGACAGAGATTTCATCATTGACCATGCAAAATCATGAAATGAAATCCGAGATTTCAAGTTTGAAATCAAGGAATACAGACTTAGAGAAAATGATGAAACAGTTTGATACGGGATCTAACATGCTGCATCATATTATCTTATCACAAAAGCATGACAGTGATAAAATGGATTTGGGATACGTTGAAACAAATGAAGTATCCATCAAACCAACTAAGTTCGTAGTGTCTAAGAATGTAGACACCCCAAAACCAAAAACGGTGTCTAAGATGACGCAAAGATCATCTCTCCCCTCCTCACGCCCCAATTCTTCCTCATATCATGCGAAATACAATTTTGTGCCATATAGATATGAGAAGAAACAAGTAATGCATACACATCATCCATTTCACTCATCTAGATCACGCACTACGCACACAAACACAAGGACATATCAAAAACGTCTTACATATAATGAGTACAAAGGAGTTCTTGGCCAAAGGCCCAAAATGCACTCATCACATGTTTTCTACATTGCACCTTCATCTGCATTCTTGCCATTTGCTAGACCGAGAAGGATCACCCAAGTATGGGTACCGAAAGGTACTTTTACTAAAAGGTGAATAACTAACTCGTAAGGACCCAAAATTAAAAGGGTACCTAAATCATTTTTGTACATTGCAGGGAGCTCACACATCAAAAGATACATCTATAAAGTGGTTCCTTGAAAGTGGTTGCTCGAGGCACATGACGGGTGACCCGAGCTTGTTCACAAAATTAAAGAAGGTCAATAAAGGCGGATCCATGACCTTTGGAGACAACAACGAAGGCAAGATCATCGGAAAAGGTATAATTGGTAACCCAAACACTCTTCAAATCTCCAACGTCTGTTTCGTAAGCAACTTATCTTATAATCCTCATAGCATTTCTCAATTTATTGACAATGGCTTTGATGTGTGTTTCACTCACCCTTACTGCAATATAATAAATAAAAATGGAGAAACCGTTTTAAAAGGAAAACGAGAAGGAAACATCTTTATGCTTTCTATGGATGATATTGTAGACGCTAAAGTTAAGTGTTTTATGTCAAACGAACCTAATGTAAATTTGTGGCATAGATGTTTAGGACACATTAGGATTTCTACACTAGAAAAACTCCAACGAAAGAACTTAATACGAGGATTGCCTACGTTTGATCTAGACAACTTTCAGTTGTGTGAATCTTGCATAAAAGGCAAACAAACACGCGAGTCACTTAAGCCTGAGATTGAAATAAGCATGACTAGAGTCTTAGAACTATTACAGATTGATTTTGTGTGGTCCTAGTCGCATTACAAGCCTTGGTGGGCATCACTATGCATGCATAATTGTTGATAATTTTTCTCATTATACTTGGACTTTATTTCTTGCACATAAGGATGATAGTGCCATTGAGATTACGAAATTAATCAAACAACTTGAAAATCAATATGGATTCAATGTGAAAAAGATAAAAAGCGATAGAGGCGGTGAATTTAAGAACAAGGAAATGATTTCATTTTGCGAAGAAAAAGGAATCAAGCATGAGTTTTCACCACCTAGAACTCCACTATTAAATGGAGTAGTAGAAAGAAAGAATAGAACATTACAAGAAATTGCTAGAACTATGTTATGCGAAAATAAATTGCCTAGATTTCTGTGGGCAGAAGCCGTAAACTGTGCATGGTACATAGTGAATCGCTTATCCATTAGAAAGAAAATAAACAAGACACCTTATGAGATATTAAATGATCGCATGCCTAAAATTGACTATTTTCGTGTGTTTGGATGCAAATATTTTGTTTTAAATACAAAAGATAACTTAGATAAATTTGAATCTAAATCAATTGAATGCATCTTTGTTGGATATTCTGTAAATTCAAAAGTATATAGATGTTATGATCCTCTCACTAGACAAATCATAGAATCTATTCATGTGAAGTTTAATGAATATGGTGAGATTGATAAAGATAAAGAATATGATGATGACTTTGAATTGAAACCCATGTTGAATGAAGATGATGGTACGTTTGACATGCTTGATATGCATGATACACTAGAAATGCATGACCACTTAGAAATGCATGATAACATAGAAAATAATCAACCAAGATGGCATAGAGATCACCCACATGATCTCATTATAGGCGACATCACTCACGGTGTGCGACCACGTAGAAGAATAACTTCGGATGAAATAAATCAATTCATGCTATGATTTCCGAAATTGAACCCAAAAATGTGCATGATGCTTTGAGTGATTCTTCTTGGATTGATGCTATGCATGATGAGCTTAATCAATTTGTTAGAAATGATGAATGGGATTTAGTGCCACGACCACAAGATAAGACCATAATAGGCACAAAGTGGGTGTTTAGAAATAAAATGAATGAAGAAGGAAAGGTCGTTAGAAATAAAGCTAGACTTTTAGCACAAGGCTATAATCAAGAAGAAGGAATTAACTATGATGAAACATTTGCACCCGTAGGACGTCTAGAAGCTATACGACTTTTACTTGCCATTGCTTGCATGAAAGATTTCAAACTTTATCAAATGGACATAAAAGGTGCATTCCTAAAGGGATTTATACAAGAAGAGGTATACGTGAAGCAACCACCCAGTTTTGAAGATTTGAAACATCCCGATCATGTGTACAAACTAAAGAAGGCACTATACGGACTAAAGCAAGCACCTAGAGCATGGTATGATCGTTTTGCTACTTTCCTTTTAGAAAATGGTTTTAAACGAGGTACTATAGATAGTACATTATTTTTGAAACAAGATAAATCGGATTTACTTATTATCCAAATCTACGTTGTGTAGGATCTGCAAGGCACCACTAGAAGGGGGGGTTGAATAGTGGGTGCGGAAAATGTGGTTTTTAAAATATGTTTGAACCAAAAACCCAACTTCTGAAAACAGTTTCTATTTTCAGGACCAGTTTTAAAACGTTTTGAAAACTAGGTTTCAGGTCTTCAAAAATTCTGAATTTGGAGAGAACTTAGATTCAGATGTTATGAGTATCTCCTAAAAATTTCAGATTAAAATTCAACCTCTAACCCCTTGAAAAATCGTTGGTGGTCAGATTGCGCAAATCTGCCAGAACCGATACACTGATTTGAAAAATTAATTCCTATTTGTACTTAATTCCAATTGATCTGAAATTTTAACCACTAACCCCTTATATGTTGTATTTAAATTGGTTGAAACAGTTTTGAAATATTCTTTCGGGAAGTTAGTCAAATACACTCAAAGTCTCAACCTTTGCAAGCCTGAAAATCAGACTGCACTAGTCTCAGAACTTTGGATGTTTGATTGACTTATACTTATCCAAAAGGGTTGAAACTTGCGCCAAAAGCACCTTAAAACGTGTGGCTATGTTTCTGGAAATTTTTGTGATTTTTGAAAGTCGTTTACTATTTTTACGAATGAGAACAAAAAGAATAATCTGTGCAGTAACTGAAAGTAAATGCTGAAAGTAAATGACACCAAGAATTTTATACTGGTTCGGTTATAAACAACCTACTCCAGTCTTCAAGGAACACCTTCCTTGGTTCACACTAATCACACACACGCAATACACCTTACCACAGGGTTGATGGAGTTACACACCAACTCCAACCCTTTACAAACCTTGTACGGTGAATACAATTTGCACGAACACCACCACCTCGCAAGAATGAAGTTGATCACACCTTGATCAATCTTTTACAAAGATATATAATGAGTGGTGGTCTATATCAAGCCTATTCAAGATTGAAAGATATGAATACAATAGGTGTTACGACCCGAGATCCCGGGCTAGTGGAAATGATGAAAATAGAACGCAAATGCGATGTTGATGAAATTGCAGTGGAATTTTAAATTTCTATTTAGAATTAATAAAGACATCGACATTAAATATCGGTGTTAGAAACACACATAAAAATAACATTAAGGTAAGTTAACAGATATAACGAGACTGGTTGGGACTAGATAATGACCGTATAGGACATACAAGGTATTTAAATAAATTAGTCGGTAGCAACATAAGTCGATAGAGATAAATCAAAACGAATAAAAATACCGGATACGATAACTACAATACACATTAGTATCATATTTTCTTTCACTTTATCCTACATGGCAACAAAAGACAAACCCTCTCCCCATTTTCCCCACATGGCCGCCCACCCCATCACACAAGTGGGAAGAATAATTCACTTTTCATACATGGCAAACCATTTCAACTTTTGCTACATCATTTCACACCCACTACTCAACTTTCTCCCACTCCTTCACATGCCAACAAAAACAACTATTCTTTTCCCCTTCCCCCTTTGAATTCTCGGTTAAACACTTCAAGAAAGGAGGCAATTTTACTTTTCTTTAATTTATTACACCCCATCATTCCTTTACTTTACAATATTCTTCTACTTTTATTAAACAAAGCAAACCACTTCACAAATGAATTCTTCCACCTTATTTTGTTCTACTTTTCGGTCATGGATGTGCAAGAAAGCACATTTGATACTTCTTTATTTTATACACCAATTATTCATCTCCTTGCTACAAGAAAAACACTCAAACCCATTTCCTTCCTAGAACTTTCGGTCAATACATTCAAGTGGAGCAAGAAGAATGCTTTTCTTCATATCTACACCAATAACCATTCCTACACTAAGGTCAGAAAAATTCCCATCATTCAAGAAAGGATCCAAGAGGTGTAATGTTTGGAATAGAAGGAAATCAAGGTAAGAAACTCTATGAACTTAGGCTAAATTCTTCTATTTTCTTTATCTTCATAAGTTGTACACTAACTCTCCTTTTTGGGCATCATAACCGTATACACCAAGGAGAAGGAGGAGAAATGTATTCTTCAAATCCAAGTGAAGGAATCACCATCTAAGAGTAAGAAAGTAAATCAAGGCAAGTATTCTTCCTAGATCCTACATGGTTTTACAAATATTAAGTATTTATGTTCATATCAAAGTTGGATCATCATGTAGTATGTTCAAGATTTCTTATCAAGAAAGTATAGATCTATGTTTGAGAAATAAGTATATACATATATACACTATATACACATACACACGTACGACATATACATGTATATATACATTATACATATACACGCAAACATATACATATTATAAAATATGTATGTTGATATATATATATATATATATGTATAAGTGTATGGATCTACATGTATATATATACGGATCTACATATATATATGTATATATGTATGTAGGTATAGAGGTGTAGATGCATATAAATAAATATACAGTTTTGTATAAAAGTAGATAAATAAATATATATATATATATATATGCGGGTGTGATATAAATG
>AP025072.1:12872311-12936334 GCA_036186865.1 Eustoma russellianum | reverse complement strand
GATATAAATGTATGTTATAGATGTAAGTTATATATATATAGACATAGATATATATACGGTTTATACCCACATATATACATATATCTCAATCTTTTTAGATATACATATATATATAAATATGTATATACGGATATTATATATATGTATATACAATATATAAAATTTGGCTTTAAGACCATTTAAGGTTAAAATATGTTGTTACATATTTTATGTATACATATATGTATAATATATATGATAAGATATAAAAATGAATAAGTTTTGAATATTATACAATGTATCATAAAATGATTTATATATGTATATATCATGTATATATATTCGGCCAATAGGCTTTAGTGACAAAAATGATTTCATTATATTTTTATACAAGTATATATATGTATATATGATGAATATGTTAAGATATGAAAATGAATAAGTTTTAGATACTATACAATATATCATAAAATGAATTATATATATACCATGTATATATATACATTCGGCCAATAGGCCTTAGTGACAAAAATGATTTCATTATATTTTTATACAAGTATATATATGTATATATGATGAATATGTTAAGTTATGAAAGTAGGCTAAGTATGAAAATAGTTCATATTTATGTGTGCGTAAGTATAAGATTACTAACTTTTATAGTGTATGTATATTATATGTTATATGTTATGTATACTAACATAATAGGTTATGATAAGATGTAAGTTATGAAATCTAAGATGAAATGTTAAGGTAAATAGAAATTTTATGATGTAGGCATTTAAGTCATGAATTATGATATGCATGTATGGAATAGATGCTACCAAATTATTGTGTGATGATAATAGAAAAAGGGGGCTGTTTTTTAGTATGATGGCCGAATGGTACTTAGTTGTAGGTGAAAATGGTACTTTGTTTAAGTTGTGATATGTAGAAGGAAATTAAGTGAGTGATGTTACTAGTGGTAGTATGACAAGATACCCGTATTTGACCGAGTCTCACGTTGCATGAAAACAAGATTTGCAAAGTTATGTTGTCACATAACATGTTTTTGAAAGTTCATATGCATAGGAATAATAAACATGAGACGAATGATTCCGATGAGACACGATATGTTATGTTATGTTCATGATCATGATTATGTTATATTATGTTGAAGCGTTGTCTTGACATCGGGACCGGAGTGGTAGGTGTCAGGGGCCAATGTTTACGTTATGGCTGAGTGTAACACCGGGTTTGGGACACGGGATCTCAGTCATAATGCGTCACCGTTAGCACATGTGCATATGATTCATGATGTTATGTCGCACATGTATTATACGGGGGATCATTCGGTATGTCGTGCGTTATTATTCTTGTGAAAAGTGCTATAGCCAATGATGTAAATGTTATGTCTTCATGTTATAAAAAAGTCATGTTATGCAAGTTATGAATATGTCATGTTATGCAAGTTATGAAAATCATGTCATGATTATGAAAAGTCATGTTTACGAAAAGTCATTTTATGAAAAGTCATGTTTATTGCATCACGTCATGACCATGTCACCTTAGGGTTATGATTAAGAATTCTTTAAGTATATGATAGCACTACAGTGGACAATGTAGTGTTAAGCATGCGAATGTAGTACATGTAAGATATGCAAAGATGGTATAAGTTATAGATTAGAAGTTAAGTATGGATATAGTATGATGTTTTGGATTAAGCAGAATGAGATGCTGTTATGCTATGTATGCTTTGAAATCTTCCTAATTTATCTGCTTTCAGTTTACAGCAGTTTACAGATATGATATGATACTTTACTTGTTAGAAAGGAGACGTGCTTATGATATTCAAAATTTATGGTTATTATGATTTGTCACCCCGTCTCCCCATGTATGATCCACATGTCGTATCTGGTAAGACTACTTGCTGAGCGATTAAAAGTCGGTGGCTATCGCTCATACTTGCCTCATTTATAATTTTCCAGATAATAGGTATCACTATACAGGCTCGTTGAAGACATGCTAGATAGACCATTGATAACGAAGAGCATACTGAGAGATTATTTAGAAGGAATTATGTTTTGGATTATGATGTATGATATATGATTTCAGTATTCTGTATATGATGATTGTACAGTTTATGATGTAGTACAGTGCATGTCGATAAAGATTTGTTTATGTTATGTTGCTTCCGCTTAGCGATTCATTATTCATGTCGACATGTACATGTATAGTATCGACGCTTTGTACTCTATGAAGTAGAGTACGGCAGGTGCACTGAGGCAGAACCCTGGTTTCGGGCGGGGCGCTACAGTTGGTATCAGAGCATGGCTCTAGATCCACTACGGACACATAAGTAAACAACGACATGAACTTAAGCAATGATCTTAGAATTTAAGAAATGATCATAGACGTAAGAAACGATCTTAGATGAAAGCGACAGCCTTAGTATAAGAGAAATAGAACGGTATTAGACAAATACAAGAAAACTAGAAAGTATAAGTAGGTCGTTTAGGCTTTCCGACATTTGTACAGGTCAAGTCACTAGAATACCTTAATGCTATTTTCTAGTTAGTAACATAGTAGTTATAAACTGTAATTTCCACAATTTCAGGTTTAGCTCTAATTGGGATAACATTTGGAGATGGTGATAGAATTTCTTAGGCTGATTAAGATATGATATGTAGTAGAACTATAAGCAGTGATTTATAAGAATTACGATGATTAGAGTTTGGCAAATATATGGCACAAATAGTACGCGTATGAATAAGACGATGAAATTAGAAATTTTCAGAGTAGGTCAAAGATGTTAGTCGTATTAGGGATGTAAATTCATAGTGATAAGAGTACGATTATATAAATAAATATAAGGATATAATGAGTCAGACCACATTGGGAGCTAAATTATGAATTTAAAAAGTCGTCGGACTATCTGATTGGAATTAGTATGCGTAAGTTGAATCGGAATAGGCATGACTAGAATTAAGTTGATGTGATTTAACCGAATTAGGGTTAATGGCTGAAAAATCGGTAAGTATAAAAGTTACTGTAATGCACAGAGATACGAAGTTGTAGAATACCTAAGCGGATTAACAGGAGGTATACAAAAATTATGAATCTAAGGTTTATACAGTCATCAAATGATGACAAGTTTCATCCAATCAATGAGTGCCAAGTAAGCAAAGGTTAAATGATCATCCAATGAGAAGGTGCCAAGTAAGCAAGATCATGTCACAATGATGCTACACATTCTCCCAAGGACTTAGAAGACAATTTTCAAGAGGGGAAAGCACCTAGGGGGGACGGCCATAAGCATAAATGGAAAGGAGAAGAGCAAAACAAAAGACAAGAACAAGAGTTGCAAATTCAAAAGATCAAAAGTGTTCTAGCCTTCTTCTTCTACACTTTCTTTCTTTCTTCTTTCTAAAAGCCTATTGTACCTACATTCATATTCTTGAATAGGCTTATCTTATACCACCACACATTCTTTATCTTTGTAAAAGATTGATCAAGATGTGATCAATCTTCAATCTTGCAAGGTGGTGGTGTTCGTGACAATTGTATTCACGTACAAGGTTTGTAAAGGGTTGGAGTTGGTGTGTAACTCCATAACCCTGTGGTAAGGTGTTTTTGAGTTGTGTGATTAGTGTGAACCGAGGAAGATGTTCCTCGAAGACTGGAGTAGATTGTTGATAACCGAACCAGTATAAAATTCTTGGTGTCATTTACTTTCAGCATCTACTTTCAGTTTCAGCACTGTTTATCTTTTTTGATCACGCTCGTAAAAATAGTAAACGTATTTTAAAAATTACAAAACTTTCAGAAAACGTAGATACACGTTTTAAGGTTCTTTTGGCGCAAGTTTCAACCCTTTTGGACAAGTATAAGTCATTAAAACGTACAAAGTTCTGAGACTAGTACAGTCTGATTTTCAGGCTTGTAAAGGTTGAGACTTTGATCGTATTTGACTAAATTCCCAAAAGAATTATTAAAAACTGTTTCAAACCATTTAAATATAACATATAAGGGGTTAGTGGTTAAAATTTCAGAGCGTTTGGAGTCACGTACAAATAGGAATAAATTTTTCAAAACAGTGTACCGTTTCTGGCAGATTCGCGCAATCTGACCACCAACAATTTTTGAAGGGGTTAAAGGATGAATTTAAATTTGAAATTTTTAGGAGACCCTTATAACATCTGAGGATAAGTTCTCTAAAAATTTCAGAATATTTGGAGACCTATAACCTGGTTTTAAAAACGTTTTAAAACTGTTCCTGAAAACAGAATCTGTTTTCAGAAGTTGAGTTGTTTAGTTTTAAACAAATTTTAAAAACCACACTTTTCGCACTACCTATTCAACCCCCCTTCTAGTGGTGCTTTGCAGATCCTACAATTTTATTTGACGTGATCTGATTTTCTTTCCTTATTGACATGAATCTTTTGATTTACTTTCCAAAATAAAGGGGGAGATAAAAGCATGATTTAAGGGGGAGGGAGAGACCAATTGATACTAATTGCACAAATCAAGGGGGAGCCAGATTTGAAATTTGAAATTCAAATTTCAAATTTGTGCATGTTTGAAGGGGGAGCGTTAGCATTTAAATCATGTGCATAAGTTATTTTGAAAATCATCAAAAGGGGGAGATTATAGAGAAAAGGGGGTTTGAGTGATTTCAAAATAAGTGACTTAAATGCATGATATATATACAAACGTGTACATGTATGCATGATACTTTGCTATTACTTGCCTTATTTAGCTTATATATAATGTTGCCGGACTAACGAGCCATGAAGCGTTAAAGCTTACATCATATGGCAAACATTTGTTGTGTTTATACTATTTTCAGGTGCCACTATTAATGAACTAAACTAGTTCATTAAGTGAAGTACTTAGTTTATTAAACTAAGTAGTTCATTAAAGGAAGCCACATTTGGAAAAGGCACAAAGGCAACAAAGCTAACGAAAGAAAGTTTTCTCCTCCTCCTCTCTTAATTATACACGCCACATATACATATATTACATATATTTTAAGATTTTTTGAAAAAGGCACATACACATGCATTCCAACGTACTACCGACACGTTATATATTTTACGTACGTACATTAACGTCACACCACTATAATTAACTCATATTTATGAGTGTATTCAAGTCTTATATCATATGATATAAGATATGGTGATGACAAATCAAATACGACACGATAAAAGGTTCTAAACCGAAAATTGTCGTATCAGGCGAATACCGAAACTTCGCTAACGTGTCACGTACTTGCCATAAATAAATGGCCAGCCCCTATACTTCAAAATTCCATAAAAATTTCGTGGGTTACTTGAAAAATTCAGCCAAAAATACTTTCCATGTTGGCACACATAAATCACCCCACATTAAGGCCAAAATGTGAAGATTCCAAGTTTAATTTTGTCACATGTTACTGTTACCACTTTAGACCAGCCAAGTGCTGAGATTTAAAGTATATATTATATATATTATGTATAACATAATATATATAACATGTGCAAAAGTTGGAATTTAAATTAGATAAAAATCTGGTAATCGATAAATATCGAAAATTCGGTTTTCTACGCACACAACACATGGAACGTTTTTGGTACATCATGTGACACGTATCTAGACACTTTTTACATATTTTATACATCTTAAAGTATTCTAGAAAATTAAATTAAGGGCTGATTCGAATATAACATGTGTGTATTATTAAATGTGCATTATTTTACAAAGTTAGCAAAAATAAATTTCAGCACATGCACATACATATCCAACGCCACCTACAGCTGAGATGGAGCTTATTTGGAGCCTTGTTGGCATATTGATTGGTCAAGGATTAATCATGCAATGTTGGTGAATTAAAGAGAGAAGCTACAAAGGGTAAGAATTCAAAATTTGTCTCTCTTATATCACATGCTGAAAATTTCAGCATGCTAAACAAGCTGGCCAATTTTTGTGACTTGAATGTGATATATTTCATCATCTTTTATTGTGTGATTGATTGGAAGAAGAAATGGAAATGATTTGAATATTATTTAAATTAATAAAGTGTGATATTTTATATATTACACATGCTGAAAATTTTTCAGCATGTGTGAGACTTGTGTGGCCGAATATATGAGCTAAAAAGTGTCCATATTCATTTCTATGTGATAGGAATAATTACCATCAATTGGTGATTTATTTTTCTAAAGAAAAATCAAAGTAAAATTGGCATTATTTTGAATGAAATGGAATGATTCACATGCTGAAAATTCAGCATGGCATTATGACTTGATGGCCGATTTTTTGCCTTAGGAAGGAAGGGATTTTTGTCTTAAAATTTATGTGATATATCTTATGATTTGTGGAAATTATTTTGTGATGATTTTGGCACATGTTTAAGTGTAATTCTCAGATTTTTCCAAGTCATCAATGATGACAACATTCATCCAATAAGAAGGTGCCAAGTAAGCGAAGCCTAAATGATCATCCAATAAGAAGATGCCAAGTAAGCAAGACCTTGTCACAATGATGTCTTACATCCTCCCAAGGACTTAGAAGATAATTTTCAAGAGGGGGAGGTACTCACAAGGGGACGGCTACAACATCATTAAAAGGAAAGAAGAGAGCAAACAAAACAAGCACAAGCATTTACAAATAAAAAGTGATCAAAAAGCCTAGCTCTTCTTCTTCTATATTCTCTTTCTTTCTCTCTTCTTGTAAGCCTATTGTAGCGCCCCGCCCGAAACCAGGGTTCCGGCTCAGTGCACCCGCCGTACTCTACTTCATAGAGTACAAAGCGTCGATACTATACATGTACATGTCGACATGAATGATGAATCGATAAGCGGAAGCAACATAACATAAACAAATCTTCATCGACATGCACTGTACTACATCATAAACTGTACAATCATCATATACAGAATACTGAAATCATATATCATACATCATAATCCGAAACATAATTCCTTCGAAATAATCTCTCAGTATGTTCTTCGTTATCAATTGTCTATCTGCATGTCTTCAACGAGCCTGTATAGTGATACCTGTTATCTGGAAAATTATAAATGAGGCAAGTATGAGCGATAGCCACCGACTTTTAATCGCTCAGCAAGTAGTCTTACCAGATACGACATGTGGATCATACATGGGGAGACGGGGTGACAAATCATAATAACCATAAATTTTGAATATAATAAGCACGTCTCCTTTCTAACAAGTAAAGTATCATATCATATCTGTAAACTGCTGTAAACTGAAAGCAGATAAATTAGGAAGATTTCAAAGCATACATAGCATAACAGCATCTCATTATGCTTAATCCAAAACATCATACTATATCCATACTTAACTTCTAATCTATAACTTATACCATCTTTGCATATCTTACATGTACTACATTCGCATGCTTAACACTACATTGTCCATTGTAGTGCTATCATATACTTAAAGAATTCTTAATCATAACCCTAAGGTGACATGGTCATGACGTGATGCAATAAACATGACTTTTCATAAAATGACTTTTCGTAAACATGACTTTTCATAATCATGACATGATTTTCATAACTTGCATAACATGACATATTCATAACTTGCATAACATGACTTTTTCATAACATGAAGACATAACATTTACATCATTGGCTATAGCACTTTTCATAAGAATAATAACGCACGACATACCGAATGATCCCCCGTATAATACATGTGCGACATAACATCATGAATCATATGCACATGTGCTAACGGTGACGCATTATGACTGAGATCCCGTGTCCCAGACCCGGTGTTACACTCAGCCATAACGTAAACATGGACCCCTGACACCTACCACTCCGGTCCCGATGTCAAGACAGCGCTTCAACATAACATAACATAATCATGATCATGAACATAACATAACATATCGTGTCTCATCGGAATCATTCGTCTCATGTTTATTATTCCTATGCATATGAACTTTCAAAAGCATGTTATGTGACAACATAACTTTGCAAATCTTGTTTTCATGCAACGTGAGACTCGGTCAAATACGGGTATCTTGTCATACTACCACTAGTAACATCACTCACTTAATTTCCTTCTACATATCACAACTTAAACAAAGTACCATTTTCACCTACAACTAAGTACCATTCGGCCATCATACTAAAAAACAGCCCCCTTTTTCTATTATCATCACACAATAATTTGGTAGCATCTATTCCATACATGCATATCATAATTCATGACTTAAATGCCTACATCATGAAATTTCTATTTACCTTAACATTTCATCTTAGATTTCATAACTTACATCTTATCATAACCTATTATGTTAGTATACATAACATATAACATATAATATACATACACTATAAAAGTTAATAATCTTATACTTACGCACACATAAATATGAACTATTTATGTTTCCTACTTTTCATAACATAATACATAAATTACATACTTAGCCTACTTTCATAACTTAACATATTCATCATATATACATATATATACTTGTATAAAAATATAATGAAATCATTTTTGTCACTAAGGCCTATTGGCCGAATGTATATATATACATGGCATATATATAAATCATTTTATGATATATTGTATAGTATCTAAAACTTATTCATTTTCATATCTTAACATATCATATATACATATATATACTTGTATAAAAATATAATGAAATCATTTTTGTCACTAAGGCCTATTGGCCAAATATATATACATGATATATACATATATAAATCATTTTATGATACATTGTATAATATTCAAAACTTATTCATTTTTATATCTTATCATATATATTATACATATATGTATACATAAAATATGTAACAACATATTTTAACCTTAAATGGTCTTAAAGCCAAATTTTATATATTGTATATACATATATATAATTTCCGTATATACATATTTATATATATATGTATATCTAAAAACATTGAGATATATGTATATATGTGGGTATAAACCGTATGTATATCTATGTCTATATATATATATATATATAACTTACATCTATAACATACATTTATATCACACCCGCATATATATATATATATATATATATATATATATATATATATATTTATCTACTTTTATACAAAACAGTATATTTATTTATATGCATCTACACCTCTATACCTACATATATATATACATATATATACGTAGATCCGTATATATATACATGTAGATCCATACACTTATACATATATATATATATATCAACATACATATTTTATAATATGTATATGTTTGCGTGTATACATATAATGTATATATACATGTATATGTCGTACGTGTGTATGTGTATATAGTGTATATATGTTTATACTTATTTCTCAAACATAGATCTATACTTTCTTGAGAAGAAATCTTGAACATACTACATGATGATCCAACTTTGATATGAACATAAATACTTAATATTTGTAAAACCATGTAGGATCTAGGAAGAATACTTGCCTTGATTTACTTTCTTACTCTTAGATGGTGATTCCTTCACTTGGATTTGAAGAACACATTTCTCCTCCTTCTCCTTGGTGTATACGGTTATGATGCCCAAAAAGGAGAGTTAGTGTACAACTTATGAAGATAAAGAAAATAGAAGAATTTAGCCTAAGTTCATAGAGTTTTTTACCTTGATTTCCTTCTATTCCAAACATTACACCTCTTGGATCCTTTCTTGAATGATGGGAATTTGTCTGACCTTAGTGTAGGAATGGTTATTGGTGTAGATATGAAGAAAAGCATTCTTCTTGCTCCACTTGAATGTATTGACCGAAAGTTCTAGGAAGGAAATGGGTTTGAGTGTTTTTCTTGTAGCAAGGAGATGAATAATTGGTGTATAAAATAAAGAAGTATCAAATGTGCTTTCTTGCACATCCATGACCGAAAAGTAGAACAAAATAAGGTGGAAGAATTCATTTGTGAAGTGGTTTGCTTTGTTTAATAAAAGTAGAAGAATATTGTAAAGTAAAGGAATGATGGGGTGTAATATATTAAAGAAAAGTAAAATTGCCTCCTTTCTTGAAGTGTTTAACCGAGAATTCAAAGGGGGAAGGGGAAAAGAATAGTTGTTTTTGTTGGCATGTGAAGGAGTGGGAGAAAGTTGAGTAGTGGGTGTGAAATGATGTAGCAAAAGTTGAAATGGTTTGCCATGTATGAAAAGTGAATTATTCTTCCCACTTGTGTGATGGGGTGGGCGGCCATGTGGGGAAAATGGGGAGAGGGTTTGTCTTTTGTTGCCATGTAGGATAAAGTGAAAGAAAATATGATACTAATGTGTATTGTAGTTATTGTATCGGGTATTTTTATTCGTTTTGATTTATCTCTATCGACTTATGTTGCTACCAACTAATTTATTTAAATACCTTGTATGTCCTATACGGTCATTATCTAGTCCCAACCAGTCTCGTTATATCCGTTAACTTACCTTAATGTTATTTTTATGTGTGTTTGTAACACCGATATTTAATATCGATGTCTTTATTAATTCTAAATAGAAATTTAAAATTCCACTGCAATTTCATCAACATCGCATTTGTAGCGCCCCGTACTCGGCTACCCCTCGTACGGTGCACCCGCCGTACTTTCCCTTTCGAAAAAGTACAAAGCGTCGATACTTAACTCGTAAAACCCATGGATTACAAAGTCACGATCTTAACAGGTAGATAAAAATACGGCAGAATTTGAACCTTAATCCGAAAGCGTCAAATCGTGAATACATAGCAAAATTATACAAACTGAACCGATAGCAAACTACACCGCGAAATTATACAAACATTATCCGGAAAGAGTCCGAAAGTAGCTAAGTCCCAAGATGTCCCAAAGGCTCATCAAAAGCTTCCATCATCGTTCTCTTAACAGTGACTTCAACAACCTATGGGTATGGTATTCTTGGCTCATCATCAACCCACTTGACTTCATTACCTGGCTCTGGGGGGAAAAATAAATGGGTGAGCGACAAAGTCGCCAGCAAGTATACAATAACACCGTACAATAAAGAGAAAACGGCATACAAGAATCAACCCCAATTCCTTAAGTTAAAACATACCTGCCAATACCTTTCCGAAGCATCATACTTAAAGTCATATCAACACTTAGCTAAGATCTAAACGTCATCACTTAGTTAGATTCTTCGTGCTATAACCAAACCTTACTTCTATGAAAAGGTATCATGCATAATGTGTATGGAAATGTGAATGCAATGCAAATGTAACGGGAAACATTCTTTCTTTCTTTTAGACATGCTCATTAAAATGCTTGAACTTTCTTTCTTTCTTTTAAATCATGCTCATCATAAAACAAGAGAGTGTGTGCCAGCCTATTATACCAGGCATGACTCGGTTCTTATAACATGATCACCTTTAGGTCTATTATACCGGACCTGGCTCGGTTCTTATACTCTTCAGACCTATTATACCGGGCCTGGATCGGTTCTTATATTTCATCAGACCTATTATACCGGGCCTGGATCGGTTCTTATACTTCTTCAGATCAATTAACCCCGGATCTGTAGCGGGTTAAGCTGGCCAGAAGGGACGAAATTCTTTCAAAACAGAAACTTTATATAAAACATCGATAAAATCATGAGCATGGAACATATGAGCATGTCAATGCAAGTGCATGAGATGCAACATGGTAAAATGCACTTATAACATCATGAACAACTTTCTTCATGGGCTGGGAAACGATCCAGCAGCATGTCCTGTATTGTCCGGCCTTAAAATCAACCTTTTGAGCCTATTTTCCAGAAACTTTAAATATGGACATGCACCACATGATCTTAGCTACATTCTGTACCAATTTCATGTGATTTCGACAAGCGTAGGTGCCTCAATCAAAATAATTCCCAACAAGGGTACAACAGAAATTCTGCTGCACTCTCACCTCCATTCCTTACCTTGTCTCCATCCATAAACTCATTATGGGGCTCACTTAGAACCTGAAAATCTTTTCTATTTCCTTTATGAACAATATTCAAATGCCCATTCACCAAAACAAGTCAAAATAATACGATACAATTCATACGAGCACAAAGGGTCAATCTGTCCTGTTTTCCAGAATGTTACACCAATTTTCCCTTAATGGTTTACCATCAAGATCAATAGATAAAATCAATTTCTTTACATGGATACTTAGCTCTATGTCTTAAGTACTTCCTGTAAAAATTTCAGGTCAATCCAAGATGTTTAAGGTACTTAAATAATTTTTCTCCCTAAGGTGGTACGACCAGCAACTGTTTTGACCCCTTGATACTAAAAATTCATTTCTGACCAATCCACAAATGATTTTCCAGAAATTCCAACGCCACAATAAACTAGACATAATAAGCTACGACCACACCAAAAATAAGCTCAATCCAACGTTTAGAAGGTCCTTAACTAAGTCCATCAATTTGGCATAAAATCTGTCCAGAATTCTGTTTTCAACCGACATGCATAGAAGTATCCTTTCCTTCCTCATTTTCGTTCTTTAGCCTATAATCCAAGTTAATGGTCATTCAATATACATAATAAGGCTTCCCTATACTAATTCAAGTCTGTTTTTAGCATGCAAAAGTCGTTCATATGGGCTGTTCATTCCTTCTAAACAAAACAGTCCCCTAGTCCAACAATTTCACATATTAAAATCACTAAAAATGCTAGGTTTCATACCAATCATGTATCCTTCAATATCAAACATAGGGCAGTCCCTAATCCATCACTTTTAACTCTTATTTCAAGTTTAAACATGCTTTATATTACAACATAAGAGAGGTCTATTATCCATCCTTTCAAAACATAAGAAATGGTAACAACTTAGGCATATTTTCACTAAAATCATGTCTTAAGCTTCTAGACATTCAAGTATGCACATAATCACATATATTGTAAGGGGTTAAAGTATACTTGCCTCTTCAAGCTAAAGCTCTTGTCTTTGCTTGGTTATGAAGTGAGATGTGATGAAATCCTTCTCCTTCCTTTCCTTGAGCATACGGTTTTGGTGAAAGTGAAAGGATTCATGTTAGCTTCATTCTTTATCAAACTAAGAATTCACTTAAGGGAACTTGGAATAGGACTTACCTAGATGTCTTCTTGAGTCTTGAAGTTGAAGTTAAACTCCTATCCTTCAAGAAGTTGGGGCCGAAATCTTTGTGAGGGGAATGGAAATTGTCTAAGTGTTTTGCTCTTGCATGATGAGAAGATAGATGTTTCTAGAATGGTTTGATTTAAAACATGTTAGGGACTTAGGAGAGGGGGGACGGTTTTGGAGGGATTTTTGTGAGGGTTAGGGCTTTCTTTAATGTTAATCAAGGTTAAGTTAGTATAACCTTGGTTACTTTATTCAAACTATAGTTACTTTTGTGCTAACCCAAGTTACTTTATTAAATCATGGTTACATTAACCTTGGTTTAGAGAAAAGTAACCATGGTAGGATTTAAAAATCCTCCATGTCTAGACACTAAGGGGGGCGGTTTTGGTTGGGGTCTTTATGACCTCAACCATACTACTTCCTTCTTTAATGAGTTGTCTTAACTTGTTCCTTAAATGCATGTCTATTTTATTTTCTATTTATTCTTTGCATAATAACTTCTTGTCTTATTATTTTAACTAATAAAATTGGCTAGAGATTTCTAGAACATCTCCATGTATAGGCCGAAATTTTGGGCCTCTTAGGCATCTTGATATTCCTTGTAATTTTGATTCATATACCATATTGTTGCCTATATTTTATTGTATTCCAAGATTAGCATATGTATGTATACAAATACGTACACGCCTATGTGTACCATGTATTTATACATTCCCTACATATATCATATATACGCACATACATATATATATTGGCATGGTTTATATCACTCTATATTTCATGGACTATCTCAAGAGTATTTAAGTAAAAAGAGTTACGTGGACTTAAGTAACACGCTCTAAAAGAAATTGTCGCTTTCATTCCATCTCATATTCATAGTTTTTACGTACCTGATTGTTGGGGTACAACATCCTTCCCTCCTTCAATAAAGTTTCGTCCTCGAAACTTATGAATTGTCAAAGAGATATGGGTACTTTTGCTTCATGTCTTCCTCTAACTCCCAAGTGGCCTCATCAATTGAATGGTTCTTCCATTGCACCTTGACCATAGGAATAGACTTATTTCTCAATGCTTTCACTTCCCTATCAATTATCCTTTCGAGTTCTTCAACATATGATATATCAGCTTCAATCCTCAAAGGTTGCTCATCCATAATATGGCTCGAATCATGCACATATTTACGCAATTGAGATATATGAAACACATTGTGTAATTGAGACAACGATGGTGGTAGTGCAAGTCTATAAGCAACTTCTCTAATCCTTTCCAAGATCTCAAATGGTCCAATGAATTTAGGACTAAGCTTCCCTTTAATTCCAAACCGCTTTACTCCTTTCGATGGGGATACCTTCAAGAATACCTTATCTCCTACTTGAAACTCAAGGGGTCGACGCCTCACGTCGGCCCACGCCTTGCTTCTATCCTGAGCAGCCTTCAATCTTTGTCTTTCAATCATAACCTTTTCCTTGGTTTGCTCTACTAAGTCAGGTCCTATGAAAATCTTATCTCCAATCTCATCCCAATGCAATGGCGATCGACATTTTCTTCCATAAAGAGCTTCATAAGGAGCCATTCCAATAGATCTGTGATAGCTGTTATTGTATGAAAACTCAACCAACTTCAAACTCTTATCCCAGCTACCTCCAAAGTCCAACACACAAGCACGCAACATGTCCTCCAATGTTTGAATTGTTCTCTCTGATTGACCGTCAGTCTGGGGATGAAAAGCTGAACTCATGCGAACTTCCGTACCCATCGCTTTCTGAAATGCCGTCCAAAACCTTGATGTGAAGCGGGGGTCTCGGTCACAAACTATGCTCATAGGAACTCCATGCAAACATACAATCTAATCAACATACATAGAAACCAACTTTTCCATGGGTGCTTTAATCGACATTGCCATGAAATAAGCACTCTTCGTCAGACGATCCACAATAACCCAAATAGTGTCATACCCACTTCTTGTCTTAGGTAAATCGGTTACGAAATCCATAGCGATATGATCCCACTTCCACTCAGGCACCTCAAGTGGTTGCAATAATCCAGCTGGCCTCTGATGTTCTGCTTTGACTTTCTGACATACAAGACATTTCTCAACAAACTCTACTATCTGATTCTTCAATCCTGGCCACCAAAACTTTTGCTTCAAGTCATGATACATCTTATTTGCTCCTGGGTGAATAGACAATCGAGAATTATGGGCTTCCTGAAGCACTTCACTTCTTATCGCATCATCATTAGGCACACACAATCGACCTCTAAACCACAAACTGTCGTCACTACGGACTTCAAAATCGTCAGATGGCTTCTCCTTCAGCTTGCTCTTAACTTTCGGCAATGCATCATCCTTATCTTGAGTCTCCTTAATCCTATCGATCAAAGAAGCAACCACTACTAACTTTGCAAGCACGTCGGAACTCGAATTCACTTCTTCCAGACCAAACTCTTCCATATCACGCTGTAGAGGTGGTTGACGGGGATGACTCGTCTTACGACTCAAAGCGTCAGCAACTCTATTAGCTTTACCTGGATGGTACTGAATAGAGATGTCATAATCCTTGATCAACTCAAGCCATCGCCTTTGGCGCATATTCAGCTCCTTTTGAGTGAAGAGGTATTTCAAACTCTTATGATCCGTGAAGATCTCACACTTCTCTCCATACAGATAATGACACCAAATCTTCAGAGCAAATACAACTGCTGCAAGCTCAAGGTCATGTACTGGGTAATTCTGCTCAAATGGCTTAAGCTGGCGAGACGCATACGCGATCACCCGTCCATTCTGCATAAGAACACAACCCAATCAATTCTTGGAAGCATCACTGTAGATCACAAACTGTTCTCCTGAAACGGGTTGAGCCAAAACTGGTGCAGACGTCAACCTTGCCTTCAGCTCAGAAAAGCTACTTTCACAATCCTCATTCCATACAAATTTTGTCTTCTTCTAAGTCAATCTAGTGAGTGGCATAGCTATCCTTGAAAATCCTTCAACAAACTTGCGGTAGTAACCGGCCAGTCCGAGAAAACTCCTTACTTCAGTGACATTGGTCGGTCTCGGCCACTCAGTAATTGCCTCAACCTTTCGGGGATCAACCGAAATCCCATTTTCAGTAATAATATGGCCCAGAAATGACACACTATGCAACCAAAACTCACATTTACTGAATTTCGCATAGAGCTGATGCTTCCTTAGAATACCAAGTATTGTCCTCAGATGAGCTGTATGATTTTCCTCATCAGGCGAATAAATCAAGATATCGTCAATAAAGACGACCACATACTTATCCAACTGCTCCCGAAACACCCGATTCATAATATCCATAAACGCTGTAGGGGCGTTGGTCAGTCCAAAAGGCATCACGAGAAATTCATAATGTCCATATCTCGTCCTGAATGCTGTCTTAGGAATATCCTCAGCTCTTATCTTCAATTGAAAATATCCGATCTTAGGTCCACTTTGCTAAACACCCGAGCTCCCTGCATTAGGATACTTTAGATATTATTCATGATTATTATATTGAAATAAGACTTGGTAATTACTGACCCGAAGCTGGTCGAACAGATCGTCGATCCGAGGCAACGGATACTTATTCTTTACGGTGATCTTGTTGAGTTCTCGATAATCAATACACAGTCGCATACCTCCATCCTTCTTCTTTACAAATAAAACTGGGGCACCCCATGGTGACACACTTGGACGAATCAACTTCTTTTCCAATAACTCGTGCAATTGCTCTTTTAGTTCCTTCAGCTCAGCGGGTGCCATGCGGTAAGGAGCTTTAGAAATGGGCTCAGCTCCGGGGATGAGATTTATCTCAAAGGAGATTTCTCGATCAGGGGGAAGTCCTGGTAGTTCCTCTGGAAAGACATCAAGAAACTCTTGAACTACTGGAACTTGCGAAATGTCCACTGCTGCCTGCTCGGCACTAAGAGCATGAACAAGATAGCCTTGACATCCCTTTCGCAACACTTGTCGGGCACGAGCTGCATTCACAAAAATATTCTTTGACTTCTTCAATTTGGGACCTCCTCGAAATGATACTTCCTCTCGCTCAGGGGCTTTGAAAGTGACTTTCTTCTGAGTGCAGTCAATATGGGCATGGTTCTTAGACAACCAGTCCATACCAAGAATAATGTCAAAGTCACTCATAGCAATCGGGATCAGATCAGCCGCGAACCGATGGTCATCGAGTTCGACCGCGCAATTCTTATACAGATAATGAGACGTAAGTACTTGATCACCCGCGGCTTGGATTCGATAGGGTGATTTCAGCCGGATAGGACCATGGTCTAATCCCTTTGCAAATTTCTTAGATATAAAGGAGTGGCTGGCGCCACTATCAAACAACACGTTTGCGGGTATACAACATACAAGAATAGCGCCTGAATTATGCAAAGCTTCAAATATGCAGCAATATAATATTTATCAAATTAGTATTGCATAATTTTAAATCATACCAGCCACGACGTCTCCAGCTTCCTCAACTGCAGCATCGGTCATCACATGCACACGCGCATTCGAGCGCTGACGTTGGTTCCTCTGCTGCTGACCACCATGCTCACGACAATCTCTCAGAATATGCCCAGTCTTTCCACATCCAGCACAAGCAGCTCCCTTATCAGGAAAATCCCTAATTATAATGACCAGTCTTGCCGCAACCAAAGCACTTACCAGCTTGTACATAGCACTCGCCCAAATGATTCTTCTGACAATGGGGACACATGGGAATGGCCTGCTGCTGCTGTCCTTGGTTTCCTTGATTATTTCTCTGATTATTCTGATTCTGCCCACGGCGCTGTCCACGATTCTGATTTCCTCTTTGGTTCTGATTCTGCTGTCTACCTTGCCTCCCATGAAAATTCTGTCTAGTCATTTTCCTGCTCCTTTATCACCGGAAGTGTCCCTTCCTCTTTCTGGCCCACGGTCGCATCGCGACGAATGATATCCTTCTCGATCCGATAACATGCATCAACGAGCGCCTCAAAATCAGCAGAGATAACATTTACCAACCAAGTGCGAATCCTTGGGTTCAGCCCACTCTCAAACTTCACCATCTTAGATTCCTCATCATTCATCGTAGCAGGAGAAACCTACCCAAAGCCAGAAACTTGCTCACATATTCAGACACAGTCATACCAGGTTCTTGCTTCAACATTTCAAAATCATGCCTCTTTTGCATCTTTACTGACGGGGGGAAATAAAACTTGTTGAACTCTTGGATGAATCTCTCCCATGGAATAGGTCGGGGCAAGGGTTGCAGCTTAGCCTTCCACCACTGGTTCGCCTCACCAAGGAGGAAAGGCCTCACAGCTTGGGTTTTCATATTATCAGGGGCTCCATTTAATTCAAAACAGTTCTCCACTTCATCTAGCCATTTTTCAGCCATATCAGGGTCAGACTTGCCTTCAAAAGGTGGTACATTCGCTCGCTTGAGCTTCTCAAAATAATACTGCGCATCTCTTATCGGTTCATAAGGAGGAGGAGGGGCAACTTGCTGAATCATTCCCTGGCCAATCTGAGTTACGGTCTGACAGAATGCTTGGAAATCCGGAATAAGTAGTGGTACTTGCGGAAGAGGGTTTCCTTGAGCTGGTGGGGGATTTTCATTCTGCGGTGGAGGAGGAGGCGGTGGATTCTGATTCTGAGGAGGAGGTGGAGGGACTTGATCTTGAGGTTGTGGAGGGTTGGGTTCGGGTGCATGGGCAGCATCTCTGCGAGGTCTACCACGAGTCCGAACCATCTGTATACGGAGCAGAAAGATATATTTATGTATATATAGATTGAGATGACTGACTGAATTTAGACATGCTCGGAAAAGGAATTTAAAGCAGGACAAAGAGTCAATATGCGACATATCAGGCTAGCAGATCAACCAAGGGGACCCTATTTCCAATCTAAGTTGTCTCAGCTAAGGCCATCTTTCTTCTAAGATCATGACTTAATTCTAAGATCACTTCTTAGTTTTCTAAGATCATAACTTAGCTTCTACGTTCTGCCCGAATCTAGAGCATGGGCTCTGATACCACCTGTAGCGCCCCGTACTCGGCTACCCCTCGTACGGTGCACCCGCCATACTTTTCCTTTCGGAAAAGTACAAGCGTCGATACTTAACTCGTAAAACCCATGGATAAGCATGGATTACAAAGTCACGATCTTAATAGGTAGATAAAAATACGGCAGAATTTGAACCTTAATCCGAAAGCGTCAAATCGCGAATACATAGCAAAATTATACAAACTTAACCGATAGCAAACTACACCGCGAAATTATACAAACATTATCCGGAAAGAGTCCGAAAGTAGCTAAGTCCCAAGATGTCCCAAAGGCTCATCAAAAGCTTCCATCATCGTTCTCTTAACAGTGACTTCAACAACCTATGGGTATGGTATTCTTGGCTCATCATCAACCCACTTGACTTCATTACCTGGCTCTGGGGGGAAAAATAAATGGGTGAGCGACAAAGTCGCCAGCAAGTATACAATAACACCGTACAATAAAGAGAAAACGGCATACAAGAATCAACCCCAATTCCTTAAGTTAAAACATACCTGCCAATACCTTTCCGAAGCATCATACTTAAGTCATATCAACACTTAGCTAAGATCTAAACGTCATCACTTAGTTAGATTTCTACATGCTATAACCAAACCTTACTTCTATGAAAAGGTATCATGCATAATGTGTATGGAAATGTGAATGCAATGCAAATGTAACGGGAAACATTCTTCTTTCTTTAAGACATGCTCATAAAAATGCTGTTGAACTTTCTTTCTTTCTTTTAAATCATGCTCATCATAAAACAAGAGAGTGTGTGCCAGCCTATTATATCGGGCATGACTCGGTTCTTATAACATGATCACCTTCAGGTCTATTTATACCAGACCTGGCTCGGTTCTTATACTCTTCAGACCTATTATACCGGGCCTGGATCGGTTCTTATATTTCATCAGACCTATTATACCGGGCCTGGATCGGTTCTTATACTTCTTCAGATCAATTAACCCCGGATCTGTAGCGGGTTAAGCTGGCCAGAAGGGACGAAATTCTTTCAAAACAGAAACTTTATATAAAACATCGATAAATCATGAGCATGGAACATATGAGCATGTCAATGCAAGTGCATGAGATGCAACATGGTAAATGCACTTATAACATCATGAACAACTTTCTTCATGGGTTGGGAAACGATCCAGCAGCATGTCCTGTATTGTCCGGCCTTTAAAATCAACCTTTTGAGCCTATTTTCCAGAAGAAACTATAAATATGGACATGCACCACATGATCTTAGCTACATTCTGTACCAATTTCATGCGATTTCGACAAGCGTAGGTTCCTCAATCAAAATAATTCCCAACAAGGGTACAACAGAAATTCTGCTGCACTCTCACCTCCATTCCTTACCTTGTCTCCATCCATAAACTCATTATGGGGCACACTTAGCACCTGGAAATCTTTCCTATTTCCTTTATGAACAATATTTAAATGCCCATTCACCAAAACAAGTCAAAATAAATGCGATACAATTCATACGAGCACAAAGGGTCATCTGTCCTGTTTTCCAGAATGTTTACACCAATTTTCCCTTAATGGTTTACCATCAAGATCAATAGATAAAATCAATTTCTTTACATGGATACTTAGCTCTATGTCTTAAGTACTTCCTGTAAAAATTTCAGGTCAATCCAAGATGTTTAAGGTACTTAAATAATTTTTCTCCCTAAGGTGGTACGACCAGCAACTGTTTTGACCCCTTGATACTAAAAATTCATTTCTGACCAATCCACAAATGATTTTCCAGAAATTCCAACGCCACAATAAACTAGACATAATAAGCTACGACCACACCAAAAATAAGCTCAATCCAACGTTTAGAAGGTCCTTAACTAAGTCCATCAATTTGGCATAAAATCTGTCCAGAATTCTGTTTTCAACCGACATGCATAGAAGTATCCTTTCCTTCCTCATTTTCGTTCTTTAGCCTATAATCCAAGTTAATGGTCATTCAATATACATAATAAGGCTTCCCTATACTAATTCAAGTCTGTTTTTAGCATGCAAAAGTCGTTTCATATGGGCTGTTCATTCCTTCTAAACAAAACAGTCCCCTAGTCCAACAATTTCACATATTAAAATCACTAAAAATGCTAGGTTTCATACCAATCATGTATCCTTCAATATCAAACATAGGGCAGTCCCTAATCCATCACTTTTAACTCTTATTTCAAGTTTAAACATGCTTTATATTACAACATAAGAGAGGTCTATTATCCATCCTTTCAAAACATAAGAAAAGGTAACAACTTAGGCATATTTTCACTAAAATCATGTCTTAAGCTTCTAGACATTCAAGTATGCACATAATCACATATATTGTAGGGGTTTTAAAGTATACTTGCCTCTTCAAGCTAAAGCTCTTGTCTTTGCTTGGTTATGAAGTGAGATGTGATGAAATTCCTTCTCCTTCCTTTCCTGGAGCAATACACGGTTTTGGTGAAAGTGAAAGGATTCATGTTAGCTTCATTCATTCTTATCAAAATAAGAATTCACTTAAGGGAACTTGGAATAGGACTTACCTAGATGTCCTTCTTGAGTCCTTGAAGTTGAAGTTAAACTCCTATCCTTCAAGAAGTTGGGGCCGAAATCTTCGTGAGGGGATGGAAATTGTCTAAGTGTTTGCTCTTTGCATGAGAGAAGGATAGATGTTTTCTAGAATGGTTTGATTTAAACTTTAAAACATGGTTAGGGACTTAGGAGAGGGGGGTACGGTTTTGGAGGGGATTTTCTGTGAGGGTTTATGGGCTATTTCTTTAATGTTAATCAAGGTTTAAGTTAGTATAACCTTGGTTACTTTATTCCAAAACTATAGTTACTTTTGTGCTAACCCAAGTTACTTTTATTAAATCATGGTTACATTAACCTTGGTTTAGAGAAAAAGTAACCATGGTAGGATTTAAAAATCCTCCATGTCTAGACACTAAGGGGGGGCGGGTTTTTGGTTGGGGGTCTTTATGACCTCAACCATACTACTTCCTTCTTTAATGAGTTGTCTAACTTGTTCCTAAATGCATGTCTATTTTATTTTCTATTTATTCTTTTGCATAATAACTTCTGTCTATTATTTTAACTAATAAAATTGGCTAGAGATTTCTAGAACATCTCCATGTATAGGCCGAAATTTTGGGCCTCTTAGGCATCTTGATATTCCTTGTAATTTTGATTCATATACCATATGTTGCCTATATTTTATTGTATTCCAAGATTAGCATATGTATGTATACAATACGTACACGGCCTATGTGTACCATGTATTTATACATTCCCTACATATATCATATATACGCACATACTATATATTGGTATGGTTTATATCACTCTATATTTCATAGGACTATCTCAAGAGTATTTAAGTAAAAAGAGTTACGTGGACTTAAGTACACGCTCTAAAAGAAATTGTCGCTTTTCATTCCATCTCATATTCTAGTTTTTACGTACCTGATGTTGGGGTACAACAGCATTTGGCGTTCTATTTCAATCATTTCCACTAGCCCGGGATCTCGGGTCGTACATTCTTCCTCCCCTTATAAAAAGTTTCGTCCTCGAAACTTAGGGGTTGTATCGATTTTGTCCTAATGATTAAATACTAATTCTAGTGTCATTTCTTAATTCGCCTTTGATTCAACTAATATTTGCCAACTTATGATAAAATTTTTCAACTTAAAACATGTGCCAAAATAATCATAAAAACACTGCCAATTTTTCTCACAATCAATCCCACATAATTTGGAGAACAAATTGGGTCTCATTCATGACCATAAAATCGGCTGACTCATTCCTTCACATGCTGAAATCTTCAGCATGTGCAATATTCTAGACATATTCAAAATATTGCCATAGTGGTATTATATCAATCCCTTGAAAATGAAGAGCCAAATATATCAAAATTAAGATGCAATTTTCGGCCACTATTCACATGTGCTGAAAATTTTCAGCATGGGTTGCATTTTTGAAATCTTTCCTTGTGTGTTGCCCCCTTCAAAGTCACCCATCATGTGTGGCTTATTTTTCACAAATTAAAATGACAAATAAGTGTCAAATAAGCTCCACCTAAGCTCCATCATGGCTGAAGTGTCGTGTGATATGGCATATACATGTGCTGAATTTATTTTTGCAAAATTTGTAAAATAGTGCACAATAATTATACACATATGGTATATTCCAATCAGCCCTTAATTCAATTTTCTAGAACACTTTAAGATGTATGACATATGTAAAAAGTGTCTAGATACATGTCATATGATGTGCCAAAAATGTTCCAAGTGTTGTGTACGTAGAAAACCGAATTTTCGATATTTATCGATTACCCGATTTTTCTCTAATTAAATTCCAACTTTTTACACATGTTTATATATTATGTTACACATAATATATATAATATAAACTTTAATTCTCAGCACTTGGATGGTCTAAAGTGGCGCCATTAACATGTGACAAAATTAAAATTGGAATCTTCATATTTTGGCATTAATGTGGGGTGATTTGTGTGTGTCAACATGGAAAGAATTTTTGGCTGAAAATATTGTCATGTGCACGAAATGTTTATGATTTTTGAGGTGTAGGGGCTGGCCATCTATTTATGGCAAGTACGTGACACGTTGGCGAAGTTTCGGTACTCGTCTGATACGACAATTTTCGGTTTAGAACCTTTTAACGTGTCGTATTTGTAGATATAAGGGGGTTTGAGTGATTTCAAAATAAGTGACTTAAATGCATGATATATATAAAACGTGTACATGTATGCATGATACTTTGCTATTACTTGCCTTATTTAGCTTATATATTATGTTGCCGTACTAACAAGCCATGAAGCATTAAAGCTTACATCATATGGCAAACATTTGTTGTGTTATACTATTTTCAGGTGCCACCATTAATGAAGTAAACTAGTTCATTAAGTGAAGTACTTAGTTTAATAAACTAAGTAGTTCATTAAAGGAAGCCACATTTGGAAAAGGCACAAAGGCAACAAGGCTAAGGAAGCCACATTTGGAAAAGGCACAAAGGCACATACATTTTCAGATTTTTTGAAAAAGGCACATACACATGTATTCCAACGTACTACCGACACGTTATATATTTTACGTACGTACGTTAACGTCACACCACTATACTTAACTCATATTTATGAGTATATTCAGGTCTTATATCATATGATATAAGATATGGTGATGACAAATTAAATACGACACGATAAAAGGTTCTAAACCGAAATTTGTCGTATCGGGCAAATACCGAAACTTCGCCAACGTGTCACGTACTTGCCATAAATAAATGACCAGCCCCTATACTTCAAAAATTGATGAAAATTTCGTGCACATGACAGAAAATTCAGCCAAAAATATTTTCCATGTTGGCACACACAAATTACTCCACATTAAGGCCAAAATGTGAAGATTCCAAGTTTAATTTTTGTCACATGTAAATGGTACCACTTTAGACCAGCCAAGTGCTGATATTTAAAGTATATTATATATATTATGTATAACATAATATATATAACATGTGCAAAAGTTGGAATTTAAATTAGAGAAAAATCGGGTAATCGATAAATATCGAAAATTCGGTTTTCTACGCACACAACACATGGAACGTTTTTAGTATTTCATGTGACACGTATCTAGATACTTTTTACTATGATATACATCTTAAAGTGTTCTAGAAAATTAAATTAAGGGCTGATTGGAATATAACATGTGTGTATTATTAAATATGCATTATTTTACAAAGTTAGCAAAAATAAATTTCAGCACATACACAAGCATTTCCAACGCCACCTACAGCTGATATGGAGCTTACTTGGAGCCTTGTTGACACATTGATTGGTCAAGGATCAATCATACAATGTTGGTGAATTGAAGAGAGAAGCTACAAATGGTAAGAATTCAAAATTTGTCTCTTTTATATCACATGCTGAAAATTTCAGCATGCTACAACAAGCTGGCCGAATTCTTGACATTATTGTGACATATTTCATCATTTTTATTGTGTGATTGATTGGAAGAAGAAATGGAAATGATGATTTGAATATTATTTAAATCAATAAAAGTGTGATATTCTACATATCACACATGCTGAAATTTTTCAGCATGTGTGAAGACATGGTGGCCGAATTTAGGAGCTTGAAAGTGTCCAAGTTCATTTCTCATGTGATAGCAATACTTACCATAACTTGGTGATTCATTTTATAAAGAAAAAAAATCAAAGAAAATTTGGCATTATTTTGAATAAAATTGAATGATGCACATGTTGAAAATTCAGCATGGCAATATGACATAATGGCCGAAATTATGCCTTAGTTGGGAAGGATTTTTGTCTTGAAATTTATGTAAATTATCTTATGATTTATGGAAGTTATTTTGTGATGATTTTTGGCACATGTTTAAGTGAAATTCTCAGATTTTTCCAAGTCATCAATGATGACAACATCCATCCAATAAGAAGGTGCCAAGTAAGCGAAGCTTAAATGATCATCCAATAAGAAGATGCCAAGTAAGCAAGACATTGTCACAATGATGTCTTACACTCTCTAAAGGACTTAAAAGATAATTTTCAAGAGGGGGAGGCACTACAAGGGGGACGGCTGCACTCATTAAAAGGAAAGAGAAGAGAGCAAACAAAACAAGAACAAGCATTGCAAATCAAAGTGATCAAAAAGCCTAGCTCTTCTTCTTCTACATCCTCTTTGTTTCTCTCTTCTTGTAAGCCTATTGTATTCATATCTTTCAATCTTGAATAGGCTTGACATAGATCACCACTAAATATATATCTTTGTAAAAGATTGATCAAGGTGTGATCAATCTTCATTCTTGCGAGGTGGTGGTGTTCGTGCAAATTGTATTTGTTATACAAGGTTTGTAAAGGGTTGGAGTTAGGTGTAACTCTATCAACCCTGTGGTAAGGTGTATTGCGTGTGTGTGATTAGTGTGAACCAAGGAAGGTGCTCCTTGAAGACTGGAGTAGGTTGTTTATAACCGAACCAGTATAAAATTCTTAGTGCCATTTACTTTCTGCATTTACTTTTCAGTTACTGCACTGATTATCCTTCTTGTTCGCATTCGTATAAATAGTTAACGAATTTCAAAAATCACAAAATTTCCAGAAATATACTCACACGCTCTAGGGTTAATTTGGCACAAGTTTCAACCCTTTTGGATAAGTATAATCAATCAAACATCAAAAGTTCTGAGACTAGTGCAGTCTGATTTTCAGACTTGCAAAGGTTGAGACTTTGATTGTAGTTGACCTACTTCCCAAAAGAATATTGCAAAACTGTTTCAACCCACTTAAATATAGTGTATAAGGAGTTAGTGGTCAAAGTTGCAGAGCATTTGGACGTTCACACAAATAGGAATAAATTTTTCAAAACCATCTACCGTTTCTGGCAGATTCGAGCAATCTGAGAACCAACGGTTTTTGAAGGGGTTAAAGGTTGAATTTTAATTTGAAATTTTTAGGGGACCCTCATAACATCAGAGGCTATGTTCTCTCAAAATTTCATAATTTTTGGAGACCTATAACCTGGTTTTAAAAACGTTTTAAACTAGTCCTGAAAACAGAATCTGTTTTCAGAAGTTGAATTGTTTAGGTTCAAACAAATTTTAAAAACCACACTTTCCGCACCACCTATTCAACCCCCTAGCCCCCTTCTAGTGGTGCCTTGCAGATCCTACAAGTGGTATCAGAGAACAGGAACACTCACTTCAAGGAATCCAACGATTCAGTGAGATGGCAACCACAAATCTCAAAACCGAGCAAGAAGGTATGTCGAGCCAAAGGCCTCCACTTTTTGACGGTGAGTCGTTTATTCAGTGGAAACTTAGAATGAAGCTTTTTCTTATGGCTATAGATATAGATCTTTGGTCAATCATTGAAGATGGTCCTTATGTCCCATCTAAGGTATCCACCGTAGACGGAGTCACATTAGAAGTTGTTAAAACTAGACAAGAATATACGAGTGATGATAAAAAGAAACTTAGTATGAATGCTAGGGCTATGCAATTGCTTCTAAACGGATTAAGTAAAAGTGAGTCTAGTTATGTGTCAAACTGTTCGAGTGCACAAGAAATGTGGAGGATACTAGAAATGAAACACGAAGGCACGAGTCAAGTAAAAGAGTCAAAATAAACATGCTCATGTCCACACTTGAGTAGTTTAAATTATTGCCTAATGAGTCTATTGTTGATATGGATCTTCGTTTGACTAACATTTACAACTCTCTAGAGTCTCTTGGTAAAGCTTTTACCACGCAGGAGAAGGTACAGAAAGTCCTATGAAGTCTTCCATCCGAATGGGATCCAAAAGTGACCGCTATAGAAGAAAGCAAAGAAACTAAGTCAATAAAGATGGAAGAATTAATCGGATCACTTAAAGTCTATGAGAATAAACTCACCATACGGAAATCGGAGTCATCTAAACAAGGTAAAGCTATTGCTTTTAAATCAAATGAATACGTCTCCCCTCCCTCCGATCACGTAGATGATAGTGATTCTGAATCAGATAATGATGACCTAATTCTATTGGCTAAAGGATTAAGAAAATTTATGAGAAGGTCATTTAGAAACAAAAATAAGGGCACTACAACCAAGAGAAATAAAAACAAGTCAAATGATAAAGACGTTAAATGTTATGAATGTGGCAAACTCGGACACTTATCATATGACTGCCCCAATAAAGAAAAGCAAACAAATAAATACTCTGACAAGGAGCGGAAAAAAATAGACTCGTCTCAGAACCCAAACAAAAGAAACGTGCTCTAAAGGCCTCCACCTGGAGTGATTCATCTGATTCTGAAACTGAGACCGAAGAGGAGACTGCACAAGCATGCTTTGCATCCAAAGCATCTAATGAGGTATCATCTGATTCTGACTCTGACTCTGAACCATCTTATGAAGATCTCTTTAGTCAGTATTTAGAACTGCATAAATTTATTAAGACTCTCGCTAAGGAAAAGAAGCGATTAATTGAAGACAAAAACTGTTAGAATCTTCTAACGAGATCTTGTTGCTCAATTAAGCGATTCAAAGAAAGAGTCATCATGTGTCATTACTGCATTAAAGACAGAGATTTCATCATTGACCACTCAAAATAATGAAATGAAATCCGAGATTTCAAGTTTGAAATCAAGGAATACCGATTTAGAGAAAATGATGAAACAGTTTGATACGGGGTCCAACATGCTGCATCGCATTAATTATCACAAAAGCATGACAGCGACAAAACGGGTTTGGGATATGTTGATACAAATAAAGTATCAACCAAACCAACCAAGTTTGTGGTGTCTAAGAAAGTAGACACCCCTAAGCCTCAAGTGGCGTCTAAGATGACGCATAAGGCGCCCCTTTCCTCATCACGCCCCACTTCTTCTTCATAACATGTGAAATATAACTTTGTACCATATAGATATGAAAAAAAAGAACAATGCATACACGAAATTCATATCATCCACGCACTACGCACACACACACACAAGAATATATCAAAAACGTCCTTCATTTAGTGAGTATAGAGGAGTCCTTGGGCAAAGGCCCAAAGTGCATGCACCACATGTCTACTATGTCGCACCTTCATCTACATTCTTGCCATTTGATAGACCGAGAAGGATCACCCAAGTATGGGTACCGAAAGGTACTTTTACCAAGAGGTGATTAACTAACTCGAAAGGACCCAAAGTTAAAAGGGTACCTAAATCATCTTTGCACATTGCAGGGAGCCCACACATCGAAAGATACATCTATTCAGTGGTTCCTTGATAGTGGATGCTCGAGACACATGACGGGTGACCCGAGCCTATTCACCAAACTAAAGAAGGTCACAAAAGACGGATCCGTGACCTTTGGAGACAACAACGAAGGCAAGATCATCGGGAAAGGTACGATTGGAAATCCAAACACTCTCCAAATCTCAAACGTATTTTGGTAAGAAAATTATCCTACAATCTTCTTACATTTCTCAATTTGTTGACAATGGTTTTAATGTGTGCTTTAATCACCCTTACTGCAACATAATAAAAAAAATGGAGAAACCGTTTTAAAAGGAAAACGAGAAGGTAACATCTTTACGCTTTCTATGGATGATGTAGTAGACGCTAAAGTTAAATGTTTTAAGTCAAATGAACCCAATGTGAATTTATGGCATAGACGTTTAGGACACATTGGCATTTCCACACTAGAAAAGCTTCAACGAAAGAACCTAGTACGGGGATTGCCTAAGCTTGATTTCGACAACTTTCAGTTGTGTGAATCTTGCATAAAAGGCAAACAAACACGTGAGTCACTTAAGCCTAAAAACGAAATAAGCACGACTAGAATCTTAGAACTATTACATATTGATTTGTTTGGTCCTAGGCGCCACTATGCATGCACGATTCTACGGTGCTATCATCCTTATGTGCAAGAAATAAAGTCCAAGTATAACGAAAAAAGTCATCAACAATCACGCATGCATAGTGGCGCCCACCAAGGCTTGTAGTGCGACTAGGACCAAATAAATCAATATGCAATAGTTATAAGATTCTAGTCGTGCTTATTTTGTTTTTAGGCTTAAGTGACTAACGTGTTGTTTGCCTTTTATGCAAAATTCACACAACTGAAAGTTGTCTAAATCAAGCGTAGGCAATCCTCGTACTAGGTTCTTTTGTTGCAGTTTTTCTAGTGTGGAAATGCCAATGTGTCCTAAACGTCTATGCCATAAATTCACATTGGGTTCATTTGACATAAAACACTTAACTTTAGCATCTACTACATCATCCATAGAAAGCGTAAAAATATTACCTTCTCGTTTTCCTTTTAAAACGGTTTCTCCATTTTTATTTATTATGTTGCAATAAGGGTGAGTAAAATACACATTAAAACCATTGTCAACAAATTGAGAAATGCTAAGAAGATTGTAGGATAAGTTGCTTACCAAAAATACGTTGGAGATTTGGAGTGTGTTTGGATTTCCAATTGTACCTTTCCCGATGATCTTACCTTCGTTGTTGTCTCCAAAGGTCACGGATCCGCCTTTTGTGACCTTCTTTAGTTTGGTGAATAGGCTCGGGTCACCCGTCATGTGTCTCGAGCATCCACTATCAAGGAACCACTTAATAGATGTATCTTTCGATGTGTGGGCTCCCTGCAATGTGCAAAGATGATTTAGGTACCCTTTTAACTTTGGGTCCTTTCGAGTTAGTTAATCACCTCTTGGTAAAAGTACCTTTCGGTACCCATACTTGGGTGATCCTTCTCGGTCTATCAAATGGCAAGAATGTAGATGAAGGTGCGATATAGTAGACATGTGGTGCATGCACTTTGGGCCTTTGCCCAAGGGCTCCTCTATACTCATTGAATGAAGGACGTTTTTGATATGTCCTTGTGTGTGTGCGTAGTGCGTGGATGATATGAATTTCGTGTATGCATTATTCTTCTCTTTTCATATCTATATGGTACAACGTTATATTTCACATGATATGAAGATGAAGTGGGGCGTGATGAGGAAAGGGGCGGCTTTTGCGTCATCTTAGACGCCACTTGAGGTTTAGGGGTGTCTATTTTGTAGACACAACAAACTTAGTTGTTTTGGTTGATACTTCATTAGTATCAACGTATCCCAGTCCAGTTTTGTCGCTGTCATGCTTTGTGGTAATATAATACGATGCAGCATGTTGGACCCCGTATCAAACTGTTTCATCATTTTCTCTAAATCGGTATTCCTTGATTTCAAAATTTGAAATCTCGGATTTTATTTCATTATTTTGAGTGGTTAATGATGAAATTTCTGTCTTTAATGCAGTAATGACACATGATGACTCTTTCTTTGAATCGCTTAATTGAGCGACGAGACTCTCGTTAGAAGATTCTAACAGTTTCTTGTCTTCAATTAATCGCTTCTTTTCC
The DNA here is from genome assembly GCA_036186865.1 of Eustoma russellianum. Classification (NCBI taxonomy): domain Eukaryota; kingdom Viridiplantae; phylum Streptophyta; class Magnoliopsida; order Gentianales; family Gentianaceae; genus Eustoma; species Eustoma russellianum. Next base: position 12,905,368 of record AP025072.1, on the reverse strand, counting down.
TTAGCGAGAGTCTTAGTAAATTTATGCAGTTCTAAATACTGACTAAAGAGATCTTCATAAGATGGTTCAGAGTCAGAGTCAGAATCAGATGATACCTCATTACATGCTTTGGATGCAAAGCATGCTTGTGCAGTCTCCTCTTCGGTCTCAGTTTCAGAATCAGATGAATCACTCCAGGTGGAGGCCTTTAGAGCACGTTTCCTTTGTTTGGGTTCTGAGACGAGTCTATTTTTTTTCCGCTCCTTGTCAGAGTATTTATTTGTTCGCTTTTCTTTATTGGGGCAGTCATATGATAAGTGTCCGAGTTTGCCACATTCATAACATTTAACGTCTTTATCATTTGACTTGTTTTTATTTCTCTTGGTTGTAGTGCCCTTATTTTTGTTTCTAAATGACCTTCTCATAAATTTTCTTAATCCTTTAGCCAATAGAATTAGGTCATCATTATCTGATTCAGAATCACTATCATCTACGTGATCGGAGGGAGGGGAGACGTATTCATTTGATTTAAAAGCAATAGCTTTACCTTGTTTAGATGACTCCGATTTCCGTATGGTGAGTTTATTCTCATAGACTTTAAGTGATCCGATTAATTCTTCCATCTTTATTGACTTAGTTTCTTTGCTTTCTTCTATAGCGGTCACTTTTGGATCCCATTCGGATGGAAGACTTCATAGGACTTTCTGTACCTTCTCCTGCGTGGTAAAAGCTTTACCAAGAGACTCTAGAGAGTTGTAAATGTTAGTCAAACGAAGATCCATATCAACAATAGACTCATTAGGCAATAATTTAAACTACTCAAGTGTGGACATGAGCATGTTTATTTTTGACTCTTTTACTTGACTCGTGCCTTCGTGTTTCATTTCTAGTATCCTCCACATTTCTTGTGCACTCGAACAGTTTGACACATAACTAGACTCACTTTTACTTAATCCGTTTAGAAGCAATTGCATAGCCCTAGCATTCATACTAAGTTTCTTTTTATCATCACTCGTATATTCTTGTCTAGTTTTAACAACTTCTAATGTGACTCCGTCTACGGTGGATACCTTAGATGGGACATAAGGACCATCTTCAATGATTGACCAAAGATCTATATCTATAGCCATAAGAAAAAGCTTCATTCTAAGTTTCCACTGAATAAACGACTCACCGTCAAAAAGTGGAGGCCTTTGGCTCGACATACCTTCTTGCTCGGTTTTGAGATTTGTGGTTGCCTTCTCACTGAATCGTTGGATTCCTTGAAGTGAGTGTTCCTGTTCTCTGATACCACTTGTAGGATCTGCAAGGCACCACTAGAAGGGGGGGTTGAATAGTGGGTGCGGAAAATGTGGTTTTTAAAATTAGTTTGAACCAAAAACCCAACTTCTGAAAACAATTTCTGTTTTCAGGACCAGTTTTTAAAACGTTTTGAAAATTAGGTCTCAGGTCTTCAAAAATTCTGAAATTTGGAGAGAACTTAGACTCAGATGTTATGAGTATCTCCTAAAAATGTCAGATTAAAATTCAACCTCTAACCCCTTGAAAAATCGTTGGTGGTCAGATTGCGCAAATCTGCCAGAACCGATACACTGATTTGAAAAATTAATTCCTATTTGTAGTTAACTCCAATTGATCTGAAATTTTAACCACTAACCCCTTATATGTTGTATTTAAATGGGTTGAAACAGTTTTGAAAAATTCTTTCAGAAGTTAGTCAAATACACTCAAAGTCTCAACCTTTGCAAGCCTGAAAATCAGACTGCACTAGTCTCAGAACTTTGGATGTTTGATTGACTTATACTTATCCAAAAGGGTTGAAACTTGCGCCAAAAGCACCTTCAAACGTGTGGCTATGTTTTTGGTTCGTGATTTTTGAAAGTCTTTTACTATTTTTACAAATGCGAACAAAAAGAATAATCTGTGCAGTAACTGAAAGTAAATGCTGAAAGTAAATGACACAAGAATTTTATACTGGTTCGGTTATAAACAACCTACTCTAGTCTTCAAGGAACACCTTCCTTGGTTCACACTAATCACACACACGCAATACACCTTACCACAGGGTTGATGGAGTAACACACCAACTCCAACCCTTTACAAACCTTGTACGGTGAATACAATTTGCACGAACACCACCACCTCTCAAGAATGAAGATTGATCACACCTTGATCAATCTTTTACAAAGATATATAATGAGTGGTGGTCTATATAAAGCCTATTCAAGATTGAAAGATATGAATACAATAGGCTTACAAGAAGAGAGAAAGAAAGAGAATATAGAAGAAGAAGAGCTAGGCTTTTTGATCACTTTTTATTTGCAAATGCTTGTGCTTGTTTTGTTTGCTCTCTTCTTTCTTTTTAATGATGTTGCAGCCGTCCCCTTGTGAGTACCTCCCCCTCTTGAAAATTATCTTCTAAGTCCTTGGGAGGATGTAAGACATCATTGTGACAAGGTCTTGCTTACTTGACATCTTCTTATTGGATGATCATTTAGGCTTCGCTTACTTGGCACCTTCTTATTGGATGAATATTGTCATCATTGATGACTTGGAAAAATCTGAGAATTACACTTAAACATGTGCCAAATCATCACAAATAATTTCCATAAATCATAAGATATATCACATAGATTTCAAGACAAAAATCCCTTCCTTCCTAAGGCAAAAAATCGGCCATCAAGTCATATTGCCATGCTGAATTTTCAGCATGTGAATCATTCCATTTCATTCAAAATAATGCCAATTTTACTTTGATTTTTCTTTAGAAAAATGAATCACCGATTGATGTTAATTATTCCTATCACATGAGAAATGAATATGGACACTTTTTAGCTCATATATTCGGCCACACAAGTCTCACACATGCTGAAAATTTTCAGCATGTGTGATATAAAATATCACACTTTATTAATTTAAATAATATTCAATTCATTTCCATTTCTTCTTCCAATCAATCACACAATAAAAGATGATGAAATATATCACATTCAAGTCACAAAAATCGGCCAGCTTGTTTAGCATGCTGAAATTTTCAGCATGTGATATAAGAGAGACAATTTTGAATTCTTACCATTTGTAGCTTCTCTCTTTAATTCACCAACATTGCATGATTAATCCTTGATCAATCAATATGCCAACAAGGCTCTAAATAAGCTCCATCTCAGCTGTAGGTGGCGTTGGATATGTATGTGCATGTGCTGAAATTTATTTTTGCTAACTTTGTAAAATAATGCACATTTAATATACACACATGTTATATTCCAATCAGCCCTTAATTTAATTTTCTAGAACACTTTAAGATGTATAACATAAGTAAAAAGTGTCTAGATACGTGTCACATGATGTACCAAAAACGTTCCATGTGTTTGTGCGTAGAAAACCGAATTTTCGATATTTATCGATTACCCGATTTTTCTCTAATTTAAATTCCAAATTTTGCACATGTTACATATATTATTTTATACATAATATATATAATATATACTTTAAATCTCAGCACTTGGCTGGTCTAAAGTGGTACCATTAACATGTGACAAAATTAAACTTGGAATCTTCACATTTTGGCCTTAATGTGGGGTGATTTGTGTGTGCCAACATGGAAAGTATTTTTGGCTGAATTTTTCATGTAACCCACCAAAGTTTTATGGAATTTTGAAGTATAGGGGCTGGCCGTTTATTTATGGCAAGTACGTGACACGTTGGCGAAGTTTCGGTATTCGCCCGATACGACAATTTTCAGTTTAGAACCTTTTATCGTGTCGTATTTGATTTGTCATCACCATATCTTATATCATATGATAAGACCTGAATATACTCATAAATATGAGTTAAGTATAGTGGTGTGACGTTAACGTACGTACGTAAAATATATAACGTGTCGGTAGTACGTTGGAATACATGTGTATGTGCCTTTTTCAAAAAATCTGAAAATATATGTAATATATGTATATGTGGCGTGTATAATTAAGAGGGGAGGAGGAGAAAACTTTCCTTCCTTAGATTTGTTGCCTTTGTGCCTTTTCCAAATGTGGCTTCCTTTAATGAACTACTTAGTTTAATAAACTAAGTACTTCACTTAATGAACTAGTTTAGTTCATTAATAGTGGCACCTGAAAATAGTATAGACACAACAAATGTTTGCCATATGATGTAAGCTTTAACGCTTCATGGCTCGTTAGTCCGGCAACATTATATAAGCTAAATAAGGCAAGTATTAGCAAAGTATCATGCATACATGTACACGTTTGTATATATATCATGCATTTAAGTCACTTATTTTGAAATCACTCAAACCCCATTTTCTCTACACGTTGATGACATTATTTTCGGTTCTACCTCACATAAACTTGTTGAAGATTTTGAAAATTGCATGAAATCCGAATTTGAAATGTCTATGGTTGGCAAACTTAACTATTTTCTTGGCTTGCAGATTAAGCAAACGAGTAAAGGCATTCACATAAGCCAAGCTAAATATGTAAATGACATGATTAAATAGTTCAACTTTGAAAATTTAAAACCATCCCCCACCCCTATGAGTGTCACCACTAAATTGGATAAGGATGAACATGGTAAAGATTTTGATAATGCCTTATATAGATCTATGATTGGTTCCTTGCTATATCTTACTGCTAGTAGGCATGATATCATGTTCAGTATATGCATGTGTGCACGTTTTCAAAGTCAACCTAAGGTGTCTCACTATAATGCGGTAAAAAGAATATTCCGCTATATTAAGCACACGTCCACCTTAGGCATTTGGTATGATAAAGATTGTGAATTTAATTTACATGCTTATACTGATGCAGATTACGGTGGATTAAGATAGATAGAAAAAGCACGAGCGGCACTTGCCAATTTATAGGAAACTCACTCATTTCATGGTTTTCCAAAAAGCAAGCAAGCGTTGCTTTGTCCACTACTGAGGCTGAGTACATGGCACTTAGCCTTTGCTGCACACAGTTGTTATGGATAAAACAACAACTCTCGGACTTTGGAATTACCGTAAATAAAATTCCTATATATTGTGATAGTATGAGTGCAATTAATCTGTCTAAGAACCCCGTATTACATTCTAAGGCCAAGCATATAGAAGTACGCTATCACTTTCTTCGTGATCACGTAAATAATGGTGATATCATCATAGATCACGTATGCACAGAAGCAAGTAGCTGATATCTTTACTAAAGCCTTAAATCAAGCCACATACGAAAATCTTCGACCTAAATTAGGCATGATTTCTGCTGATTTGATCTGATTTGTTTCTCTTTCCATATTTACAGGCATATTTTGATTGACTTTCCAAAATAAAGGGAGAGAGAAAGCATGATTTAAGGGGGAGAGAGATACTGATTGCATAAATCAAGGGGGAGCGGATTTGAAATTTAAAATTCAAATTTTGAATTTATGCATGATTGAAAGGGAGAACGATAGGATTTAAATCATGAGTATAGGTTATCATGAGTATAGGTTATTTTGATTGACTTTCCAAAATAAAGGGGGAGAGAAAGCATGATTTAAGGGGGAGAGAGATACTGATTGCATAAATCAAGGGGGAGCGGATTTGAAATTTAAAATTCAAATTTTGAATTTATGCATGATTGAAGGGGGAACGATAGGATTTAAATCATGAGTATAGGTTATTTTGAAAATCATCAAAAGGGGGAGATTGTAGAGAAAAAGGGGTTTGAGTGATTTCAAAATATATGATTTAAATGTGCATAAAAACGTGCATGACATAAATATGCATGACATATTGCATATAACTTGCCTTATATAGTTCATATATAATGTTGCCGTACTAACGAGCCATGAAGTTTTAAAGCTTACATCAAATGGCAAACATTTGTTGTGTTTGTACTATTTTCAGGTGCCATCATTAATGAACTAACTAGTTCATTAAGTGAAGTACTTAGTTAATTAAACTAAGGAGTTCATTAAAGGAAGCAACATTTGGACAAGGCACAAAGGCAACAAGACTAAGAAAGGAAAGTCTCCTCCTCCTCCTTCACCACATATATACACGCATATATATGCATAAAATATATATATTCAGATTTTTTAAAAGGCACATACACATATGTTCTAACGTACTACCGACACGTTATATTTTATGTACGTACGTTAACGTCACCCCCCTACTTAACTCATATTTATGATTATATTCAGGTCTTATATCATATGATATAAGTCATGGTGATGACAAATTAAATACGACACGTTAAAAGGTTCTAAACCGAAAATTGTCGTATCGGGCGAATACCGAAACTTCGCCAACGTGTCACGTACTTGCCATAAATAGATGGCCAGCCCCTACACTTCAAAAATACTCAAAAATTTCGTGGGTATGATGTTATGTGCAGCCATAAAATCATTCCATGTTGGCACACACAAATTACCCCACATTAAGGCCAAATTGTGGAGATTCCAATTTCAATTTTGTCACATGTAAATGGCGCCACTTTAAGACCAGCCAATTGCTGAATATTAAAGTTTATATTATGTATATTATGTGTAACATATATATATATAACATGTGCAAAAAGTTGGAATTTAATTAGAGAAAAATAGGGTAATCGATAAACATCGAAAATTCGGTTTTCTACGTACACAACACATGGAACATTTTTCGCACATCATACGACATGTATCTAGACTTTTTGTAGGATCTGCAAGGCACAAATAAAAGGGGGGGGGGGTTGAATAGGTGGTGCGGAAAGTGTGGTTTTTAAAATTTGTTTAAAACTAAACAACTCAACTTCTGAAAACAGATTCTGTTTTCAGGAACAGTTTTAAAACTTTTTAAAACCAGGTTAGAGGTCTCCAAAAATTCTGAAATTTTGAGATAACTTAGCCTCAGATGTTTTGAGGGTCTCCTAAAAATGTTAAATTAAAATTCAACCTTTAACCCCTTCAAAACCCGTTGGCAATCAGATTGTGCGAATCTGCCAGAAACGGTAGACGGTTTTGAAAACTTTATTCCTATTTGTGTGTAAGTCCAAATGCTCTGAAAATTTAACCCCTAACTCCTCATATACTATATTTAAGTGGGTTGAAACAGTTTTGCAAAATTCTTTTGGGAATTAGGTCAATTACAATCAAAGTTTCAACCTTTGCAAGTCTTACAATCAGACTGCACTAGTCTCAGAACGTTTGATGTTTGATCGACTTATACTTATCCAAAAGGGTTGCAACTTATGCCAAATTAACCCTAGAATGTGTGGCTATATTTCTGGAAATTTTCGTGATTTTTAAAAGTCGTTTCCTATTTTTACGAACGCCAACAAAAGAGTAAACTGTGCAGTAACAGAAAGTAAATGCTGAAAGTAAATGGCACCAAGAATTTTATACTGGTTCGGTTATCAACAACCTACTCCAGTCTTCAAGGAACACCTTCCTTGGTTCACACTAGTCACACAACACAAATACACCTTACCACAGGGTTGATGGAGTTACACACCAACTCAAACCCTTTACAAACCTTGTACGTTGAATACAATTCGCACGAACACCACCACCTAGCAAGAATGAAGATTGATCACACCTTCATCAATCTTTTGCAAAGATATGGAATATGTGGTGGTCTATATCAATCCTATTCAAGATTGAAAGATATGAATACAATAGGCTTACAAGAAGAAGAAAGAAAGAGAGTGTAGAAGAAGAAGGCTAGAACACTTTTGATCTTTGAATTTGCAACTCTTGTTCTTGTTTTTGTTTTTGTGCTTCTCCTTTCCTTTTAAGCATATGGCCGCCCCCTTGGAGTGCTCTCCCCCTCTTGAAAATTATCTTCTAAGCTTGGGAGAATGAGTGGCACCATTGTGACATGATCTTGCTTACTTGGCACCTTCTCATTGGATGATCATTTAACCTTTGCTTACTTGACACTTCATATAGGTTGGATGTTGTCATCATTTGATGACTTGGAAAATCTGAATATTTCACTCAAAACATGTGCCAAAATCAACATAGAATAATTTCCGTAATCCACAAGATTGTCACATAAATTAAGCAAGACACAAATTCCTTCCATACAAAGGCATAAAATTGCCCATATGTGACATTGCCATGCTGAATTTTCAGCATGTGACACATGGGGATAAAGTTCAAAATATTACCATTTTTCTTTGATTTTTCTTTATAAAATGAATCACTAATTGATGGTAATTATTCATATCACATGAGAAATAAACTTGGACATCTTTATGCTCAATAATTCGGCCACCACATGTCTCACACATGCTGAAAAATTTCAGCATGTGTGATATGTAGAATATCACCACTTTATTTAATTTAAATAATATTCAAATTACTTCCAATTCTTCTTCCAATCAATCACACAATAAAAGATGATAAATATACCATTTAATGCACAAAAATTCGGCCAGCAATGTTGACAAATGCTGAACTTTTCAGCATGTGTTATAAGAGAGACAAATTTTGAATTCTTACCATTTGTAGCTTCTCTCTTTAATTCACCAACATTGTATGATTGATCCTTGACCAATCAATATGCCAACAAGGCTCCAAATAAGCTTCATCTTTGCTGTAATATGCGTGTATGATGTATATGCATATGCTGAAAATTATTTTTGCTAACTTTGTAAATAGTGCACATTTAATAATACACACATATTATATTCCAATCAGCACTTAATTTAATTTTCTAGAACACTTTAGGATGTATGACATATGTAAAAAGTGTCTAGATACGTGTCGTATGATATGCCAAAAATGTTCCAGTGTTGTGTACGTAGAAAACCGAATTTTCGATATTTATCGATTACCCGATTTTTCTCTAATTAAATTCCAACTTTTGCACATGTTATATATATTATGTTACACATAATATATAATATATACTTTAAATCTCAGCACTTGGCTGGTCTAAAGTGGCACCACTAACATGTGACAAAACTAAAATTGGAATCTCCACAATTTGGCCTTAATGTAGGGTGATTTGTGTGTGCCAATATGGAATGATTTTATGGCTAAAAATATCATGTAGACCACAAAAATTATATTGATTTTTGAGGTATATGGGCTGGCCATCTATTTATGGCAAGTACATGACATGTTGGCGAAGTTTCGGTATTCGCCCGATACGACAATTTTCGGTTTAGAACCTTTTAACGTGTCGTATTTAATTGTCATCACCATGACTTATCATATGATATAAGAACTGAATATACTCATAAATATGAGTTAAGTATGATGGTGTGACGTTAACGTACGTACGTAAAATATATAACGTGTCGTGTAGTAGTACGTTGGAATACATGTGTATGTGCCTTTTTTCAAAAAATCTGAAAATATATGTATATATATATATATGTATGGCGTGTATATTTAATAAGGAGAGGAGGAGGAGACTTTCCTTCCTTAGCCTTGTTGCCTTTGTGCCTTTTCCAAATGTAGTTCCTTTAATAAACTACTTAGTTTAATTAACTAAGTACTTCACTTAATGAACTAGTTTAGTTCATTAATGGTGGCACCTGAAAATAGTGTAAAACAACAAATGTTTGACATATGATGTAAGCTTTAACGCTTCATGGCTCGTTAGCACGGCAACATTATATATGGGCTAAATAAGGCAAGTAATAAGCAATATCATGCACATTTATCTTATGCTCGTTTTTGTGCACATTTAAATCATGTATTGAAAATCACTCAAACCCCTTTTTCTCTACAATCTCTCCATTTTGATGATTTTCAAAATAACCTATACTCATGATTTAAATCCTATCGCTCCCCCTTCAATCATGCATAAATCAAAACTTGAATTTTAAATTCCGAGTCGCTCCCCTTAATTTATGCAATTAGTATCTCTCTCCCCCTTAAATCATGCTATCTCTCCCCTTTATTTTGAAAAGTAAATCAAAAGATGTCTGTAAAGATGAAGAAGAAAAAAATCATGTATTGCATATAACGTGCGTTCGTAAGGGTTATTTATTCAACCCTTTGAAAATGTCCCTTTTGGTACCCAAATTTGGGTGACCTTTCTAGGTCTTCCAAAAGGTGAGAAAGGTGATGAGAAAGCAACATAATATATGTTAGGGCCAAATGCGTTTGGCCTTTGGCCAAGAATCCAATCATGCATATAGTATGTTTCCGTTTTTGATATGCATTTCGGTTTGCATGCACGGGACGTGATCTTGACGCATTTGTATGATATGAATGTCACATGCATCAGTGGTTCTATATGGCACATGATTACTCCTTGTATGATACGAAGAATAAGAGGCACGATGAGATGAGATGAGTGGTGTAGTCTTCTTCTTATATTTATACGGCACATAATATACTTTGCATGATATGAAGATGTATGACGAGATGAGGGAGAGGGGGTCTTTGCGTCACTTTAGGTGCTACGTATGCCGTTGATGTGTCTACTTTCTTAGACAGAAAAAACTTGGATGGTTTAGATGATGCTTCGCTTGTCTCCATGTATCCTAATCCGGTTTTGTCACTATCATGCTTTGTGATAAGATAATACGCTCTAGCATGTTAGATCCCGTATCAAACTGTTTCATCATTTTCTCTAAGTCTGTATTCCTTGATTTCAAATTTGAAATCTCGGATTTCATTTCTGTGTTCTCGGATGTCAATGATGTAATTTCAGACTTTATGAATCTATAATGCATGACGACTCTTCTTTTGAATCGTTTAATTGAGACACAAGATCTTTGTTAGAAGATTCTAACAATTTCTTGTCTTCAATTAACCGTTTCTTTTGTTTTGCAAGAGTTCTAGCAAACTTATGTAGTTCAAGATATTCACCATAAATCATCATAAGATAGTTCAGAATCCGAGTCAGAATCAGAATTTACTCATTTTCAAATAGTGGAGGCATTTGGCTTGACATATCTTTTTCCTCGGTTTCGTGGCTAGTGGTTGCCATCTCACATAGATCGTTGGATATTTTGTTTGAGTGTTCCTGCGCTCTGATACCAATTGTAGGATCTGCAAGGCACACTAAAAAGGGGGGTTGAATAGGTGGTGCGGAAAGTTTGGTTTTTAAAATTTTGTTTAAAACTAAACAACTCAACTTCTGAAAACAGATTATGGTTTCAGGACCAGTTTTAAAACGTTTTTAAAACCAGGTTAGAGGTCTCCAAAAATTCTGAAATTTTTAGAGAACTTAGCCTCAGATGTTTATGAGGGTACCCTAAAAATTTCAAATTAAAATTCAACCTTTAACCCCCTTCAAAAACCGTTGGCATTCAGATTGTGCGAATCTGCCAGAAACGGTAGATGGTTTTGAAAAATTTATTCCTTTTGTGTGTAAGTCCAAATGCTCTGAACATTTAACCACTAATCCTTATATACTATATTTAAGTGGGTTGAAACAGTTTGCAAAATTCTTTTGGGAAGTAGGTCAATTACAATCAAAGTCTCAACCTTTGCAAGTCTGAAAATCAGACTGCACTAGTCTCAGAACTTTTGATGTTTGATCGACATATACTTATCCAAAAGGGTTGAAATTATGCCAAATTAACCCTAGAATGTGTGGATATGTTTCTGGAAATTTTCGTGATTTTTTGAAAGTCGTTTACTATTTTTACGAATACCAACAAAAAGAGTAAACTGTGCAGTAACAGAAAGTAAATGCTGAAAGAAATGGCACCAAGAATTTCATGCTGGTTCGGTTATCAACAACCTACTCAAGTCTTCAAGGAACACCTTCCTTGGTTCACACTACACAAACACAAATACACCTTACCACAGGGTTGATGGAGTTACACCAACTCCACAACCCTTTACAAACCTTGTACGTTGAATACAATTCGCACAAACACCACACCTAGCAAGAATGAAGATTGATCATATGGCGCCCCGCACCCGGCCCCGCCGGAATCGGTGCACCCGCCGTACTTCACTAAGGAGAGTACTAAGCGTCGTCTCATACGTATCATGATCCATGGTATAATGCGTGGATTTTGTGCTTACACGCAGATAAGTATGCGAAACCGTGGCAGAATTTAAAACTTTAAATTAAAAACATCCACTAGATCATTCTTTTGTTTTACAAACCCAAATAAAGTACGTATCGAAATTCTCAAAATAGATGTTTCCCATCACAACTACATAATCAGTCATCAGTCATAATCGTCAAGTCACGCTCCTAATCTGCCCATCTTTCGCTGCGGGTAGGGGCTCTAGGTCCATCCTCAATCCATTCTACCTTGTCCCTGCAGCCTCTGGGAGGAAAAATAGGGGGGTGAGTGACAAAGTCACCAGCAAAACACCATAAACAATCATTAAATGGAAAGTACATACAAGAACCGAACCAACCCCAAAATTCGGTTTAAACATACCTGACCTTCCATTAAAAACCCATAAGAAGTCAACACAAGGTATATCCAAGGTCATAGCTTAACAAAGATTAAAACTTAACAGAGATCATAGCTTAAGAAAGGATCATCATTCAATAAAGATCATGACATACAAAAAGGTCATCTCTCAATAAAGATCATAACCTAGGAGCTACCAATTCAAAACAACTTGGCCTAAAGGTCATGAATAAGATCATAGCTTACATATCAAACAGTAGTGAAATCATAACTTAGGTAACGAGAGATAGGAGGATCAAACCTATGTAACATTACCTCTCACATTTGGCTAGCATCTCATCCCTTCAATCAATAGCCGTTAAGGCAATAAAATCATAACTTAGTCACAAAGCAAGTAATAACAACCTAGTGCAATTAGACTCAATATCATGCTCATGACTATATGCAATGCGAATGAATGTGCAAAAGTAGCGCATAATGCCCTCCATCCAATACCCGATAGGGATCATCACTCAATGCGTCAAAATCATAACTTAAATAAAATCGTTACTTAAAGAGCATAACAATAAAAGACTGTACCTCGCATCGATTCATAACATAACAAGAGTCATCAATTAGGGAAGTCATACTTAGGGTCTACGAGGTCTCCACAACTTAGTCTAAGTATCATGTGTCACTACACAATGACTTAATGAATGTAACATGCATGCATATGTACGTGTGATGCATCGAGATAGAATGGAATATGATCTTTCATGCTTTTCTTAAAATCATCATCATCGTAAAACATAGAGTGTTCAGATCTATCTTTCCGGATCTGAGGCGGTAACTTCTCCCCTTCGATCTATTATCTTACTCCCGGATTCGAAATGGTAACGTCATCATACTTGCCGGGTCTATTCTTTTCCGGGCCCGCACGGTCATCATACTTGCCGGGTCTATTCTATTCCGGGCCCGCACGGTCATCATACTTGCCGGGTCTATTCTATTCCGGGCCCGCACGGTCATCATACTTGCCGGGTCTATTCTATTCCGGACACGCACGGTCATCATACTTGCCGGGTCTATTCTATTCCAGGCCCGCACGGTCATCATACTTGCCCGGTCTATTCTATTCTGGGCCCGCACGGTCATCATACTTGCCGGGTCTATTCTATTCCGGGCCCGCACGGTCATCATTCATACTGGCCAGTTCATACTCACACACGGTACCGGTGGGGAAGCGTTCTTTTAAAACACAAAAACCATTTTTTGAAAACACTTTCATCTTTCTTTCACATAAAATCATGCCATAAATCATGTAAGTGATGATGACGCAACGTATGACATGCATGATGCGACTCGTGAACAAATGCATCATAATATGCATACACGGACTTGTCTTTGAAACTGGAAAAACTGTCCAGCAATCACACTCTATTCATACAGCCTCGTGCTCATCAATTCGTGCTCATATTCATAAACCCATGCCATACATATGCATAATGAAGACTTGGACACATGCTATAAAAATTTCGTAACATTCCGAAATGTCTATGGACCTCAAAACATCATACTATCATCAAAGGTACTGCTGAAATCAGCAGGGCAGTACCGCCTTACCTCAGTTTCGTGGGTCATAAAACCTTATTCATTTTGATCCATCACCTAGAAACAAATCTAACCACAAGAACAATATTCATAAGGCTAAACATCACATTTAACTTAAATGAGCAAGATCAAAGCCTTACAACTTATGACAATAAACTGTCCTGTTTTCCAGTTTTGTACACTAACTTCAACTCAGTTGTTAACCGTCAAAATGGTAGTTTCATACTGGTTTTATACATGAACATGTACATCTATACCCTAGGTGATTACCATAAAAATTCAAGGCAATCCAATAAGTTTAAGGGGTCATCTAGTTACTTTCCCAAAATGGGTACATGCAGAAACTGGAAGGACCAATTAAATCACGAATTGAATTGTGACCAAACCACAACTCCTTTTACTAAAATTCCAACTCACAGATCTCATACACACATTAAACTATCACCATGTCAAAAATCACCTCATTTGCACATTCCTAAGGTTCATTTTCAAGCCGCATAACTTACTACTCAAAACTGTCCTGTTCCAGCAACTCTGTTTGAGCAGTTTTACCACAAAATTCATTAATAATAATCCACAACTCCTTTTACAAAATTCCAACTCACACATTCAATACATATGAGGATATCATCATACCAAAAATTAGCCAATTTGCACACTCCTAAGTTCATTTTCAACTCGTGAAACAGACACATAAAACTGTTCAGCTCCATACTTCTGTTTGGCCAACCCTTACTAAAAATTTCATTAAAAAAAACCACAACTCCTTTTAATGCAATTCAACTCTCACACTTCATATACCTAAGAGGCTAACATCATACAAAAATTAGCCAATTGAAACACTCCTAAGGTTCATTTTCAGGTCGTACAACATGACACATCGAAACAGTCCAGTCCCAGTATTTCTTCTTGAGCAGTCTTACCAAAAGATTTATTAAAAATAAACCATAACTCTTTTTACTGAAATTCCAACTCTGACTTGTATACACACACAGAGCTAGTGTCATGTCAAAATTTAGCTTAATTGAACACCTTTAAGGTTCGTTCTCAAGTCACACAATCAGCAACACAAATCTGCCAGCTCCAGTAGTTTCAGCACTTCTTCACCTTTTTATTGTTCAAGCATTCTTCAACTAAGATTCATAACTTAAAAATGGCTAGTCATTCAAGCATGCACTTCACAAATAAGGCAAGATTGGCTAGAGTATACTTGCCTCCTTGAACCTTAGAGATTTTCCTTAGCTTGAACCTTGGTTGATCTGGAGTGAAGTCTTCCTCCACTTCGCTTGTAGCACGTTTTTGAAGAGGAGAAGAAGGGAACATTAGCTACCATTTTAAATGAAGAATGGAGCTAGATTGAGGCTAGATTCCCTTACCAAAATGAAGTTTGAATGGAGCTTGAAATGGATTCAAACCACCAAGATGTTAGCTTCTCCTTAGTAGCTTGAAGAATCTTCTCCTAGTGACCTCATGAAAGTCACGTTTTTAGCAAGAAAAGGAGGTACCAATGTGAGCTTCATCCTTTGAAATATAGGACTCACTTAGAAGTTTAACATTTAACTTACCTAGATGAGTTCTTGGAGCTTGAAGATGAAGATAGCCTTGACACTCCTAGCTCCTACTATGGCCGAATAATGATGATGATAGAGGAGTTGTCTAAGTGTTCAATGAATATTGAATGGTTTGCTTAGGTGAGTTCTTGAGGGTGTTCAATACTTGGAGATGAAGAAGAGCTCCATGGATGAACTGAAGATGTAAGAGAGCTTCTTGGGTAGTAGAAGAAGTCCTCATGGGGAAGACAAGGGGAGGGGGGGCGTGCCTTAGGGAGGGGAAGGGAGACATGGAGAATTTCCAAGAATGCCTAGAAAGAGGAAGTTTCTTGTGTCTTGCATTGGGCTGCCCTTTGTCCCCCACGCTTGCAATCTCTCTTTTTTTGTTTTATTTTATTCCAAGACAACTTTTCTTGTCTTTCCTTTTGTTTATTTTATTTTATTTCTTAAATAAGAGTTTGTTATTTGCCAACTATAGTTACTTTATGCCAACTATAGTTACTTTATGCCAACTATAGTTACTTTATGTCAACTTGGTTACTTTATGGCCAACCTTGGTTACTTTACCCAACTAGAGTTACCTTGTAGTAATATTAAGTAACCATGGTAATTTTCTTGGTCAACTAGGGGGGCCGATTTCTAGGCTTGGTTGACCCCTTCACCATGCTTAATTTTCTTGTTCCAAGACAACCTATTTATTGTAGTCTTACTAATTACATAATTGTGATAATAAGGAAAATTCTAGACTCTCCAAGGCCCTTATGGCCGAATTTTACATAATGTTGGAAGGGTAGTTTGTCATTTCATTGTGTCGTGCGACACACTTACATAATTATATTAAATTTCCTATAATATTTACTTTAAGGAAATTCTATCGGAGAATGTCAAATAATGTAGTTACATTTAAATAATGTAACCGGTTGACTAATTCTTAGTGACTCATCTCATAAGAGTCGGCGGTATAGACGAATTCCCGTGGGGTATAACATTTTCCTCCTTAAACCGCTTTATACGATTCTCAGTATATACCGATTTTCGCGGGTACAACATTCTCCCCCCCTTAATAAGTTTCGTCCTCGAAACTTCAGGCTAGTCAACAAATGGGGCGTCTACTCCTCATGTTGCCTTCCGTTTCCCATGTGGTTTCTTCTTTTGGGTAAATAAGATCGCAATAAACGTCTATTTAGTTCCTTCAGAACTGCTTTGTTCTTTTCATCTTAGAGATTTCACCAGAACTTATCCTTATTCTCTAGAGGTGTTGTCGTAACCTATCTCATATCTAGCACTTGCAACCTTGATACTATGTACTTGATAACGAAATCCATTCCGTATAATCATGATCATAGTAGGCTTATAATTTCCTTTTTCATAAAATATGAAAAAAAACTTGGCAGAGATCATTAACTCTGGGATATAGACCTTTATCTCTTTTCTGTAAACATCCTTTCAGTGATCATGTGACGGTCATCCTACGTACAAAATAGCTTCCAAGGACATCCGGAATAATTCCCATAAGGTACACATACCAAGCTCTTCATAAGTATGTGCCACGTTTATCTGTCTTGCTGATCGTCTATTACGTAATAACTTTTACCCCCTTTTGCGATCATTTCATAAAATCGAACTAGAAGTTGTGGGTTCTCCTTTGAAACTTATGTTCCCTTTAGGATGTTTCAAATCATCCGAAGGTGGCCCGCTCTCTTAAAACATGGTTTTCATAGTCATGACTATTCCCTCTATACTGCATTAAAATGCGTACAAGTGTTAATAGTGACGCATCATGGCGAGGACCCGAGTCCCATACATAGTGTCATACTTAGTCATGTTATCACTAATAATCTCACTTGCTTACTTGTGGTCTACTCATCATAACTTAAGAAAACTATCATAATCACTCATACTTGGTTAATAGGAAGTAGTGCAGAGGACATAGGTACTTCGCACTTCTCAGGCGTACCCTGGGTTGCTTCTTTGTCATCCTGCATAAACTAGCCTCATATGGATACGGTTTCCACCTTCTACTTCGTTTGCTTGTTAAATCGCTTCTTTCATTCTTTCGTTCCCTTACTATCGTATTCCGCTCCGTAGCAGTCCTTCAATACTTAGCCTAATTTGATCTGGGAGTCTAGACCGCGCACCAATCTGATCTCCTTAAACTTTTATCTCTCTTAATCAAAGGAACATACTGTTCCAAAGTAATGAATGAGTACAGAGAAACTGACCCTTGTTTTAGTGAGTCAAATTCCTCGACCCTTCTCGTGGCTAAGTCCTGAGAGGAAGAACTCACAAAACTCCTCTTAGAACTTTGCTCTCACTCTATCCAGTACCAGTATCAGCATGGAGTTACTTTCAACTTTACTTAATCATCTTTCTGCTACTATGAACTAAATTCCCTGCCAAACCTTGGAATACGCGTTCTTACTAACTATTGCTAGTAATGTTTACTGCCTCCTGGGGTGACAGTGATGATGTCATCTTACTGAATTGTGTGCCATCCGCACCACGAAGTGTCGGAGTCTTACTTAAGGTATAAATATTCAGAATAAGCGACACCATTTAATTCGTAATCCATATACGATCTTATGGTCATGCAAGCAGGCATGATTACATTCTAGTGGCCATCGACTAGGGCTTTATCATTTGGTCAAAACCCTAATTTCCAGTCTAAATCATCCTGGTAAGGTCAACTCTCATCTAAGATCAGAACTTAGGTCTAAGATCAAACTTAGTTGACTATAATCATAACTTAGTTCTACATTCTGCCCGGATCTGGAGCCTTAGCTCTGATACCACCTGTGGCGCCCCGCACCCCGGCCCCGCCGAGTCGGTGCACCCGCCGTACTTCACTAAGGAGAGTACTAGGCGTCGTCTCATACGTATCATGATCCATGGTATAATGCATGGATTTTCACGCTTATACGCAGATAAGTATGCGAAACCGTGGCAGAATTTAAAACTTTAAATTAAAAACATCCACTAGATCATTCTTTGTTTTACAACCCAAATCAAAGTATCGAAATTCTCAAAAGTAGATGTTTCCCATCACAACTACATAATCAGTCATCAGTCATAATCGTCAAGTCACGTCTCCTAATCTGCCCATCTTCGCTGCACTCACGGGTAGGGGCTCTAGGTCCATCCTCAATCCATTCTACCTGTTCCCTGCAGCCTCTGGGAGGAAAAATAGGGGGTGAGTGACAAAGTCACCAGCAAGTACACCATAAACAATCATGCATTAAATGGAAAGTACATACAAGAACCGAACCCCAAAATTCGGTTTAGAACATACCTGACCTTCCATTAAACACCCGTAAGAAGTCAACACAAGGTATATCCAAGGTCATAGCTTAACAAGATTAAAACTTAACAGAGACCATAGCTTAAGAAAGGATCATCATTCAATAAAGATCATGACATACAAAAAGGTCATCTCTCAATAAAGATCATAACCTAGGAGCTACCAATTCAAAACAACTTGGCCTAAAGGTCATGAATAAGATCATAGCTTACATATCAACAGTAGTGAAATCATAACTTAGGTAACGAAGATAGAGGATCAAACCTATGTAACATTACCTCTACATTTGGCTAGCATCTCATCCCTTCAATCAATAGCCGTTAAGGCAATAAATCATAACTTAGTCACGAAGCAAGTAATAACACAGCCTAGTGCAATTAGACTCAATATCATGCTCATGACCATATGCAATGTGAATGAATGTGCAAAAGTAGCGCATAATGCCCTCCATCCAATACCCGATAGGGATCATCACTTAATGCGTCAAAATCATAACTTAAATAAAATCGTTACTTAAAGAGCATAACAATAAAAGACTGTACCTCGCATCGATTCATAACATAACAAGAGTCATCACTTAGGGAAGTCATACTTAGGGTCTACGAGGTCTCCACAACTTAGTCTAAGTATCATGTGTCACTACACAATGACTTAATGAATGTAACATGCATGCATATGTACGTGTGATGCATCGATGAATGGAATATGATCTTTCATGCTTTTCTCAAAATCATCATCGTAAAACAATAGAGTGTTCAGATCTATCTTTCCGGATCTGAGGCGGTAACTTCTCCCCTTCGAATCTATTACTCCCGGATTCAGAACGGTAATGTCATCATACTTGCCGGCTTTATTCTTTTCCGGGCTCGCACGGTCATCATACTTGCCGGGTCTATTCTATTCCGGGCCCGCACGGTCATCATACTTGCCGAGTCTATTCTATTTCGGGCCCGCACGGTCATCATACTTTCCGGGTCTATTCTATTCCGGGCCCGCATGGTCATCATTCATACTGGCCAGTTCATACTCACACCGGTACCGGTGGGAAAGCGTTCTTTTAAAACACAAAATCATTTTTTTGAAAACGTTTTCATCTTTCTTTCACATAAAATCC
The DNA here is from genome assembly GCA_036186865.1 of Eustoma russellianum. Classification (NCBI taxonomy): domain Eukaryota; kingdom Viridiplantae; phylum Streptophyta; class Magnoliopsida; order Gentianales; family Gentianaceae; genus Eustoma; species Eustoma russellianum. The sequence continues at coordinate 12,885,544 of AP025072.1, read as the reverse complement.
ATGCCATAAATCATGTAAGTGATGATGATGCAACGTATGACATGCATGATGCGACTCGTGAACAAATGCATCATAATATGCATACACGGACTTGTCTTTGAAACTGAAAAAACTGTCCAGCAATCACACTCTGTTCATACAGCCTCGTGCTATCAATTCGTGCTCATTTTATAAACCCATGCCATACATATGCATAATGAAGACTTGGACACATGTATAAAAATTTCGTAACATTCCGAAATGTCTATGGACCTCAAAACATCATACTATCATCAAAGGTACTGCTGAAATCAGCAGGGCAGTACCGCCTTACCTCAGTTTCGTGGGTCATAAAACCTTATTCATTTTGATCCATCACCTAGAAAACATATCTAACACCAAGGAACAATATTCATAAGGCAAACATCACATTTAAACTTAAATGAGCAAGATCAAAGCCTTACAACTTATGACAATAAACTGTCCTGTTTTCCAGTTTGTACACTAACTTCAACTCAGTTGTTAACCGTCAAAATGGTAGTTTCATACTGGTTTATATACATGAACATGTACATCTATACCCTAGGGATTACCATAAAAATTCCAAGGCAATCCAATAAGTTTAAGGGGGTCATCTAGTTACTTTCCCAAAATGGGTACATGCAGAAACTGGAAGGACAATTAAATCACGAATTGAATTGTGACCAAACCACAAGTCCTTTTACTAAAATTCTAACTCACAGATCTCATACACACATCAAACTATCACCATGTCAAAAATCAGCTCATTTGCACATTCCTAAGGTTCATTTTCAAGCCACATAACTTACTACTCAAAACTGTCCTGTTCCAGCAACTGTTTGAGCAGTTTTACCACAAAATTCATTAATAATAATCCACAACTCCTTTTACAAATTCCAACTCACACATTCGATAAACATATGAGGATATCATCATACCAAAAATTAGCCAATTTTCACTCCTAAGGTTCATTTTCAACTTGTGAAACAAGACACATAAAACTGTTCAGCTCCAGTACTTCTGTTTGACCAACCCTTACAAAATTTCATTAAAAACAAACCACAACTCCTTTTAATGAAATTCCAACTCTCACACTTCATATACCTAAGAGGCTAACATCATACAAAAATTAGCCAATTGAAACACTCCTAAGGTTCATTTTCAGGTCGTACAACATGACACATCGAAACAGTCCAGTCCCAGTAATTTCTTCTTGAGCAGTCTTACCAAAGATTTATTAAAATAAACCATAACTCTTTTTACTGCAATTCCAACTCTCACTTGTACTACACACACAGATAGTGTCATGTCAAAATTTAGCTTAATTGAACACCTTTAAGGTTCGTTCTCAAGTCACACAATCAGCAACAAATCTGCCAGCTCCAGTTTTCAGCACTTCTTCACCTTTTTATTTTCAAGCATTCTTCAACTAAGATTCATAACTTAAAAATGGCTAGTCATTCAAGCATGCACTTCACAAATAAGGCAAGATTGGCTAGAGTATACTTGCCTCCTTGAACCTTAGAGATTTTCCTTAGCTTGAACCTTGGTTGATATGGAGTGAAGTCTTCCTCCAACTTCATCATGTAGTGCACGTTTTTGAGAAGAGAAAGAAGGATGAATCATTAGCTACCTTCTTAATGAAGAATGGAGCTAGATTGAGGCTAGATTCCCTTACCAAAATGAAGTTTGAATGGAGCTGAAATGGATTCAAACCACCAAGATGTTAGCTTCTCTTAGTTGCTTGAAGAATCTTCTCCTAGTGACCTCATAAAAGTCACGTTTTTAGCAAGAAAAGGAGGTATCAATGTGAGCTTCATCCTTTGAAATATAGGACTCACTTAGAAGTTTAACATTTAACTTACCTAGATGAGTTCTTGGAGCTTGAAGATGAAGATAGCCTTGACACTCCTAGCTCCTACTATGGCCGAAATATATGATGATGATAGAGGAGTTGTCTAAGTGTTCAATGAATCTTGAATGGTTTGCTTAGGTGAGTTCTTGAGGGTGTTCAACACTTGGAGATGAAGAAGAGCTCATGGATGAACTTGATGATGTAAGAGAGCTTCTTGGGTAGTAGAAGAAGTCTTCATGGGGAAGACAAGGGGAGGGGGGGGGGGTGCCTTAGGGAGGGGAAGGGAGACATGGAGAATTTCCAAGAATGCCTAGAAACAGGAAGTTTCTTGTGTCTTGCATTGGGCTGCCCTTTGTCCCCCGACGCTTGCAATCTCTCTTTTTTTTTGTTTTATTTTATTCCAAGACAACTTGTCTTGTCTTTCCTTTTGTTTATTTTATTTTATTTCTTAAATAAGAGTTTGTTATTTTAGTTCAACTATAGTTACTTTATGCCAACTATAGTTACTTTATGCCAATTATAGTTACTTTATGCCAACTATAGTTACTTTATGGCCAACCTTGGTTACTTTATGGCCAACCTTGGTTACTTTACCCAACTAGAGTTATTTTCTCAACCTTGTAGTAACATTAAGTAACCATGGTAATCTTTCTTGGTCAACCATAGGGGGGCGATTTTCCTAGGCTGGGTGACCCCTTTACCATGCTTAATTTTTCTTGTTCCAAGACAACCTATTTTATTGTAGTCTTACTAATTACATAATTGTGATAATAAGGAAAATTCTAGACTCCTCCAAGGCCCTTATGGCCGAATTTTACATAATGTTGGAAGGGTAGTTTGTCATTTCACTTGTGTCGTGCGACACACTTACATAATTATATTAAATTTCCTATAATATTTACTTTAAGAAAATTCTATCGGAGAATGTCAAATTAATGTAGTTACATTTAAATAATGTAACCGGTTGACTAATTCTTAGTGACTCATCTCATAAGAGTCGGCGGTATAGACGAATTCCCGTGGGGTATAACATTATTCCCTCCTTAAACCGCTTTATACGATTCTCAGTATATACCGATTTTCGCGGGGTACAACAGATCACACCTTGATCAATCTTTTACAAAGATATGGAATATGTGGTGGTCTATATCAAGCCTATTCAAGATTGAAAGATATGAATACAATAGGCTTACAAGAAGAAAGAAAGAAAGAGAGTGTAGAAGAAGAAGGCTAGAACACTTTTGATCTTTGAATTTGCAACTCTTGTTCTTGTTTTTGTTTTTGCTCTTCTCCTTTCCTTTTAAGCATATGGCCGCCCCCTTGGAGTACTCTCCCTCTCTTGAAAATTATCTTCTAAGTCCTTGGGAGAATGAGTGGCACCATTTTGACATGATCTTGCTTACTTGGCACCTTCTCATTGGATGATCATTTAACCTTTGCTTACTTGACACTTCATGATAGGTTGGATGTTGTCATCATTTGATGACTTGGAAAATCTGAATATTTCACTCAAAACATGTGCCAAAATAAACATAGAATAATTTCTATAATCCACAAGATTGTCACATAAATTAAGCAAGACACAAATTCCTTCCATACAAAGGCATAAAATCGGCCATAATGTGACATTGCCATGCTGAATTTTCAGCATGTGACACATGGGGATAAAGTTTAAAATATTACCATTTTTCTTTGATTTTTCTTTATAAAATGAATCACCAATTGATGGTAATTATTCCTATCACATGAGAAATGAACTTGGACATCTTTATGCTCAATAATTCGGCCACCACATGTCTCACACATGCTGAAAAAATTCAGCATGTGTGATATGTAGAATATCACACTTTATTTAATTTAAATAATATTCAACTTACTTCTATTTCTTCTTCCAATCAATCACACAATAAAAGATAAAATATACTATCTAATGTACAAAAATTCGGCCACCAATGTTGACATATGCTGAAGTTTTCAGCATGTGTTATAAGAGAGACAAATTTTGAATTCTTACCATTTGTAGCTTCTCTCTTTAATTCACCAACATTGTATGATTGATCCTTGACCAATCAATATGCCAACAAGGCTCCGAATAAGCTTCATCTTGGCTGTAATTGCGTGTATGATGTATATGCATATGTTGAAAATTATTTTTGCTAACTTTGTAAAATAGTGCACATTTAGTAATACACACATGTTATATTCCAATCAGCCCTTAATTTAATTTTTTAGAACACTTTAAGATGTATGACATATGTAAAAAGTGTCTAGATACGTGTCGTATGATGTGCCAAAAATGTTCCATGTGTTGTGTACGTAGAAAACCGAATTTCGATATTTATCGATTACCGATTTTTCTCTAATTAAATTCCAAACTTTGCCATGTTATATATATTATGTTACCATAATAAATATAATATATACTTTAAATCTCAGCATTTGGATGGTCTAAAGTGGCGCCATTAACATGTGACAAAATTAAAATTGGAATCTCCACATTTGGCCTTAATGTAGGGTGATTTGTGTGTGCCAACATGGAATGATTTTATGGCTAAAAATATCATGTAGACCAAGAAAAATTATATTGATTTTTGAGGTATATGGGCTGGGCCATCTATTTATGGCAAGTACATGACACGTTGGCGAAGTTTCGGTATTCGCCTGAATACGACAATTTTCGGGTTAGAACCTTTTAACGTGTCGTATTTAATTTGTCATCACCATGACTTATAGCATATGATATAAGAACTAAATATACTCATAAATATGAGTTAAGTATGATGGTGTGACGTTAACGTACGTACGTAAAATATAACGTGTCGGTAGTGACGTTGGAATACATGTGTATGTTCCTTTTTCAAAAAATCTGAAATATATGTATATATATATATATGTATGGCGTGTATATTAATAAGGAGAGGAGGAGGAGACTTTCCTTCCTTAGCCTTGTTGCCTTTGTGCCTTTTCCAAATGTAGCTTCCTTTAATGAACTACTTAGTTTAATTAACTAAGTACTTCACTTAATGAACTAGTTTAGTTCATTAATGGTGGCACCTGAAAATAGTGTAAACACACAACTGTTTGCCATATGATGTAAGCTTTAACGCTTCATGGCTCGTTAGCACGGGAACATTATATATGGGCTAAATAAGGTAAGTAATAAGCAATATCATGCACATTTATCTTATGCTCGTTTTGTGCACATTTAAATCATGTATTTGAAAATCACTCAAACCCCTTTTTCTCTACACTTTTTACATATGTCATGCATCTTAAAGTATTCTAGAAAATTAAATAAAGGGCTGATTGGAATATACCATGTGTGTATTATTAAATGTGCACTATTTTACAAAGTTTGCAAAAATAAAATTCAGCACATGTATATCCATATTATACCAGCCTATACCAGCTTTATGGAGCCTATGTGGAGCCTTGTTGGCATATTGATTGGTCAAGAATCAAGCATACAATGTTGGTGACTTAAAGAAAGAAGCTACAAAAGGTAATGTTTCAAATTTTATCTCATTTGTAAACACATGCTAAACATTTCAGCATGTGCATTATAGGGTGGCCTAAATTCCTCTCTTTATGGCCTATATTTTGTGTCTTGAAACATGTGATTAATTGGAAGATAATTTGGAAGTAATTTGAATAAGTTATGAAATTAAAATTGTGAATATATTTGAATATCACACGTGCTGAAAATTTCAGCATGTGTAGTAATGGATATGGCCGAAATATTGGCCTATATGATGTATAACTTTATTCCAAAATTGAAAAAGATGTCTTGCACTAGATGGTGGTTTATTTTCAAAGAGATAAATCCAAGAAAACTTGGTAACAATTTGAAAAGAAGACCCATGTATCACATGCTGAAATTTCAGCATGTCAAGTCTCACTAATGGCCGATTTTCTCACCCTTTTTGGAGAAATATTATCTTGCTTAATTTATGTGATGATCTTGGAAGTTATGGTAATAGTTTTATGGTGATTTTGGCACATGTTTTTAGTGGAATTCTCAGATTTTCCTAGTCATCAAGTGATGACAACATTCAACCAATCAATGAGCGCCAAGTAAGCAAGAGTTAAATGATCATCCAATGAGAAGGTGTCAAGTAAGCAAGAACATGTCACAATGATGCCACATATTCTCCCAAGGACTTAGAAGATAATTTTCAAGAGGAGAAGGACCAAGGGGGGATGGCCACAAGGTAAAAGAAGAAGCAAGAGAGCAAAACAAGAACAAGAACAAGTCTTGCAAAATCAAAAGAGAAAAATGCCTAGCACTCTCTTCTTCTACACTCTCTTTCTTTATTCTTCCAAAAAGCCTATTGTACTTAATTTATATACTTGAATAGGCTTATCTTAGACCACCACACATTCTTTATCTTTGTAAAAGATTTATCAAGGTGTGATCAATCTTCAATCTTGCAAGGTGGTCGTGTTCGTGTGCATTGTATTCAACATACAAGGTTTGGTAAAGGGTTGGTGTGGCGCCCCGCACCCCGGCCCAGCCGAAGTCGGTGCACCCGACGTACTTCACTAAGGAGAGTACTAGGCGTCGTTCCATACGTGTCATGATCCATGATATAATGCATGGATTTTTGCGCTCACACGTAATTAAGTAAGCGAAACCGTGACAGAATTTAAAACTTCAAATTAAAAGCATCCACACGACCATTCATAGTTTACAGCCCAGATCAAAAGTATTGAAAGTCACAAAAACAAATGTTTTCCATCCCAAATACATCATCAGTCATCAATCATAGCTGGCCAGTCATGTCTCCTAAATCCGTCCACTCCTTGCCGCGCTCACGGGTAGGGGACCCTGGGTTCATCCTCAATCCACTCTACTTTATTCCCTGCAGCCTCTGGGAGAAAAAATAGGGGGTGAGTGACAAAATCACCAGCAAGTATACTATAATAATTGAGGATTAAATGGAAAGTGCGTACAGGAACCGAACCCCAAAATTTTGATTTAGAAGCATACCTGTCCTTCATCCAATACTCGATAGGGATCAACACTTAATGTATCAAGATCATGACTTAACAAAATCGTTACTTAATCCAGAACATAACAATAGAAGACTGTAAACTCGCATCAATTCATAACATAACAAAAATCATCACTTAATGAAGTCATACTTGGGATCTACAAGGTCATAACAACTTAGTATAAGTATCATGTGTCACTACACAATGACTTCATAAACGTGATATGCATGCATATGTACGTGTGATGCATCATGATAAAAATGAGAATACGGATTTTCATGCTTCTCTTTCAAATCATCATCGTCAGAAAACAACAGAGTGTTCAGATCTATCTTCCTGGATCTGAGGCGGTAACGTCTCCCCTTCGAATCTATTATTCCCGGATTCGGAACGCTAGCATCATCACTTATCGGGTCTATTCCCTCTGGGCCCGAACGGTCATTATCAGGTCTATTCTTCTCCGGGCCTGAACGGTCCTATCATCAGATCAATTAACCCGGATCTAGGCGGGTTCTCACTGGCCAGGCACATGCACACACACGGTACCGGTAGGGAAGCGTTCTTTTAAAAAAACAAAATCATCTTTTCAAAACGCTTTTCATCTTTTCTTTCGCATAAAACCAATGTCATAAATCATGTAAGTGACGATGATGCAATGCATGACATGTAGTATGCAAACTATGGCATAACGCGTTACATATACATATATGTACGTCTCGTCACTATGCTGGAAAATTTCCAGCTTAGTGGCGCCAATTTCGCCTTAGTGATTTCCTTTTAAAATAATCATTTTAAACTAAGTGGTTCACATGTACTCCTTCATATATGTCTTAAGTGATTGCCATGAAAGTTTTACTGAATTACGATATCGATAGGGGGATCATTTATTCTTTTTTCATAAAGCGGGTACAAATTGAATTCTGGAATGACCAATTTCACTGTCAAATTTATTGTGACCAACCCTTAAGTCCTTTTTCAATAATTCCAACTCTCCAGCTTAATAAACACATTGGACTAGCATCTTACCAAAATTTAGCCCAATTGTATTTTTCTAAGGTCCAATTCCAGATCATGCAACATGCCACACTAATTCTGCCAGTCCAGCGAATTTCAGCCTGACCCATTTTACTAGAAAATTCATTACAAATACACCGTAACCCATTTTATCGAAATTCCAACTCTCACCTTTACTTCATTCATAGGGTTAGTGTCATACCGAAAATTAGCTAATTTGTATACTTCTAAGGTCCATTTCTAGGCTACTCAACGAGTTACTTAAATTCTGTCCAGTACAGTATTCTCAGCAGGACCAACTTTACTAGGAAATTTATTAAAAATAAACCGTAGCTCCTTTTAATGAAATTCCAACTCTCAAATCTAATATACACATAAAACTAATGTCATGCCAAAAATCAACTAAATTGAAAGTTCCTAAGGTCTCTTTTCAGGTCTCACAAAACAGCCCAAATTTCTGTCCTGTTCCAGTAAATTTCCTAGTTTGTCACATTTCCTTCCTAAATGACCTTAACTTGCATTTTTGTCATAAACACTTAATTAACCATCAAACTTACTCTTTTTATAGGAAATCTACAGGTTCAACATGCTACAAACATCACTTGAAAATCCCTTACCAAACAGTTTATACACTCCAATACATCATCCTTTGGCTAACATACAACATTCCTACTAAAACAACACTAGCAACGATTTTGGGTGCACACGCACCCTAGTCACCAACAGCCTCTTTTTTGGTGCATGCAAGACAAAATGATGTATCCAAGTACATGTTACGCTTAACACACACAAGAGCATAACCTTGTCTCCACTTTACCACTTAAGTTGTCATTTTCATGCAAAATCACTCTTATTTCCTTCACCCTCTCCACCGTGTGCCCTTTACATGGAAAAGAAAAGATCTTTAACATGTTTAACGTAGATTAACACATAATGGTGCATAAAAACCACAAAGATTCCATCTTTAAGCAAGGATACACACCTACACACCATTTGGCCCCTAGGCCGAAAGTTTAGGCATCAAAACTTAGCACATCACAACTAAGATTAAATCTTAAGTTCATCTAGCCATTCATGTAAACACTCTCACATTCAAGCCACAAAGAGTATAGTGTACTTGCCTTCTTGCTTACTCTTCTTGAAAATGTATGGAAAGCTGGAACCTTTCTTCTCTTCTATGCATGCATCCCACGGTTTTGGGGAGAAGAAGAGGCCAATAGTTAGTTACTTTTCTTCAAATAAAAGATATATTTAGTAAGGGTTATATGAACTTACCAAAATGAAGCTTGAGTAGTATTTGACCCTCTCTCAAAACTAGGATCCTCAAAAGCTTGAGATTCTTGAGCCTAGTGACCATTGAAGGTCACAGTTTAGGGCAAAAGATAAGAGAGTTTTCAAGCTAAGTGAAATGTAAAAATTCCCCTTGAATAGTTGAGTATTTACTTACCTAATTTCTCTTGAGCTTGTATGAATCTTAGGCCTCCTTGTATGCTCTTGGCCATGTGGTTTAAGGAAAGAGGAAGAGAATGCACTTCTCTTGCACTAGAAGTTCTTTGGAGTGTTTTGAAAAGCCTAGAGAATTCTCAAGTGTGGTTGGAGGGAATTCTTTCTTTCTTTTGGCTATGTTGTAGCCGTTGGGGGAGGGGGGTAAAGGGAGGGGTTAGAGTTTACCATAAGTATTAACCTTGATTCCTTTAGTAAATCAAGGTTAAGTTAGTACTAACCTTGGTTACTTTATTCCAACTATGGTTACTTTGGAGCTAACCCAAGTTACTTTATCCAATCATGGTTACCTTAACCTTGGTTTAAGTGAAAAAGTAACCATGGTAGGATTTAAAAAATCCTCCATGGTTAGCCATTAAGTGGCCGGCTGGTTGGGGGTCTTTAATGACCCCAACCATACTTTATCCCCTTTTAAGAGTTGTTTTATTTAATTTGTTTTTAATTTCTTTTTCCTTTTTCTTTCTCTTAAAATAACTAATTTGCCAAATGTTGAAGCCCTCTTTGGGCTAAGGGCCGAAAGAAATGGGAAAAGAAGTTTTGGGTTGCAACCAAATCCTCTTGCTATTACCCACATGTTCTAAGGGCTTATTATCTTACTTAGAAGATGGCCCTAACAATCATAAGAAATTCAATTGGGGGCCTTCCCTAACCTTGGGGCCGAAACCTTCCAAGCTCTTGGGGGTGAATTGGTCCTCTCCTCATGGTCCAATATTCTTGCTCGAATAACATATACGTATATTACTTCTCGTAACGTAATCTATAATAATAATAGTCATCGGCTCAATAAATTATAATTGAAATCTTATCTTGTCACATATTCTCTAAAATAGATCATAGGTACAAAAGGATTCCCTATTGGGTTACAACAGTTGGAGTCGGTGTGTAACTCCATCAACCCTGTGGTAAGGTATTTTTGTGTTGTGTGATTAGTGTGAACCGAGGAAGGTGTTCCTCGAAGACTGGAGTAGGTTGTTTATAACCGAACCAGTATAAAATTCTTGGAGTCATTTACTTTCAGCACTTATATTCTGTTTCAGCACTGTTTATCCTTTTTGATTACGTTCGTAAAAATAGTAAACGTTTTTCAAAAATTACAAAACTTTTCAGAATCATAGACACACGTCTTAAGGTTAATTTGGCAAAAGTTTCAACCCTTTTGGACAAGTATAAGTCAATCAAACGTCCAAAGTTCAGAGACTAGTGCAGTCTGATTTTTAGGCTTGCAAAGGTTGAGACTTTGATAGTATTTGGCTAACTTCCCAAAAGAATTTTTCAAAACTGTTTCAACCCATTTAAATATAACATATAAGGGGTTAGTGGTTAAAATTTCTGAGCATTTTGAGTTACGTACAAATAGGAATAAATTTTTCAAAACAGTCTACCGTTTCTGGCAGATTCGTGCAATCTGACCACTAACGAGTTTTGAAGGGGTTAGAGGTTGAATTTAAATCTGAAATTTTTAGGAGACACTCATAACATTGGAGGCTAAGTGCTCTTAAAATTTCAGAATTTTTGAAGACCTACAATCTAGTTTTAAAAACGTTTTAAAACTGGTCCTGTAAATAGAAACTGTTTTCAGAAGTTAAGTTCTTGGTTCAAAACTATTTTAAAACCCACACTTTCCGCACCAACTATTCAACCCCCTCCCCTTCTAGTGGTGCCTTGCAGATCCTACAGATGATGCAATGTATGATATGTATTATGCAATTCATGATATAATGCATTACATATACACATACGTACAACTTATTCTTTAGGCTGGAAAAATTTCTAGAATTATCATTCCATATGCACGGCCTCAAAACCTCGTGTTTTAGGCCCATTATCATGAGCTCTTGTCATACATATGCTTAAGGGTGTCTTTTCTATTCGTAATATAATTTTCGTGACGATACGAGACGTGTAAGACACTTAATTTATTTAATTATGAAACAAGGGCTGCTGAATTTCAGCAATGCAGTGTCCTTTCTTTTACTTTTTCTTTAAGCTCCTTAAGCTTCATTTAATTTGGGCCGACCTAAAGGAATGCTGTAGACATACCAATAATCAATGATCACAAGCCCAAACTATATATTCAAGTCTAGGCCCACCAAAACAAAGCCCCACAACAAACTTCTCAATTCTGCCCAAAGTTCCAGATTAGTGATACCAACTTAACCTTGGTGATTACCTCTTAAAATAATCATTCTAAGCTAAGTGGTTTACATAAAAACACTCACATATGTCTTAAGTAATTGTCATAAAAGTTTCGCTGAATTATAGTATCTTTAAAGGGGTCATTTATTCTTTTTTCCCAAAATGGTTACATGCTGAATTCTGGAATGACCAATTTTGGTACAAATTTTATTGTGACCAATCCATACGTCATTTTTCGAAAATTCCAACTCACATGCTTATCAAACACATGGGGCTAGCATCCTACCAAAAATCAGTCCAATTTCATATTTCTAAGGTCCATTTCTGGGTCAATTATTATGTCACGTAAAATCTGTTCATTCCAGTAATTTCCAGTTTGACCAGTTTTACTAAAAATTTCGTTAAAAATAAACCATAACTCCTTTTAACGAAATTCCAGCTCTCATATTTACTATATACATAGGGCTAGTGCTACACCAAAAATTAGCTAAATTGAATACTTCTAAAGTCCCTTTTCATGTCATACAAAGCAACCCAATAATCTGCCCAGTTCCAGTAAGTTCCAATTTTGTCACATTTCCTTACTAAAAGGTCCCAACTTGAGTTGTTTGGCTTAAAAACCTTATTAAACATCAAGTACACCTTTAGCATGTGGATTTGCAGGTTCTAACACATTCTAAAAGTCATCTACACATCATCCAAAAACATTTTGAATGATACATGTATCATTCTTTTGGCCATGCACATCATGTTCATACTAGAATCAATTCTTAGTATAATTGGTGCATACACACCCTAACCCCCAAACCAGCCCGCTTATATGCATGCAAGGGCAAGAATAATATTTCCATAATGAACATATTAAGTTTAACACATAAAGCACACATCTTGTTCGCACTTCACCCTACAAGTTACCTTTTCTTACAAGAACTACATTCGTTTCCTTTCTCTCTCATCAACCGTCCCCCATACATGTCAAAGAAGAGATCTTTGTCACATTCATCTTAGATTTACCTCATATTCATATTTAAAAACAACAAAGAATCCACCTTTGGAGTAAATCTCACACATGCAAGCCACTTTACTCAAGGGTCCGAAAGTTTCATGCCTTAAACTTGACATTTCACATCTAAGATTAAAACTTAATAGTATCTAGACATTCAAGCATGCACTTTCACATCCAAGTCATGAGTATGTATAGTGTACTTGCCTTTTCCAACTTACACCTTTCCTTAGCTTGAAATGGGTATTAAATGGGTGAAGCCCTCCTCTTCTTCGCATATGAGCCCCATGGTTTTGAAGAGGATAAGAGAACAAATGTTAGTTCATATTCTTAAGTGAAAGATGTACTAAATAGGGGTTAGATGGACTCACCAAATGGAACTTGAGTAGTGTTCAAGCCTCTTAGGACTAGCACCTCACAAAAGCTTCAAAATTTTGAGCCTAGTGACCTTGGAGGTAACGGTTTATGATCAAGAAAAAGGGTAACATGAGCTTCAAGCTATGTAAGATGTAAAAAAAAAATCCCTTGAAGAGTTGAGTATTTACTTACCTAAACCAAGTTTGCACTTGGATCAATCTTGAACTCCCTTGGTTCTCTTTGGCCGTGTGTTTTGGGAGGGAGAAGAGGAAAACTTTCTTGCCCTTGGTGGTTCTTTGAGGGTTGGAAGAATGAGAGGATTCTGGAGTGCTTTTGGAATGAATTTTCCTTCTTAGGCTAAGTGTTAGAC
>AP025072.1:12755565-12872301 GCA_036186865.1 Eustoma russellianum | reverse complement strand
GGGGGTAAGAGGGAAGTAAGAGATTACCATGGTAAGGTTAAGTTGGCTAACCCTTAGTTACTTTAATTAATTAGGGTTATTTTATGACTAACTTGAGTTACTTTATTCCAATCATGGTTACTTTTAGGCAACTAGGGTTACTTTAACCTTGGGTTGATATAAAGTAACCATGGTAGAATTTAAAAATTCTCCTTGGTTAACCACATAGGGCAATCCGGCGGTTGGGGTCTTAATGACCCTAACCATGCCTAATTCTTTTTTTTTTCATTAAAATAATAATGTGGTGGTTGCCTCCCTTTTTACTTAATTGTTTTTCCCCTTTTTCTTTTTAAAATATGAAATTAGGGAAAATCTTTGAGTTGCCCATTACCCAAAATTGTTTACTTGCTAATTGGGCTTACTTAAAAGATGGCCCTTAAGATTTCTCTTCTTGAAATCTTAAGAAATCTGATAAGGCCTTTTTATCCTTGTGGCCGAAATCTCCCAAGAACTTGGGAGTGCATTGGGCCACTTCACATAATCCAATATTCATGCTTGAAATTTTTATATAATACTTTCCGTAACATAATTTAATATGAATAAAATAATCATCAAACTAAATAAATTGTACTTGAAGATACAACCTTTCATAAATTCTCTTAGATAAGTCTCAAGTACAAGGTGGTTCCTAGTTGGGTACAACATCCTTCCCCCCTTATTACAAGTTTCGTCCTCGAAACTTAAGAGTTTTAGTCAAAGAGGTGAGGGTACAAGTTCTTCATGTTTTCTTCCACTTCCCAGGTATCTTCATCAATTGAATGGTTTTTCCATTGCACTTTGACCATAGGTATAGATAGTCTCCTTAATGCCTTTTCCTTATGATCAATTATCTTTTCTGGTTCTTCCACGTATGTCACGTTGGCTTCAATCTTCAAAGGTTGTTCCTCTATAACATGGCTAGGCTCGTGCACATACCGACGAAGCTGAGATACATGAAACACATCATGTAATTGAGATAGTGATGGCGGTAGTGCTAGTCGATAAGCAACTTCCCCAATTCTTTCAAGAACCTCATAGGGTCCAATAAACCTTGGGCTTAATTTCCTTTTGATACCAAATCTTTTAACTCCTTTGGACAGCGATACCTTCAAGAATACCTTTTCCCCAATTTTAAATTCCAATGGTCGCCGCTTCTCATCTGCCCAAACCTTACTTCTATCTTGGGCCACTTGTAACCTTTGTTGTATGGTCCTTATCTTCTCTCGAGTCTGTTCTACTAGATCAGGTCCGATAAGAATCTTATCTCCGATTTCATCCCAGTAGAGCAGAGAATGACACTTTCTTCCATAAAGTGCTTCATACGGAGCCATCCCTATAGATTGATGATAACTATTGTTATAAGAGAATTCCACTAGTTTGAGACTCCGATCCCAACTTCCCCCAAAGTCGAGTATACAAGCTCGCAGCATGTCTTCCAGCATCTGAATGGTTCTTTCCGATTGACCATCTGCTTGGGGATGAAATGCTGAGCTCATTCAGATTTCAGTGCCCATCGCTTTTTGAAAAGCTGTCCAAAATCGTGATGTGAAGCAAGGGTCGTGGTCACAAACAATGCTTAGGGGTACTCCATGAAGACTCATAATTTGATCAACATACATTGTAGCCAACTTCTCCATCGAAGCCTTGATTGTCATGGCCATGAAGTGGGCGGATTTTGTTAAGCGATCGACGACTACCCAAATGGTATCCTGTCCGTTCTTCGTTCTTGGTAGATCTGTGGCAAAATCCATTGTAATGTGGTCCCACTTCCACTCGGGAGCTTCAAGAGGTTGTAGTAACCCAGCGGGTCTCTGATGTTCCGCTTTCACCTTCTGGCAAACAAGACATTTCTCTACAAACTCTGCAATTTGTCTTTTCATGTCATGCCACCAGAATCTTTGTTTCAAGTCTTGATACATCTTATTGTCTCCAGGGTGGATAGACAATTGAGAGTTGTGGGCTTGACGAAGAACTTCATTCTTTATATCCTCATCATTGGGTACACACAGTCTTTCTTGAAACCACAAGCTGTTATCATTTCTAACCTTAAACTTTTCAGATGGTTTCATTCTCACCCGGTCCTTTATTTTCTTTAAGGTTTCATCCTTTTCTTGACCTTCCTTAATCTTGTCTATCAGCGAAGGGATCAATACCAACTTTGCGAGCATGCCTTCAATGGAATCAACCTCCTCAAGATCAAATTCTTCCATGTCACGCTGCAGAGGTGGTTGGCGCGGATGGCTTGTCTTTCTACTCAGTGCGTCAGCTACCTTATTGGCTTTTCCCGGATGATACTGAATAGAAAGGTCGTAGTCCTTCATCAACTCTAGCCATCTGCGTTGACACATGTTCAATTCTTTTTGGGTGAATAGGTACTTGAGGCTCTTGTGATCTATGAAAATTTCACACCTCTCACTGTACAAATAGTGTCTCCATATTTTTAGGGCAAAGACTACAGCTGCTAATTCGAGATCATGTACAGGGTAATTTTGTTCAAATGGTTTTAGCTGTCGGGATGCATACACAATCACTCGATCTTTCTGCATCAGTACACATCCATGTCTATTCTTAGAGGCATCACTATATACCACAAAATTTTCACCAAGAATGGGTTGTGCTAAAACTAGGGTAGAGGTTAGCTTTTCCTTTTATTCAGTAAAACTCTTTTCACAATCTGAGGTCCATTCGAACTTGGTTTTCTTTCGTGTCAAACGGGTAAGAGGCATAGCGATTCGAGAAAACCCTTTAACAAACTTACAATAGTAGCTGGCGAGACCGAGAAAACTTCATACCTTTGTAACGTCGGACCGCCTTGGCCATTGTGGCGCCCCGCACCCCGGGCCCGCCGAAGTCGGTGCACCCGCCGTACTTCACTAAGGAGAGTACCTAGGCGTCATCCATACGCGTCGTGATCCATGATAGAAATGCATGGATTTTCGTGCTTACGCGCAAATAAGTAAGCGAAACCGTGGCAGAATTTAAAACTTCAACTTTAAAAACATCATCATAACCATTCCAAGTTTATAACCCACATCAAATGTATCAGAAAGTGACAAAAGCCAATTGTTTTTCCATCTCAATTACGTAACTCAGTCATCCCTTAAAGATTGGCAAGTCCGGTCTCCTAAATCTGGCCATCCTTCACTGCACTCACGGGTAGGGAACCCTAGGTTCGTCATCGATCCACTCTACTTTGTTCCCTGCAGCCTCTGGGAGGAAAAATAGGGGGTGAGTGACTAAAGTCACCAGCAAGTACACCATAAACAATCATGCATTAAATGGAAAGTACATACAAGAACCGAACCCCAAAATTCGGTTTAGAACATACCTGACCTTCCTATTAAACACCCGTAATAAGTCAACACAAGGTATATCCAAGGTCATAGCTTAACAAAGATTAAAACTTAACAGAGACCATAGCTTAAGGGAGGATCATCATTCAATAAAGATCATGACATACAAAAAGGTCATCTCTCAATAAAGATCATAACCTAGGAGCTACCAATCCAAAACAACTTGGCCTAAAGGTCATGAATAAGATCATAGCTTACATATCAACAGTAGTGAAATCATAACTTAGGTAACGAGAGATAGGAGGATCAAACCTATGTAACATTACCTCTAACATTTGGCTAGCATCTCATCCCTTCAATCAATAGCCGTTAAGGCAATAAAATCATAACTTAGTCACAAAGCAAGTAATAACACAGCCCAGTGCAATTAGACTCAATATCATGCTCATGACCATATGCAATGCGAATGAATGTGCAAAAGTAGCGCATAATGCCCACCATCCAATACCCGATAGGGAGCATCACTTAATGCGTCAAAATCATAACTTAAATAAAATCGTTACTTAAAGAGCATAACAATAAAAGACTGTACCTCGCATCGATTCATAACATAACAAGAGTCATCACTTAGGGAAGTCATACTTAGGGTGTACGAGGTCTCCACAACTTAGTCTAAGTATCATGTGTCACTACACAATGACTTAATGAATGTAACATGCATGCATATGTACGTGTGATGCATCGAGGTGAAAACAGAAATATGATCATTCATGCTTTTCTTTAAAATCATCATCGTCGTAAAACAATGAAGTGTTCAGATCTATCTTCCCGGATCTGAGGCGGTAACTTCTCCCCTTCGAATCTATTACTCCCGGATTCGGAACAGTAACGTCATCATACTTGCCGGGTCTATTCTTTTCCGGACCCGCACGGTCATCATCATCATCATCAGGCCTATTATTTTCCGGGCCTGCACGGTCATCATCATCATCATCGTCATCATCATCAGGCCTATTATTTTGTGGGCCTGCACGGTCATACTGTCAGATCGCTTAACCCGGATCTGAACGGGTTCATACTGGCCAAGTTCATACTCACACACGGTACCGGTGGGGAATCATTCTTTGCAAAACAAAATCATCTTTTGAAAACGCTTTTCATCTTTCTTTCACATAAAGATCATGCTGTAAATCATGTACGTGACGATGATGCAATGTATGACATGCATTATGCGACTCGTGAACAAATACATCATAATCATGCACGGACTTGTCTTTGAAACTGGAAAAACTGTCCAGCAATCATATTCTGTTCATAAAGCCTCGTGCTCATCAATTCATGCTCATATTCATAAACCCATGCCATACATATGCATAATGAAGGCTTAGACACATGCTATTAAAATTTTGTAACATTCCGAAATGTCTAACTACCTCAAAACATCATACTATCATCAAAGGTACTGCTGAAATCAGCAGGGCAGTACCGCCTTACCTCAGCTTCGTGGGTCATAAAACTTTATTCATTTTGATCCATCACCTGGAAAACATAGCTAATTCACCAAGGAACAGTATTCATACGGCTAAACATCACATTCAAGCCTAAATGATCAAGATCGAAGCCTTACGACCTAAGACATTAAACTGTCCTCTTTCCAGTTTTGTACCACTAACTTCAACTCAGTTGTTAACCATCAAAATGGTGGTTTTAGGCTGGTTTCTTTACATGAACATGCACATCTATGCCCTAAGTAATTACCAGAAAATTTCCAAGGCAATTCAATAAGATTAAGGGGGTCATCTAATTACTTTCCCAAATTGAGTACATGCAGAGACTGAATTGACCAGTTGTATCACGAAATAAATTGTGACCAAACCACAACTCCTTTTTCTTAAATTCTAACTCACAGATGTCATAAATACATCAAACTATCATCATACCAAAAATCCGCTCATTTGCATATTCCTAAGGTGCATTTGCGAGCCACAAAACTTACTACTCAAAACTGTCCTGTTCCAGCAACTCTGTTTGAGCAGTTTCACCAAACATTTCATTAATAATAATTCGCAACTCCTTTTATCAAAATTCCACCTCTCACATATCATATACACATAAGGCTATCACCATACCAACAATTAGCCAATTTGAACACTCCTAAGATTCATGTTCAGGTCGTTCAACATAACACATAAATCTGTCCAGTTCCAGTACTTCTGTTTGACCACTTCTTACTAAAAACTTCATTAAGGACAAACCACAATACCTTTTATTGAAATTCTAACTCACTCATTTCATATACATATGAGGCTAACATAACACCAAAAATTAGCCAATTTTAATACTCCTAAGATTCATTTTCAGGTCATGAAAAACGTCACACTGTTCTGCCCAGTTCCAGTAATTTCTTCTTGAGCAGTTTTACCAAAAGATTTATTAAAAATAAACCATAACTCTTTTTACTTCAATTCAAACTCTAACTTGTACTAAACACTCAAAGATAGTGGCATGTCAAAATTTAGATTAATTGAACACTTTTAAGGTTCGTTCTCAAGTCACACAATCAGCAACACCAATCTGCCAGCTCCAGTAGTTTCAGCACTTCTTCACCTTTTTATTGTTCAAGCATTCTTCAACCAACTTCATTCATTAAGGTGACTTACTAAACATCAAATGCACATTTAAACATATTTATTTCAGGTCTCATAACTCATTTTAGGCTACACACAACTCATACCAACAGTCTTGCCATTTACGCTTAGAACATGTCACTTTTCATACCAACACTTTTCTTTACATCAACGAAGTTCATGTCTTGTTCTTAGAATCTTCAACTAAAATCCATAACTAAAAAATGGCTAGTCATTCAAGCATGCACTTCACAAATAAGGCAAGATTGGCTAGAGTATACTTGCCTCCTTGCACCTTAGAGTTTTTCCTTAGCATGAGCCTTGGTTGGAATGGAATGAAGTCTTCCTCCACTTTACTCATAGCACACGTTTTTGAAGAGGACAAGGAGGTGAACATTAGCTACCATTTGAAATGAAGAATGGAGCTAGATTGAGGCTAGATTCATCTTACCAAAATGAAACTTGAATGGATCTTGAAATGGATTCAAACCACCAAGATGTTAGCTTCTCCTTAGTAGCTTGAAGGAATTTCACCTAGTGACCACTTTGGAGGTCACGTTTTTGGCATGAATAAGGGAGGTACCATGTGAGTTTCATCCTTTGAAATATAGAACATACTTAGAAGGTTTAACATTCAATTTACCTAGATGGGTTCTTCAAGGCTTGAAGATGAAGATGATCTCACACTCCTAGCTTCATCATGGCCGAAAGTTTGATGATGATGGAGTAGTATTCTAAGTGTTCTGAAATTGCTTGGGGAAGATTTTATTCCCCTTGACTTAAGGAAACAGCCGTGGGTTATGTTGGGAGGGGGAGGGATTCTTCAAGCTAATTAACCTTGGTTTCTTTTCACTAACCAAGGTTTCTTTAAGGCAACTATAGTTACTTTATGTCAACTATAGTTACTTTTTGTCAACTATAGTTACTTTATGGCAACTATAGTTACTTTATGCCAACTATAGTTACTTTATGCCAACTATAGTTACTTTATGTCAACTATAGTTACTTTATGGCCAACCTTGGTTATTTTACCGAACTAGAGTTATTTCCTCAACCTTGTAGTAACATTAAGTAACCATGGTAATCTTTCTTGGTCAACCATAGAGGGCCGATTTTCTTAGGCTTGGGTGACCCCTTTTCCAGGCTTAATTTTCTTTTCTTATATGTGGATAATTGTCTCCTAATTAATTGATAATTTCCCATTTTTCTTGTTTTAAAACAAAATTTGGAAAATTCTCAATTCTCCTTGGGCTAGGGCCGAATTTTCTCCACGAATTGGGGAAGAATTGCCCACTACTTACACTCCTTAATTTTCATTTGGCTTTATTTTAAGGAGGCCCTTAAGATTAAACTCTCCTATAATTTGGGAAAAACCCCTTTAAGGCCCCTTTATATGCCTTGTGACCGAATTTTCTTGAGCCTTTGGGAATGAATTGGCCACTTCATGTAGTCCCTAACTCACGCTTGAATTGATTATATCGTTTGCTTATCATCCTAAAATAAAAGAATCACTAAGGAAACTTAGTTAAAGACACTTGAAGGATACCACTTTATTAATTCGCTTATATGAGTCTTCAAGTACTATATGACTTTTCGTCAGGGTACAACAGCCATTGTGATTGCCTCGATTTTCTTGGGATCTACGGATATACCATCTTCAGATATCACGTGTCCCAGAAATGCTACGCTGCGTAGTCAGAATTCGCATTTACTAAATTTAGCGTACAATTGTTTTCTCTGTAGAATGTCAAGGACGATCCTTAAATGGTTTACGTGGGTCTCTTCATCAGGTGAGTAAATCAAAATATCATTGATGAAGACTACAACGAACTTGTCTAGTTGTTCTTGAAATACTCGATTCATTAGATCCATAAATGTCGCGGGGGCATTGGTCAGTCCGAATGGCATTACAAGAAATTCGTAATGTCCATAACGGGTTCTGAATGCAGTTTTCGGAATGTCCTCAGCTTTGATCTTCAATTGGAAATACCCCGAGCGAAGATCAATCTTATTGAAAATCCATGCCCCATGCATCATGATACTCTTAGGTAGGATTTATAATAGATTTATCACTAAAATAAAGTTTTGAATCGCTTACCCAAAGCTGATCGAACATACCGTCGATCCTAGGCAATGGGTACTTGTTCTTTATAGTGATCTTGTTGAGTTCTCGATAATCTATACATAACCGCATACTTCCGTCCTTTTTCTCGACAAACAGTACAGGGGCACCCCAAGGTGAAACACTTGGGCGAATTAGTTTCTTCTCTAGCAATTTGCGTAACTTTTCCTTCAACTCTTTTAGTTCCGTAGGGGCCATTCGATAGGGAGCCTTTGATATTGGCTCAGCTCCAGGAACTAGGTTAATTTCAAAAGATATCTCGCGGTCCGGGTGAAGACCCGGTAATTCTTCCAGAAAAACATCTGGATATTCTCGGACCACTGGGACTTGGGAGAGGTCGGAGGGTTCTTGATCGGCATTTATTGCATAAACGAGAAACCCTTCATGTCCTTTCTTCAACGCCTTATTGGCGCGAATCATATTTACATAAACCTTCTTAGGGCACTTCCTTAATTTTGATCCTCCTTGAAAGGTTACTTCCTTATGTGTGGGGTCCTTAAATGTAACTTGCTTTTCATTACAATCGATGTTGGCAAAATTCTTGGAGAGCCAATCCATCCCAAGAATCACATCGAAATCCGTCATGGGTATGGGAATTAAGTCGGCGTCAAACCAGTGATTATCGAACTCAAGTTTGCAGTTTCTGAAAACATGGTGAGACACAAGCACCTGATCTCGGCTGCTTGGATTCTATAGGGTGCATCACTATAGGTTGGGTTATGCTCAATATTCTTTGCGAATTTCTTGGATATAAAGGAGTGGTTAGCACCACTATCGAATAGCACATTGGCAGGTACAGAACATACTAAAATAGCTCCTGAATCATGCATGATTTTCTAAGCAGCAGTAGGGCAACAGTATTTGTAAAAATTTAATCATTGCACAATTTTTAGAATATACCTGTTACCACATCATTGGCTTCTTCAACAGCTGCGTCAGTCATAGCGTGAACTCTTGCGTTAGTACGCTGGCGTTGATTCTTAGGTGGCTGCTGTTGCTGAGCCCCCTTTTCTGGGCAATCCTTGGCCATGTGTCCTGTTTTTCCACATCCAAAGCAGATAGTTCCTTTATCCGGACAGTCCTTGAGGATGTGGCCTGCCTTGCCGCATCCAAAACACTTCTCTGCTTGGTAATAGCATTCTCCCACATGACGCTTACTGCAGTGAGGGCAGCTCGGAATAGTAGATTGTTGGCCCTGATTCTTTGACTGGTTCCTTTGGGAACGGCACTGGAATCGATTCTTCCCTTGGCGCCCTGGGCCCCTTGAGCTTTGTTTTGCAGCTTTGCGGGACCCTCCATTCCTGGATGTTTCCCTTCCTCATTTCTGTCCGGTCTCATCTCGGGGAATGATATCTCATTTTATTCTGTAACAAGCATCCAAAAGTGCACCAAAGTTTGTCGGGTTCGCATTGACCAACCAGGTCCGAATCCTAGGGTTTAATCCTCTTTTAAACTTCAACATCTTGGTTTCTTCATCATTAATGGTAGATGGTTGGAATCTCCCCAGAGCTATAACTTGTTGGCATATTCAGCGACTGTCATTCCTTGTTCTTGCATCAGTGATTCAAACTCATGCCTCTTCTGCAATTTGACGGAGGGTAGGATGTAGAATTTGTTGAATTCCTGGAAAAATCTTTCCCATGAAATTGGCCTTGGTAGAGATTGCAGGTTGGCCTTCCACCATTGGTTAGCTTCTCCAAGTAGGAACGGCCTGACTGCCTGAGTCTTTACTTCCTCAGGTGCTCGAATGAGTTCAAAACAGTTTTCGACTTCGTCTAGACACTTCTCAGCGGCATCCGAATCTGACTTTCCTTCGAACGGCGGAACATTAGCTCTTTTTAACTTTTCAAAGTAGTATTGGGCATCCCTGACCGGCTCGTGAGGCTGAAGGACATTCTGTTGCAACATCACTTGACGAATTTGGGTGACGGTCTGGCAGAAATTCCGGAAGGCATTGATATCTAGCATCATTTGTGGTAAAGGCCCCTGGGGTGGGGGAACGTCCTGAACTGGAGGCAGATTTTGGTCTTGCGGTGGCGGTGGTGGAGGAACCTGAGCAGGTGGAGGAGGAATAGGCTCCTGCACCTCTGGTCTAGCTATTGCCGGTCTGCCTCTTGGTCGCACCATCTGCATTATGCAGTGTCGGGGTTTTATTCAATGTGGGAGTGTCATAATAAGTGGCAGAACTTAATTTATTTCAATAGAATTTCTGAGTGGTATGCAAGTACATACGTTATAAATTAAATTCTATCATTTATCATAGACTAGGGTTTTATTAGTTAGATCGGAACTCTAATTTGCATTCTAAGTCATCCTAGTCTAAGGTCAACTCTCTTCTAAGATCATGACTTAGATCTAAAACCAAACTTAGTTGACTGAGATCATAACTTAGTTCTATATTCCGCCCGGATCTGGAGCCTTCGCTCTGATACCACCTGTAGTGCCCCGCACCCTGGCCCAGCCGGATACGGTGCGCCCGCCATACTTTACTACGGAGAGTACCAGGCGTCAGTCCATAACATAACAAAGTCCAGAATAAAATATAAGGACTTTTATGCTTACACGTTAACAAGTAAGCAAAACCGAGGCAGAATAAAAACTTTAAAATAAAAACGTCTATGAAACCATCATCAGTTTTACAACCCAATCATAAAGTACGAAAATTCCCAAAAGCAATTGTTTTGCATCACAATTTCATAAAAAGGATCATCGATCACAACCATCTCGTCAAGTCTCCTAGGCCATCCATCTCTCGCGCTTCTACGCGTTAGGAACCCTAGGTTCATCTTCAATCCATTCCACTTTATTCCCTGCGGCCTCTGGGAGGAAAAGTAGGGGGTGAGTGACAACGTCACCAGCAAGTAAACTATACATAATCGGGAATTAAATGGAAAGTACATACAAGAACCGAACCCCCCAAAAATTCAATTTAGAACTTACCTGACCTTCCATTCAACACCCGTAAAAAATCAGCTCATAACTTATCAAAGATTGGAACATACTAAAGATCATAATTTATGAAAAGATCATTACTCAATAAAGATCATAGCTTATGAAAAGATCATCACTCAATAAAGATCATATCTTATGATAAGACCATCACTCAATAAAGATTTTAACTTATGAGCTAACAAGTCATAACACCTTAGTCTAAGTATCATGTATCCATATTTGATGACTCATTAAATGCAACATGCATGAGTATGTACGTGCAATGTAGCATGATAAAATGAAGATAAGTTCTTTCGTTCTTTCATTCAAAACATCATCGTCAAGAAAACAAGAGAGTATTCAGATCTACTCACCCGGATCTGAGGCGGTCACTTATTTCTCTTCCAATCTATTATTCCCAGATTCGGAGCGGTCACGTCATCACTTATCAGGTCTATTCTCTCTGGGCCTGAATGGTCGATATCAGGTCTATTCTCTCCGGGCCTGAATAATCCATATCATCAGATCAGTTAACCCCGGATCTGGAACGGGTCCTTACTGGCCAGAAAAACACACGGTACCGGTGGAAAGCGTTCTTTTAAAAACAGAATCTTTTCTTTAAAAACGCTTTTGCGTCTTACTTTCTCATAAAATCAGTTCCATAAATCATGCAAATGATGATGATGCAATGTATGACATGTACTATGCAATTCATGATATAATGCGTTACATATACACATACGTACAACTTATTCTTTAGGCTGGAAAAATTTCCAGAATTATCATTCCATATGCACGGCCTCAAAACCTCGTGTTTTAGGCCCATTATCATGAGCTCTTGTCATACATATGCTTAAGGGTGTCTTTTCTATTCGTAATATAATTTTCGTGACGATACGAGACGTGTAAGACACTTAATTTATTTAATTATGAAACAAGGGCTGCTGAATTTCAGCAATGCAGTGTCCTTTCTTTTACTTTTCCTTTAAGCTCCTTAAGCTTCATTTAATTTGGGCCGACCTAAAAGAAAGCTGTAGACATACCAATAATCAATGATCATAAGCCCAAACTATATATTCAAGTCTAGGCCCACCAAAACAAAGCCCCACAACAAAGTTCTCAATTCTGCCCA
Source organism: Eustoma russellianum (assembly GCA_036186865.1). Lineage (NCBI taxonomy): Eukaryota > Viridiplantae > Streptophyta > Magnoliopsida > Gentianales > Gentianaceae > Eustoma > Eustoma russellianum. The sequence continues at coordinate 12,860,178 of AP025072.1, read as the reverse complement.
AAGTTCCAGATTAGTGATACCAACTTAACCTTGGTGATTACATCTTAAAATAATCATTCTAAGCTAAGTGGTTTACATAAAAACACTCACATATGTCTTAAGTAATTGTCATAAAAGTTTTGCTGAATTATATTATCTTTAAAGGGCTCATTTATTCTTTTCCCAAAACGGTTACATGCTGAATTCTGGAATGACCAATTTTGCTACAAATTTTATTGTGACCAATCCATACGTCATTTTTCAAAAATTCCAACTCACATGCTTAGAAAACACATAGGGCTAGCATCCTACCAAAAATCATCCCAATTGCATATTTCTAAGGTCCATTTCCGGGTCAATCATTATGTCACGTAAAATCTATTCATTCCAGTAATTTCCAGTTTGACTAGTTTTACAAAAAATTTTGTTAAAAATAAATCGTAACTCCTTTTAACAAAATTCCAGCTCTCATATTTACTATATACACAGGGCTAGTGCTACGCCAAAAATTAGCTAAATTGAATACTTCTAAAGTCCCTTTTCAGGTCCTACAAAGCGACCCAATAATCTGCCCTGTTCCAATAAGTTCCAATTTTGTCACATTTCCTTACTAAAAGGTCCCAACTTGAGTTGTTTGGCTTAAAAACCTTATTAAACATCAAGTACACCTTTAGCATGTGGATTTGCAGGTTCTAACACATTCTAAAAGTCATCTACACATCATCTTAAAACAGTTTGAATGATACATATATCATTCTTTTGGCCATGCACATCATGTTCATACTAGAATCAATTCTTAGTATAATTGGTGCATACACACCCTAACCCCCAAACCAGCCTGCTTATATGCATGCAAGGGCAAGAATAATATTTCCATAATGAACATATTAAGTTTAACACATAAAGCATACATCTTGTTCACACTTCACCCTACAAGTTACCCTTTCTTACAAGAACTACATTTATTTCCTCTCTCTCATCCAACCGTCCCCCATACATGTCAAAGAAGAGATATTTGTCACATTCATCTTAGATTTACCTTATATTCATACTTAAAAACAACAAAGAATCCACCTTTGAAGTAAATCTCACACATGCAAGCCACTTTACTCAAGGTTCTCAAAGTTTCATGCCTTAAACTTGACATTTCACATCTAAGATTAAAACTTAATAGTATCTAGACATTCAAGCATGCACTTTCACATCCAAGTCATGAATATGTATAGTGTACTTGCCTTTTCCAACTTACTCCTTTCCTTAGCTTGAAATGGGTATGAAATGGGTGAAGCCCTCCTCTTCTTCACATATGAGCTCCACGGTTTTAAAGAGGATAAGAGAACAAATGTTAGTTCATATTCTTAAGTGAAAGATGTACTAAATAGGGGTTAGATGGACTCACCAAATGGAACTTGAGTAGTGTTCAAGCCTCTTAGGACTAGCACCTCACAAAAGCTTGAAAATTTTGAGCCTAGTGACCTTGGAGGTCACTGTTTAAGATCAAGAAAAAGGGGTAACATGAGATTCATGCTATGTAAGATTGAAAAAAAATCCCTTGAAGAGTTGAGTATTTACTTACCTAAACCAAGTTTGCACTTGGATCAATCTTGAACTCCCTTGGTTCTCTTTGGCCGTGTGTTTTGGGAGGGAGAAGAGGAAAACTTTCTTGCTCTTGGTGGTTCATTGAGGGTTTGAAGAATGAGAGGATTCTGGAGTGCTTTTGGAATGAATTTTCCTTCTTAGGCTAAGTGTTAGCCGTTGATGGGGGGGGGGGGGGGAAGGTAAGAGGGAAGTAAGAGATTACCATGGTAATGTTAAGTTGGCTAACCCTTACTTACTTTAATTAATTAGGGTTACTTTATGACTAACTTGAGTTACTTTATTCCAATCATGGTTACTTTAAGGCAACTAGGGTTACTTTGATCTTGGGTTGATATAAAGTAACCATGGTAGAATTTAAAAATTCTCCTTGGTTAACCATATAGGGCAATCCGGCGGTTGGGGTCTTAATGACCCTAACCATGCCTAATTCTTTTTTTCATTAAAATAATAATGTGGTGGTTGCCTCCCTTTTTACTTAATTATTTTTCCCCTTTTTCTTTTTTAAAATATGAAATTAGGGAAAATCTTTGAGTCCTTTTGGGCTAAGGGCCGAATATGGGGTATATGTTGGAACCAATTTTGCCCATTACCCAAAATTGTTTACTTGCTAATTTGGGCTTACTTAAAAGATGGCCCTTAAGATTTCTCTTCTTGAAATCTTAAGAAATCCTATAAGGCCTTTTTATCCTTGTGGCCGAAATCTCCCAAGCACTTGGGAGTGCATTGGGCCACTTCACATAATCCAATATTCATGCTTGAAATTTTTATATCATACTTTCCGTAACATAATCTAATATGAAAAAAATAATCATCAAACTAAATAAATTGTACTTGAAGACACAACCTTTCATAAATTCTCTTAGATAAGTCTCAAGTACAAGGTGGTTCCTAGTTGGGTACAACACATTCGATGACAACAGCAAAGGAGAAGTTGTTGGAAAAGGAACAATCGGGGATCCTAACACATTTCAAATACGAAATGTGTTGTTAGTAAGAAATCTTTCTCATAATTTATGAAGTATTTCTCAACTTACAGATTCCAGTTATTGTGTTTCTATTCTCCCTGATTCTTATGATATAACAAATGAAAAAGAAGAAATTATATTAAAAGGAAATAGGGATGGTAACATTTACACAATTTCACTAAATAACATGATAGATGCTAAGGCTAAGTGTTTAATATCACATGACTTAGATGTAAATTTATGGCATAGACGACTAGGTCATATAATAATTTCAACTATTGAAAAGTTATCTAAGAAGAATTTAATTAGAGGTATGCTTAAGTTAGACTTATATAATTTTCAACTATCTAAACATGTATTAAAGGAAAACATATAAAAGAAACATTAAAATCAAAACATGAAGTGAGTACTAGTCATGTACTAGAATTGCTTGATTTAGACTTATTCGGTCCAAGTAGGACAAGAAGTCTAGGTGGACACTACTATGGGTGTGTCATAGTAGATGATTACTCACGCTACACATAGACATTGTTCTCAACACACAAAGATGATGCTCCTTTGGCAATCAAAAATCTTATTAAGCAACTCGAAAATCTTTATGAAGAAAATGTTCAAAGAATTAGGAGTAATAGAGGTGGAGAATTTAAAAATAAAGTGAAGTTTTGTGAATTACATGGAATTAAACAGGAATTCTCACCACGTAGAACACCACAACTCAATGGAGTTGTTGAACGTAAAAATAGAGCAATTCAAGAAATTGTTAGGACAATGTTATGTGAAAACAAAGTACCATAAGATTTATGGGCTGAAGCTGTAAGTTGTGCTTGTTATATTATAAATAAACTTTCAATTAGAAACAAGTTAAACAAAACACCTTACGAATGATTAAATAATAGACAACTAAGGTAGATTATCTTAGAGTTTTTGGTTGTAAATGTTTTGTGTTGAACCCTAAGGATAATCTAGACAAGTTTGAAGAAAAGTCTATTGAATGCATAATTGTTGGTTATTCAACTAATTGTAGAGTATATAGGTGTTATAATCCTGCATCTAGAAAAATAATTGAATCTATACATGTGAAATTCAATGAGAATGCATGTTTTGAAATTAGTGATAAATCTCAACGTAAACATGAGAATAATTTGAAAATATGTTTGATGATGATGATATACTACTTGATCTTGTTCATGATCATCTAGAACCAACTCCCCCTGAACAAGACATGCATGAACCCTTAGATGAAATAAATGAAGAAATTTTACGATTGGAAGATAATACAACTAACTTACAAGATGATCCAATTGTGTACAATGATGTTCACACTAATGAAACATTTGATCAAGATGAGGGTGAACCTAGTCAACCTAGGAATCGGTGGCTTATAAAAGACAAACACAAACACCCTAAAGAATTAATCATTGGGAATCCAAGTGTTGGGGCTAGAACACATAGAAACATAAGTCAACCTGAAGGACATAGCTTAATCTCACACTTAGAATCTAAGAATGTTAAGGAAGCCTTAGGTGGTATATCATGGATAGATGTTATGCATGAGGAATTGAATCAATTTACAAGGAACAACGTGTGGGACTTAGTACCTAAATCTGGAAACAAGTCTATAATAGGAACAAAATGGGTATTTAGAAATAAAATAGATGAACAAGGAAATATTACAAGAAACAAGGCTAGGCTAATCGCACAAGGTTATAATCAACAAGAAGGAATAGATTACGAAGAAACCTTCGCACCTGTTGCACGACTAAAAGCAATAAGATTGGTACTTGCTATTGCAAGTCTAAGGAACATCAAACTCTTCCAAATGGATGTCAAGAGTGCGTGCTTGAATGGATACATCCAAGAAGAATTTTTTGTCAAACAACCCCCTGGATTTGAAGATCCAAAGAACCCTAACCATGTATACAAGCTTAAGAAAGATTTATATGGTTTGAAACAAACTCCAAGAGCTTGGTATGATATATTTGCAAACTTTGCTATCGCAAATAATTATCAAAGGGCGACCATAGACAACTCATTATTCCTAAGAAGAAAAGATAGCGACTTGTTAATAGTTCAAATATATGTAGATGACATAATCTTTGGATCAACCAACCCTACCTTAGTAAAAGATTTTGAAGAGTGTGTGAAGTTTCTTAGGACTACAAATTAAACCAACCCCTCAAGGAATCCATATTAGCCAACTTAAGTATGTCAATGATTTGGCTTTGAAGAATTGAAACCAACACCTACCCCTATGAGCATTAGCACCAAACTAGACAAACATGAAAGTGTTAAACCTTTTGATGACACATTATATAGGTCTATGATTGGATAATTGCAGTATTTAATTGCATCAAGATCTAATATAATGTTTAGTGTTTGTATGTGTGCTATGTTTCAATCTTGTCCTAAGGCATCTTATTATAATGCAGTGAAAAAGATATTTAGATATCTTAAACACACACCTCACTAAGGACTTTGGTATGATGGAAACGCTAAGTTGGAACTATATGCTTATAGTGATGCTGATTATGGTTGTTGCAAATTAGATAGAAAATATACTAGCGGTACATGTCAATTCATAGGAACCAACTTGATTTCATGGTTTTCTAAAAAGCAAGCTAGTGTAGCACTCTCTACCGGTGAAGCCGAGTATATAGCCTTAAGCTTATGCACTACCCAAATACTTTGGCTTAAACAACAACTTAGTGATTTTGGCATTAAAATGAATAGGATTCCAATTTTTTTGCGATAGCACAAGTGCGATCAATCTTTCTCAGAATCCGGTACTTCATTCTAAGGCCAAACCCATTGAGGTAAGATACCATTTAATTCGAGATCATGTTCAAAATGAGGATATAGTCATAAACCATATAAGAACTGGTCATCAAATAGCTGACATCTTCACCAAACCCTTTAATTAAGGCAACTTTTGAAAACTTACGAGCTAAGTTAGGTATGATAACTAAAGATACAATTGCATAATTCTATCTTTTGTATGATTTGCAAAATAAAGGGGGAGATAGAATAAGAACATGATTTTAGTTGTTAAGTCATGATTTTAGTTGAATAATATGTTAAGTTCAATTGGTATAAGTTTTAATTGGTGTTAAATTGGCTTGAACCAGAGTTTAAGGGGGAAAGCATAAGTTGAAGGGAAGCACATACATGATTTCTGAAAGTTTGAAAACAATTGTTATAGAATTAGTGAGGCTTTCAAAACAATTCAATCGGTATAAATTTTGGTATATATGATAAACAATTGGCAAAAAAGTTGTGACATTAAAATCATGTTAAGTTATTTTGAAAATCATCCAAAAGGGGGAGAATGTTGAGAAATATGTTTGGATAATTTTCAAGGTCATGATTTTAAGTGGTGAATACTTAGAAATGTCACACATGGTGTTATAAATGATTAAAAGTTGAATAAGTGAAGAAAAATGACGTCGATCTCTCAGGTTGTTGCACTTTGATCGATCGATATACTTCGATCTCTCACATCGATCGATCCATGTAAGGCAAAGAAAAACAAAGACCTTAGTGTGAGACATCGATCTCTAAACCTGAAAAACATCGATCGATCGCTGTAATTGGACCATCACTTTGATCGATCGATGTAGGTCGAAGACAATCTCTGAAACTCACTGCGAGACATCGACCTCTGAAACTGAAAAACTTTAATTGATCGATGTCTAAGGTTTTTAGAAAAAATTTTTTAAAAAATGATAAAATGGTTGTTTTCATTTATACATATTTAAAAATATTCATCATGTTGTTATTATGTGTTTCTGAAGATTATAAATATCTTTTGACTAATGTGCCTTGGAAGTTTCTACAACTTAGAAAAAAGGACAAAATTTGTATTTTGAGTTTGTGTAGGTACATGACATGGTGAAAATATTCAAGGACACATTCATGTCTTATTTATCTTCACAAAGGTGTTATTATATTTATTTCTGACCATCGGGATCATTTCTGGAGTTTTCTCTCACTAGGGGTATTTTGGTCATTTTACCCCTGAGGGCAGTTTTGGTATCCTTACTCAAGGAATCTCTTGATTATATTATTATCCTCATTCTGAAGCTCATTTATGATTATCTTGAAGATTATTTGGTGGTTTTCTATTATTTCTCGTATTTGATGATGTTATCGACAATAGTGGGATATGTGACGGGTTGTGATGTCACATTCTATTTTTTTCTTGAAGAACTATTATATGTGTTATTGGAGAGTCTCAATCATCATTGTACAGAGATTATAAAGGTGTTAATGGTGTATAATTCGTCACAACGTATAAGGAGAAATTGTGGGAATTTCGATTTATATGTTGACATAATCTTGTCCACTATTATTTGTTGATTTCTTCTTCAAAAGTCTGAGTTCATATTCATATATACAAGCCTAAAAACATGTATGTATAGGTGGAAATGATGGTGTACTCATTTTATGACTTGGCGACTAGTGGACAAACCCAAAAGAAGCTAGTTGGCAAAATTGCCAACTTGAAAATTTCAAGGTCAAAAACAACGGCTAGTTTGGTTGGTTGGGAGCTGATTTTTTGAAACTTTTGAAGCCAATCACATGCCTATTCTCATGGCAAGAAGTTGAGGGTATAGTGGAGAAGTTATGACATCTTATCCTTCTATATTATCTTCATTATTTTCAAGACAAATTGAGGTGGAAATTTTGAACAAATGAATGTCCAATACAGACCAATTATGTTGTTTCATTTTGCCAAGTATACAAGATGTTTATGTGATCAACCAATGGTGTGAAGACACTTAAGCATTGATGATGAAGATGGTGACACATTGGAGTTCTTATCTTCAAGACTCATTTCACCCTATAAATAGAAGGCAAAGGTGAAGAAGAAGAACACACAACCTTCAAGCAGACTTGAAGATTATTTTTGCTATTCTCTTATTCTTGATTCTTTCTTTGTGTAGCTAAGGTGTTTCATTTCTTCTTGTTGTTGAGCTACATATACACGCCTTCTTGGATTATTTTTGTAAGATTGGTTAGCCAAGTCTATAAGGCTACACCAATAGGTGATAGAGGTGTTGCAACCAAAATTTGCATAGAGTGTAGGATCTGCAAGGCACCACTAGAAGGGGGGGTTGAATAGTGGATGCGGAAAATGTGGTTTTTTAAAATAGTTTTAAAACAAAAACCCAACTTCTGAAAACAGTTTCGGTTTTCAGGACTAGTTTTAAAACGTTTTGAAAACTAGGTTGCAGGTCTTCAAAAATTCTGAAATTTAGAGAGAACTTACTCTCAGATGTTCTGAGTATTTCTTAAAAATTTTAGATTAAAATTCAACCTCTAACCCCTTAAAAATTCGTTGGTGGTCATATTGTGCAAATCTGCTAGAAACGGTAGTCTGATTTGAAAAATTAATTTCTATTTGTCCGTAACTCCAAATGCTCTGAAAATTTAATGACTAAACCCTTATTAGTTGTATTTAAATGAGATGAAACAGTTTTGAAAAATTCTTTTGGGAAGTTAGTCAAATACGGTCAAAGTCTCAAACTTTGCAAGCCTGAAAATCAGACTGCACTAGTCTCAGAACTTTATACGTTTGGATGACTTTTCCTTGTCCAAAAGGGTTGAAACTTGCTCCAAATTAACATTAAGACATGTGGCTATGATTCTGGAAAGTTTCAGGATTTTTGAAATTTGTTTACTATTTTTACCAACGTGATCAAAAACGACAAACATTGCTGAAACTGAAAGTAAGTGCTGAAAGTAAATAACACTAGGAATTTTATACTGGTTCGGTTATAAACAACCTACTCCAGTCTTCGAGGACACCTTCCTCGGTTAGCACTAATCAAAAAACACAAAATAGCACCTTACCACAGGATTGATGGAGTTACACACCAACTCCAACCCTTTACAAACCTTGTATGAGAATACAATGATCACAAACACCACCACCTTGCAAGTGCAAGATTGATCACACCTTGATCAATATTTTACAACAATAAAGAGAATATGTGGTGGTTTATATGAAGCCTATTCAAATATATGAATATGAGTACAATAGGCTTTTAGAGAGAAGAAAGAAAGAAGTGTAGAGAGAAGAGATGAAAAACGTTTTTGGCCTTTTAATTTGCAAGACTTGTTCTTGTCTTTTGTTTGCTCTCTTCTTTCCTTTTTATCTCCATATGGCCGCCCCCTATAGCCTTTTTCTTCCTCTTAAAAATTATCTTCTAAGTCCTTGGAAGAGTGTATTTCATCATTGTGACATGTCATTGCTTACTTGGAAACTCCTCATTGGATGATCATTAAGCTCTTGCTTACTTGGCACTCATTGATTGGATGAATGTTGTCATCACTTGATGACTAGATAAATCTAAAATTAAACCTCAAAAATCATATGCCAGTTATCCATAAAATTATTTCCATAAAACATATAATCATCCCACACAATTAGCAAGACAACTTATCACAACTTTCCATCAAAATTTCGGCCATTACACCTCTTTACATGCTGAAATTTCAGCATGTGTAACATTTGTATTTTATTCAAAATGTTGCCAAGTTTGCTTTGATTTATTTCTTGATAATAAGGAAGAAATCAAGCATCATTTAGTACATAACATTCTTATCAATTCTGGAATAAAATTCATCACCAATAAGCCCTAGAAATCGGCCAACATACATTACGCACATGCTGAAATTTTCAGCATGTGTGATATTTGAAAATATCACATTATTAATTTCATATTATATTCAAAATACTTCCATACTATCTCTCAATTAATCCACTTAATTCGAGATAGTAAAATATTGATAAGGTTTTAGACCCCTAACTTCGCCTCAAAAGCTAGCTTGTAAGGGAAGGTTTGAACCCAACCTTATATTCAGCCCAGGATGTACTCCACGGCCGGTGTGGGACGACAACACATTGGCCACCTTCCCACCCTCTTCAGGACCCGACTAAAACTTTTGAGGCAAAGTTAAGGGTCTAAAACCTTATCATTTGGTATCAGAGCTCTGGGCTTCCGGTCAGGCCATCCCTCGTGGGGTTAGGCAAATCGCCGACTGAGGTAGTCAGGTCCTGAAGAGGGTGGGAAGGTGGCCAATGTGCTGTTGTCCCACACCGGCCGCGGAGTACATCCTGGGCTGAATATAACGTTGGGTTCAAACCTTCCCTTACAAGCTAGCTTTTGAGGCGAAGTTAAGGGTCTAAAACCTTATCAAATATGCCTCAATAAGTTGAGAAAATCGGCCAGCTCTATTTTACACATGCTGAATTTTCAGCATGTGTCACAAATGTGACAAAGTTTGAAATGTTACCTTGCGTAGCTTCTTTCTTTATGTCACCAACATTGCATGCTTCATTATTGGCCAATCAAGATGCCAACAAAGCTCTACATATGCTCCAATATAGCTGTAGTATGCGTGTGACATGATTGTACATGTGATGAATTTTATTTTTACAAACTTTGTAAAATAGTGCACATTTAATTATACACACATGGTATATTCCAATCAGCCCTTAATTGATTTTTCTAGAACACTTTAGAATGTATGAAGTATGTAAAAAGTGTCTAGATACATGTTATATGCCATGCCAAAAATGTTCCATGTGTCGTGCGCGTAGAAAACCGAATTTTCGACGTTTATCGATTACCTGATTTTTCTCTAATTAAATTCCAGCTTTTTTTTCAAAAGAATTTATTTATTAACGTAAAACCTCACTTATGGTGGAGAAAAACCATATTACATTGTCAGAGTATTCGAAATAATGAAATAACGAAACAAGAATGGCATATCTCCAGTCATATATGATATGCCGCATTAAAACCTTGCCAAGAAAAACCACCCTTGTGGATAAAACCTTGGCGAAGGAAAAAGCGTACATATTTATACGACTGTCATTGATATGATGAGAACATAGTATGGGATACAAATCCATGAATGCCTTTGGCGTGAGTAGGAGAATGTTGAAGGTGTTGAGGTGGCCGTATCTTTGTCTTGAAAGCCCAAACCTCAGAAGATGTCCAGAGAGAAAGGTGGTCAATGTAAGCGTGTAACTGAGCAATCAGAGGTAGGAAAATCAAGCACATACCGGAGCCGCCTTGGCAGTTGAAGTGCCAAGGCGACCAAGAATAAGTAAGAGCCATGGCCGTCCATGTTGCAAGGGCCGAAAATGCATGGAAAATGAGATCCACTTCCGGAATAAGGCTCACCATTGTGATGTGAAAAAGAATCTCGCACAAATGGGAATAGCACATGAATAGAGCATTAGTGTTCAAAATAATAAACACAAGCATAGTGAGAAAACGCATACCCAAGTCACCTTGACCAAGGGGCCAAGGCGACAATGGTAAGAAGAGTCCTGCCACCTGAAGTCCGAAATGATCCACCATGAGAGGAAACTGTGCGCAACGTATGACCCAGCGACACAGTTTGCCAATCACCGATATGTAAATAGATAGTTGATGAGATAACCAAAACGCTCCCATGAAAAAAAGAGGCACGTTATACATGTGAATTATAATGTATAAAACATAGAGTAGTGGATGTTCAACCATACTGTGCCTGCCTGCCACCCGAAGGTTGCAGGCAGTAGATGTATACTCTGGCCAATCCATATGGAAGACTGCTGTCATGGCACCCGCAAATGAACAAAAGTAAGATCCAGTAGGACTGCTGCACAGACCAAAGAAGGTAGAGTGTTCGATGAAAAACGTTCCGTGCATGGGTGTAACATTGCATGCTGTGCTAAATAGTGTGCCGCCATGTTTGCCTCACGATAAATGTGATTGCAAGGGAGACGATGAATATGAACAAGCGAGTGAAGCCTTTGAAGATGTGGATTGCCATGTACAATGTTTTGCCGTTTCACCCGGTCAATCAATTGGGCACAATCTGACTCAAGGATGATGGATCGGTAGAGTGGAAAGAAATAAAGAAGCCCAAAAACAGCTGCTTGAATCTCTGTATGTAAGGGTGAACTTAATGGAAGGCGAAAGGAAATTGCACCAATGCAGGAACCTCTATGATCGCGCAGTATAGCGCCTCCAGATGCGAAATTTCGACCCGCTGCGGCATCGACATTTAATTTCAATCGTCCAGAAGGTGGCGTAACCCAGCGAACAATCAGTGGACGAGGTGGGCGAACTGAAAGCAGCCAACCGAAAATTTTCTATGATGTAGTAGACAATTTAGAGCCTGCAATCTTTTCGTGCCACAAAGTAATATCATAATGTACAGAGGACCGAAGGGAAGACGCTGTGATATGTGTTTTGTCGCTATAGATCAGGGAAGTATAAGCACACCAGATGTTATGAACAATAATCGCAGGGATCACTATTTTATAAACTACAATTAGTGAGGAAATGGATGATCGATACCACCATGAAAGAAGATATTGACGAAGCTGTATGGATGATGGAAGAGGACAATGCAGCTCACTTGCAAAATAGCACCAAATCGGACGCACATAAGGACAATATAAGAAAACATGATCCACCCTAGCCGACTCATTCTTGCAGAACAGACATTGTGTCGGTTGAGCCATTATGTAGTGTCCAATATAATCCTCAAAAGGCAAAGCAGAATTGAAAAGCTGCCATAAAAACAATCTTCTAGACGGGGAGTGATGCTTCGACCAAATAAATGAGGTAGAAAGCAGCTCATAGGCACTTTTTAGAGAGAATTCCCCCAGTTGAGTTGGCAACCATGAAAAGTGGTCACCCTGTCGATCTGTGTGCATTAAGCAAAAAGAATGAGTCCGGCATATAATTTTCCAAATGGGGGAGTCTGGTAAACGAGGAAGATAATCATGATGGTGTCCATATTTTGCATGCATGTATTTGCTCCACAGCGTTGAGTTCTGGTGATACGACCACCAGATGCGACAATAAAAAGCATTTTGTAAGATATTCAAATCTCGAAGGCCTAGTCCCCCCTCTGAATGCGGCTTAGTAAGCTTAGTCCAGGAGACCCAATGATGTCTAGGACCCAATAAAATGCGGCCATCTTACGATGGATGATCTTAATAACCGATTTTGGTATACCTCCCCCCGCCATAATATGAATGGGTAACGCAGCGATTACTGATTGAAGCAAGACTAGCCGTCCTGCAGTAGATAATAATTTGGAGTGCCACCCTTGAAGTCTATCATCAATATGCTGCAGTAGCGTAACACAGTGGTTGGAACGTGGAATACCTTTGTGCAAATAAGAGCCGAGATAGCGGAATGGAAGACTAGAAAGACGCATGCCCAGAATAGTCATAAAGGTCTGTCGCTGCTGAGAAGTTACTGTAGCAGAAGGAATGATACTGCTTTTTTGAAAATTCACTTTTTGACCAGAAGCAGCTTCATATTGTGTAAGAAATGTGTGAAAACGTTGTAGATTCCTCTGTGTTCCTCGAAGAAATATTAGTAAATCATCTGCATAGGCTAAATGTGTAATGGTAAAGGGAATGCGGCCCAGGCGGAAAGGCTGCAATACTCCAGTTTCTGTCAAGGCTTTCAAGCCTCTGCTAAAACCCTCTGCTGCTAAAATAAATAATAAAGGAGATAAAGGATCACCCTGTTTAACACCTCGATATGGCCGAAAATAGGAAGAGGGCTGGCCATTGATTAACACCGCTAATGTCGTGGCCCGCAAGTGATTCAGAATTATACAAGTGAAAAATCCCGAAAACCCGAATGCTTGGAGTAAAATTTCCAAATATTCCCAGCTAACTCTGTCAAAAGCCTTCATCATATCCAACTTGAGGCATAACTGTGAGCCACCCCTATCAAGCATATGGATCATCTCACGAACCAATAAAACCTGAGTTGAAATGTCCGTACCTGGCAGAAAGCCTGTCTGCTCTGGAGAGATTAGTCTTGGCAATAGGTTACACAGGCGGCTAGCAACAATTCTGGTACAGACTTTACTGATAAAATTAGTGAGGCATATAGAACGATAATCACCGAAAGTTGCAGGAGAGGATTTTTTTGGAATCAATGTAATCAAAGCGCTAGCCATAGCTTTAGGCTGAGGTACACCCAGGAAGAATTCCTGTACAGCTAGCACAACATCCTTATGAATGATGGACCAGCAAGATCTATAGAAATTTCCATCAAAACCATCAGGCCCCGCGGCACTATGAGGGTCCAAGTGCCAAGCTGTAGATTTTATCTCATCCGGCAAGGGAATCTCCGTCAGAGCGGCATTATCGTCTGCGGAGACGAGCACTGGAATATTCCGAATAATTTGCTCACAGTTAACTGCAGGTTCATGTGCAAATAAGGTTGTATAAAAGGACACAGCTTCTGCGATGATATCATCTGGGGTAGTACAAACTAAGCCATTAGCTGTTTGTATTTGTTGAATCCGAAGATGTAGTCTGCGGCCTTTAACAATAGTATGATAATAGCGAGTATTTGCGTCTCCCTCCTTTAACCATTTAACTCTCGCCTTTTGCTTCCAAAAGTGCATCTCATAAGAAGAGGCCTGAAGATATTCTGCTTTAGCTCGATTATACTCCATTCGATTTTCCTCTGTGGGCTGCATATCCCAGCGTTCTTCCGCACGTGTAAGGAGAGTTTCAGCCTGTTGAACCCTAGAGAAAATATTACCGAATATATCTTTATTCCACTGTTGCACATCCTTTTTGAACTTGAATAACTTTGTGTAGAAGCCATGCATACCACCCGTTGTAGGATATGAATCCCATGCAGCACGCATGTAACTATAGAAGTCTGGATGTAGAAGCCAAGAGTCCAAAAATCTGAACGATCGATGTGATGAAGTCACAGTTATTCGGCATTTAAGCAAAAGCGGGGTATGATCCGAAGCAATTCGAGGAAGATGTGTAAGTTGAATATCTTCAAATGTATCATGGAAATCAGTATTGAGAAACAACCAATCCAGACGCCGTCGAACCCGACCGAGTCCTCGACCATCTGACCAGGTGAATCGGGAGCCCTGAAATGGTGGTGACATCAAACCACATGACTCTATACAATCATTGAAATCTTGTAAAACAGATAGTGACGGCCGCGAACGTCCTGCATGGTCTGATAGAGATCAGAATGTATTAAAATCTCTACCCAGTACCCAAGGCAATGCTGTATTCGCAGAGAAAGTGCATAAAGAAGCCCACAAAGAACGGCGTAGTGATGGAGTATGATTGCCATATACTGCCGACAAAACAAAAGTATACTGTAAGGGCCGATATATCAATGTAAAGTGTACCACCTGTTCTTCATCCTGCATTGTGACCAGCTCAAAGTGAGAGTCACGCCAGAAAAACCAAATGCGCTCAGAATGTGATGCGTACGAATAAGTACTATATAAAAATTCAAATATGAATATTTGACTATGTGAAGTGGCCTAACTCACTCCCAAGTGCTTGGGAGATTTCGGCCACAAGGAGAAAGAAGGCCTTATAGGATTTCTTAAGATTTCAAGAAGAGGAATTTTGAAGGGCCATCTTTTAAGTGAGCCCAAATAGTAATTAAATAATTTTGGGTAATGGGAAAAATTGTTCCCAACATTCACCCAAATTTTCGTCCCTTAGCCCAAAGGAACTCAAAAATTTTCCCTAATTACATATTTCAAAAGAAAAAGGGGGAAAATAAATAAGTAAAAAGGGAGGCAACCACCACGTGATTGTTTTAATAAAAAAGAAATAGGCATGGTTAGGGTCATTAAGACCCCAACCGACGGATACCCTCAAGTGGGTAACCAAGGAGAATTTTTGAATTCTACCATGGTTACTTTTATTAACCCCAAGGTTAAAGTAACCAAGGTTAGCCTAAACGTAACTATGATTGAAATAAAGTAATTAGCCTAAAAGTAACTATGATTGGAATAAAGTAACTCAAGTTAGTCATAAAGCAACCCTAATTAATTTAAGTAACTAAGGGTTAGCCAACTTAACCTTCCATGGTAATCTCTTATTCCCCTCTTACCCCCCCAATGGCTAACACTTAGCCTAAGAAAGAAATTCATTCCAAGAGCACTCTAGAATCCTCTCATACTTCCAACCCTCAAAGAACCACCAAGAGCAAGAAGGTTTTCCTCTTCTCCCTCCCAAAACACACGATGAAAGAGAACCAAGGGAGTTCAAGAATGATCCAAGTGCAAACTTGGTTTAGGTAAATAAATACTCAACTCTCCAAGGGATTTTTACATCTTACATAGCTTGAAGCTCATGTTACCCCTTTTTCTTGCTCCTACACCGTGACCTCCAAGGTCACTAGGTTCAAAATTTTCAAGCTTTTTTGAGTTGCTAGTCTTAAGAGGCTTGAACACTACTCAAGTTCCAATTTTGGTGAGTCCATCTAACCCCTATTTGGTACATCTTTCACTTAAGAATATGGACTAACAATTGTTCTCTTTTTCTCCTCAAAACCGTGGGGTTCATCGACGATATTTTGAAAATTCAAGAATCCCCTATTTGGTACATCTAACCCCTATTTCTAGTAATGTCATTCAAGAACAACTAGACAAGTTCGTTGTAGTCTTCATCGACCATATTTTGATCTACTCACCTGATGAAGAGACCCACACAAACCATTTAAGGATCGTCTTTGAGATTCTACGGAGAAAACAACTGTACGCTAAATTTAGTAAATGCGAATTCTGGCTACGCAGTGTAGCATTTCTGGGACACTGATATCTGAAGATGGTATATCCTTAGATCCCAAGAAAATCGAGGCAATCACAGAGTGGCCAAGGCCGACCAATGTTACCGAGGTGCGAAGTTTTCTCGGTCTCGCCGGCTACTATCGTAAGTTTGTTGAAGGATTTTCTCGAATTGCTATGCCTCTTACCCGCTTGACACAGAAAAAGACCAAGTTTGAATGGACTTTCGATTGTGAAAAGAGTTTTACTAAGTTAAAAGAGAAACTAACCTCTACCCCAGTTTTAGCACAACCTGTTCCTGATGAAAACTTTGTGGTATATAGTGATGCCTCTAAGAATGGACTTGGATGTGTACTGATGCAGAAAGATCGAGTGATTGCGTATGCATCTCGACAGCTATAACCATTCAAACAAAATTACCTGGTACATGATCTTGAATTAGCAACTGTAGTCTTTGCACTAAAAATATGGAGACACTATCTGTACGGTGAGAAGTGCGAAATTTTCACAGATCACAAGAGCCTTAAGTATCTTTTCACCCAAAAGGAATTAAACATGCGTCAACGTAGATGCTAGAGTTAATGAAGGATTACAACCTATCCATTCAGTATCATCCGAGAAAAGCCAATAAGGTAGCCGACGCACTGAGTAGAAAGACAAGCCATCCGCATCAACAACCTGTGCAGCGTAATATGGAAATTTGATCTTGAGGAGGTTGATTCTATTGAAGGCATGCTCGCAACGTTGGTGTTAATTCCTTCCCTGATAGACAAGATTAAGGAAGGTCAAGAAAAGGATGAAGGACAGGTTGAGAATGAAACCATCTGAAGAGTTTAAGGTGACAAATTGCGGAGTTTGTAGAGAAATGCCTTGTTTGCCAGAAGGTGAAAGCGGAACATCAGAGACCCGCTGGGTTACTACAACCCCTTGAAGTTCCTGAGTGGAAATGGGACCACATCACTATGGATTTTGTCACAGATCTACCAAAAACGAAGAACGGACATGATACCATTTGGGTAGTCGTCGATCGTTTAACAAAATCTGCCCACTTCATGGCTATGACAATCAAGGCTCCGATGGAGAAGTTGGCTACAATGTATGTTGATCAAATTGTGAGCCTTCATGGAGTACCCCTAAGCATTGTTTACGATCGTGACCCTCGCTTTACATCACGATTTCGGACAGCTTTTCAAAAAACGATGGGCACTGAAATACGAATGAGCTCAGCGTTTCATCCCCACACGGATGGTCAATCAGAAAGAACCATCCAGACGCTGGAAGACATGCTGTGATCTTGTATACTCGACTTCGGGGGAAGTTGGGATCGGAGTCTCAAACTGGTGGAATTCTCTTATAACAATAGTTATCATCGATCTGTAGGGATGTCTCCGTATGAAGCACTTTACAGAAGAAAGTGCAGTTCTCCGCTCTACTGGGATGAAATCGGAGATAAGATTCTTACTGGACCTGATCTAGTAGAACAGACTCGAGAGAAGATAAGGATCATAAAGCAAAGGTTACAAGCGGCCCAAGATAGAAGCAAGGTTTGGGCAGATGAGAAGCGGCGACCGCTGGAATTTCAAGTTGGGGAAAAGGTATTCTTGAAGGTATCGCCGTCCAAAGGAGTTAAAAGATTTGGTATAAAAGGGAAGTTAAGCCCTAGGTCTATTGGACCTCATAAGGTTCTTGAAAGAATTGGAGAAGTTGCTTATCGACTAGCACTACCGCCATCACTATCTCAATTACATGATGTGTTTCATGTATCTCAGCTTCGTCGGTATGTGCACGAGCCTAGCCATAATTGAAGCCGACGCTACATACGTGGAAGAACCAGAAATGATAATTGATCGTAAGGAAATGACATTAAGGAGACGATCTATACCTATGGTCAAGGTGCAACGGAAGAACCATTTAGTTGATGAAGCTACCTGGGAAGTGGAAGAAAGCATGAAGAACTTGTACCCTCACCACTTTGACTAACACTTCTAAGTTTCGAGGACAAAACTTGTAATAGGGGGGGGGGGAGGATGTTGTACCCAACGAGGAACCGCATTGTACATGAGACTTATCTAAGAGAATTTATGAAGAGTTGCATCTTCAAGCACAATCTATTTAGTTTGATAATTATTTTTCTTATGTTAAGTAAAGTATTATATAAAAATTCAAACATGAATATTGGACTATGTGAAGTGGCCCAACTCACTCCCAAGTGCTTGGGAGATTTCGGCCACAAGGAGAAAGAAGGCCTTATAGGATTTCTTAAGATTTCAAGAAGAGGAATTTTGAAGGGCCATCTTTTAAGTGAGCCCAAATAGTAATTAAATAATTTTGGGTAATGGGCAAAACTGTTCCCAACATTCACCCAAATTTTCGGCCCTTAGCCTAAAGGAACTCAAAATTTTCCTTAATTACATATTTTAAAAGAAAAAGGAGGGAAATAAATAAGTAAAAAGGGAGGCAACCACCACATGATTGTTTTAATAACAAAGAAATAGGCATGATTAGGGTCATTAAGACCCTAACCGCCGGATACCCTCAAGTGGGTAACCAAGGAGAATTTTTGAATTCTACCATGGTTACTTTTATTGACCCAAAGGTTAAAGTAACCAAGGTTAACCTAAAAGTAACTATGATTGGAATAAAGTAACTCAAGTTAGTCATAAAGTAACCCTAATTAATTAAAGTAACCTAGGGTTAGCCAACTTAACCTTACCATGGAAATCTCTTATTCCCCTCTTACCCCCCCCCCCCCAACGGCTAACACTTTGCCTAAGAAAGAAATTCATTCCAAGAGCACTCTAGAATCCTCTCATACATCCAACCCTCAAAGAACCACCAAGAGCAAGAAGGTTTTCCTCTTCTCCCTCCCAAAACACACGGCCAAAGAGAACCTAGGGAGTTCAAGATTGATCCAAGTGCAAACTTGGTTTAGGTAAGTAAATATTCAACTCTCCAAGGGATTGTTACATCTTACATAGCTTGAAGCTCATGTTACCCCTTTTTCTTGCTCCTACACCGTGACCTCGAAGGTCACTAGGTTCAAAATTTTCAAGCTTTTGTGAGGTGCTAGTCTTAAGAGGCTTGAACACTACTCAAGTTCCAATTTGGTGAGTCCATCTAACCCATATTTGGTACATCTTTCACTTAAGAATATGGACTAACAATTGTTCTCTTTTCCTCCTCAAAACCGTGGGGTTCATATGTGAAGAAGAGGAGGGCTTCACCCATTTCATACACATTTCAATCTAGGAAAGGAGTAAGTTTGAAAAGGCAAGTACACTATACCTACTCATGACTTGGGTGTGAAAGTGCATGCTTGAATGTCTAGATGCTATTAAGTGTTAATCTTAGAGGTGAAATGCTAAGTTTAATGCATGAAACTTTCGGTTCCTTAAGTAAAGTGGCTTGCATATGTGGGATTTGCTCCAAAGGTGGATTCTTTGTTGTTTTTAAGCATGAATATGAGGTAAATCTAAGATGATGTGACAAAAATCTCTTCTTTGACATGTATGGGGGACGGCTGGATGAAAGAGGGGAAAATAAATATAGTTCTTGTAAGAAATGGTATCTTATGGGGTAAAGTTGTGAGCAAGATGTGTGCTTTAAGTGTTAAGCTTAAGATGTTCATCATGTAAATGTGATTTTTTTTGCCCTTGCATGCGTATAAACGGCTGTTTTAGTGTTAGGGTATGTATGCACCAATTATACCAAGAATGGATTTTAGCATGAACATGATGTGCATGGCCAAAGGAATGATATATGTATCATTAAAACTGTTTTGAAATGATGTGTAGATGACTTTTAGAATGTGTTAGAACCTGCAAATCCACATGCTAAATGTGTACTTGATGTTTTATAAGGTGTTTAAGCCAAACAACTCAAGTTGGGACATTCTAGTAAGGAAATGTGACAAAATTGGAATTTACTGGAACATGGCAGATTATTGTAACGTTTTATAGGACCTGAAAAGGGACCTTAGAAGTATTCAAATTAGCTAATTTTTGGTATAACACTAGCCCTATGTGTATAGTAAATATGAGAATTGGAATTTCGTTAAAAGGAGACACAGTTTATTTTTAACTAAATTTCTAGTAAAACTGGTCAAGCTGGAAATTATTGGAATGAATAGATTTTATGTGACATAATGATTGACCCGGAAATGGACATTAGAAATGTGCAATTGGGCTGATTTTTTGGCAGGATGTTAGCCCTAGGTGTTTTCTAAGTTTGAGAGTTAGAATTTTCGAAAAAGGACTTACGATTTGGTCACAATAAAATTCGTTGTAAAATTGGTCATCCCAGAATTCAGCATGTACCCGTTTTGGGAAAAAGAATAAATAATCCCTTTAACGATATTATATGTGGCGCCCTGCACCACGGCTCCGCCGGAGTCGGTGCACCCGCCATACTTCACTAAGGAGAGTACTAGGCGTCGTCTCATACGTATCATGATCCATGGTATAATGCATGGATTTTCGCGCTTACACGCAGATAAGTATGCGAAACCGTGGCAGAATTTAAAACTTTAAATTAAAAACATCCACTAGATCATTCTTTGTTTTACAACCCAAATCAAAGTATCGAAACTCTCAAAAGTAGATGTTTCCCATCACAACTACATAATCAGTCATCAGTCATAATCGTCAAGTCACGTCTCCTAATCTGCCCATCCTTCGCTGCACTCACGGGTAGGGGCTCTAGGTCCATCCTCAATCCATTCTACCTTGTTCCCTACAGCCTCTGGGAGGAAAAATAGGGGGTGAGTGACAAAGTCACCAGCAAGTACACCATAAACAATCATGCATTAACTGGAAAGTACATACAAGAACCGAACCCCAAAATTCGGTTTAGAACATACCTGCCCTTCCATTAAACACCCGTAAGAAGTCAACACAAGGTATATCCAAGGTCATAGCTTAACAGAGATTAAAACTTAACAGAGACCATAGTTTAAGAAAGGATCATCATTCAATAAAGATCATGACATACAAAAAGGTCATCTCTCAATAAAGATCATAACCTAGGAGCTACCAATTCAAAACAACTTGGCCTAAAGGTCATAAATAAGATCATAGCTTATATATCAACAGTAGTGAAATCATAACTTAGGTAACGAGAGATAGGAGGATCAAACCTATGTAACATTACCTCTAACATTTGGCTAGCATCTCATCCCTTCAATCAATAGCCGTTAAGGCAATAAAATCATAACTTAGTCACGAAGCAAGTAATAACACAGCCTAGTTCAATTAGACTCAATATCATGCTCATGACCATATGCAATGCAAATGAATGTGCAAAAGTAGCGCATAATGCCCTCCATCCAATACCCGACATGGATCATCACTTAATGCGTCAAAGTCATAACTTAAATAAAATCGTTACTTAATGAGCATAACAATAAAAGTCTGTACCTTGCATCAATTCATAACATAACAAGATTCATCACTTAGGGAAGTCATACTTAGGGTCTACGAGGTCACCGCAACTTAGTCTAAGTATCATGTGTCACAACACAATGACTTACTGAATGTAACATGCATGCATATGTACGTGTGATGCATCATGATAAAAATGAGAATATGATCTTTTCATGCTCTTCTTTCAAATCATCATCATCGTAAAACAATAGAGTGCTCAGATCTATCTTCCCGGATCTGAGGCGGTAACTTCTCCCCTTCGAATCTATTATTCCCATATTCGGAATGGTAACGTCATCATACTTGCTGGGTCTATTCTTTTCCAGACCCGCACGGTCATCATCATCATCATCATCAGGCCTATTATTTTCCGGGCCTGCACGGTCATCATCATTATCATCATCATCAGGCCTATTATTTTCCGGGCCTGCACGGTCATACTGTCAGATCGCTTAACCCGGATCTGAGCGGGTTCATACTGGCCAAGTTCATACTCACACACGGTACCGGTGGGGAATCATTCTTTTCAAAAATCATCTTTTGAAAACGCTTTTCATCTTTCTTTCTCATAAAAGACATGCTTTAAATCATGTACGTGACGATGATGCAAATGTATGACATGCATTATGCGACTCGTGAACAAATACATCATAACATGCATGCACGGACTTGTCTTTTAAACTCACATTCTGTTCATACAGCTTCGTGCTCATCAATTCGTGCTCATATTCATAAACCCATGCCATACATATGCATAATGAAGGCTTAGCCACATGTTACAAAAATTTCATAACGTTCCGAAATGTCTAACGACCTCAAAACATCATACTATCATCAAAAGCACTGCTGAAATCAGCAATGCAGTACCGCCTTACCTCAGTTTTTTGGGTCATAAAACCTTATTCATTTTGATCCATTCCCTGGAAAACATAGCTAATTCACCAAGGAACAACATTCGTAAGGTTAAACATCACATTCAAGCCTAAATGATCAAGATCGAAGCCTTACAACTTAAGACATTAAACTGTCCTATTTTCCAGTTTTGTACCACTAACTTCAACTCAGTTATTAACCATCAAAATGGTGGTTTTAGGCTGGTTTCTTTACATGAACATGCACATCTTAGCCCTAAGTAATTATCATAAAATTTCCAAGGCAATTCAATAAGTTTAAAGGGGTCATTGAATTACTTTTCCAAATTGGGTACATGCAGAGACTGGATTGACCAGTTGTATCACGAAATAAATTGTGTCCAAACCACAACTCCTTTTACCAAAATTCCAACTCACAGATGTCATAAACACATCAAACTATCATCCTACGAAAAAACAGCTCATTTGCATATTCCTAAGGTGCATTTTCAAGCCACACAACTTACTACTCAAAACTGTCCTGTTCCAGCAACTCTGTTTGAGCAGTTTTGCCAAACATTTCATTAATAATAATTCAAAACTCCTTTCATCAAAATTCCACCTCTCACATTTCAAATACACATAAGGATATCACCATACCACAAATAAGCCAATTTGAACACTCGTAAGATTCATGTTCAGGTCGTTCAACATAACACATAAATCTGTCCAGTTCCAGTACTTCTGTTTGACTACTTCTTACTAAAAACTTCATTAAGGATAAACCACAACTCCTTTTATTGAAATTCCAACTCACACATTTCATATACATATGAGGCTAACATCCCACCAAATATTAGCCAATTTGAATGCTCCTAAGATTCATTTTCAGGTCATGAAAAACGTCACACTGTTCTGCCTAGTTCCAGTAATTTCTTCTTGAGCAGTTTTACCAAAAGATTTATTAAAAATAAACCATAACTCTTTTTACTGCAATTCAAACTCTCACTTGTACTACACACACAAAGCTAGTGTCATGTCAAAATTTAGCTTAATAGAACACTTCTAAGGTTTGTTCTCAAGTCACACAATCAGCAACACAAATCTGCCAGCTCCAGTAGTTTCAGTACTTCTTCACCTTTTTATTGTTCAAGCATCCTTCAACCAACTTCATTTATTAAGATGACTTACTATACATCAAATACACATTTAAACATAGTTATTTCAAGTCTCATAACTCATTTTAGGCTACACATGACTCATACCAACAGTCTTGCCATTTACGCTTAGAACATGTCACTTTTCATACCAACACTTTTGTTTACATCAACTAAGTTCATGTCATGTTCTTAGAATCTCCAACTAAGATTCATAACTTAAAAATGGCTAGTCATTCAAGCATGCACTTCACAAATAAGGCAAGATTGGCTAGAGTATACTTGCCTCTTTGAACCTTAGTGCTTTTCATTAGCTTGAGCCTTGTTTGCAATGGATTGAAGTTTCCTCCAACTTCATCATTCCACACGTTTTTGGAAGGAAGAAAATGACGAACATTAGCTACTATCTTAAATGAAGAATGGAGCGAGATTGAGGTTAGATTCATCTTACCAAAATGAAGCTTGAATGGAGCTTGAGATGGATTCTAACCACCAAGATGTTAGCTTCTCCTAAGTAGCTTGAAGGAATTTCACCTAGTGACCACTTTGGAGGTCACGTTTTTGGCATGAATAAGGGAGGTACCATGTGAGTTTCATCCTTTGAAATATAGAACATACTTAGAAGGTTTAACATTCAACTTACCAAGATGGGTTCTTCAAGGCTTGAAGATGAAGATGATCTCACACTCCTAGCTTCATCATGGCCGAAAGTTTGATGATGATGGAGTATATTCTAAGTGTTCTAAAATTGCTTGGGGAAGATTTTCTTCCCCTTGGTTTAAGGAAACAGCCGTGGGTTATGTTGGGAAGGGGAGGGATTCTCCAAGCTAATTAACCTTGGTTTCTTTTCACTAACCAAGGTTTCTTTAAGGCAACTATAGTTACTTTATGTCAACTATAGTTACTTTTTGTCAACTATAGTTACTTTATGGCAAGTATAGTTACTTTATGGCAAGTATAGTTACTTTATGCAAACTATAGTTACTTTATGTCAACTATAGTTACTTTATGGCCAACCTTGGTTATTTTACCCAACTAGAGTTATTTCCTCAACCTTGTTGTAACATTAAGTAAACATGGTAATCTTTCTTGGTCAACCATAGGGGCCCGATTTTCTTAGGCTTGGGTGACCCCTTTTCCATGCTTAATTTTCTTTTCTTATTTGTGGATAATTGTCTCCTAATTAATTGATAATTTCCCCTTTTTCTTGTTTTAAAACAAAATTAGGAAAATTCTCAATTCTCCTTGGGCTAGGGCCGAATTTTCTCCAAGAATTGGGGAAAAATTGCCCACTACCTATAACTCCTTAATTTTCATTTGGGCTTATTTTAGGGAGGCCCTTAAGATTAAACTCTCTTATAATTTGGGAAAAACCCCTTTAAGGCCCCTTTATATGCCTTGTGACCGAATTTTCTTGAGCCTTTGGGAATGAATTGACCACTTCATGTAGTCCCTAACTCACGCTTGAATTGATTATATCGTTTGCTTATCATCCTAAAATAAAAGAATCACTAAGGAAACTTAGTGAAAGACACTTGAAGGATACCACTTTATTAATTCGCTTATATGAGTCTTCAAGTACTATATGACTTTTCGTCGGGGTACAACATTATAATTCCGCGAAACTTTTATGACAATTACTTAAGACGTATGTGAGTGTTTTTATGTAAACCACTTAACTTAGAAGGATTATTTTAAGGGGTAATCACCAAAGTTAAGTTGGCGTTGCTAATCTGGAATTTTGGGCAGAATTGAGGAAATTGCTGTGGGGCTATGTTTTGGTGGGCTTAGACTTAATTATATAGTTTGGGCTTATGATCATTGATTATTGGTATGTATACAGCATTTTTCCAAGGTTGTCCCAAATTAAATAAAGCTTAATATGGAATGATTTTATGGCTGCACATACCATGTAAGCCACAAAATTTGTAGCCATTTTTGAAGTGTAGGGACTGGCCAACTATTTATGGAAAGTACGTGACACGTTGGCGAAGTTTCGGTATTCACCCGATACGATAATTTTCGGTTTTGAACCTTTTAACATGTCGTAATAAATTGTCATCACCATGAATTATGTCATATGATATAAGACCTTAATATACTCATAAATATTAGTTAAATATAGTGGTGTGACGTTAACGTATGTACGTAAAATATATAACGTATCGGTAGTACGTTGGAATATATGTGTATGTGCCTTTTTAAAAAATCTGAATATATATATATATATATATTTTTTTTTTTAAAGAGAAACTTTTATTAATATTAAAGCTCCGTTATGGTGGAGAATACCTTGTTACATCAGAGTATATCATACGAAAACCAAAAGTATAAAGCAGCTAGTATGTGCAATCTCCAATCAAATATGATATGCCGCATTAAAACCTTGCCAAGTAAAACCACCCTTGTGGATAAAACCTTGGCGAAGGAAAAAGCGTACATATTTATTTGATTGGAAGGATTGCAAGCTTGGACATTCAAATATTTATAAATCCTCCATATGTCCTGTATGATAAAGTTGTGGATGGGCTTCAATAATTTTGATACTTGGTCGGAGTAGCCTGAGAAAACCGCAGTCTTGATAATCCAGTAATATAGCTTGCCGCAGAATTTGCATGCCATTAATAGTGAATCAGCCCGCTTGTAGATGATCGTCCCTCGGCAAAACAAAGATAATGGTGCATTAGTATCAACACATTGTATATACGACAGTAGTAAATTGTAACTCTGAATGCGTACCGAAGTTGCCCATAGTACATAGACTACAGGCAACAGCAAGAAATAAATATAGCGTGTAGATGCATTGAGAGAAAGATGAGGTACCCGCGTTGCCTGCATAATATATATGTAGGCAACCAATATTTGTAACCATTTGTGTGTGTTACGTTCGAAGCGCATGGAGTAGGCCATCGGTATGATAAAAAGCACAGGCCATTTGCGGCAATTGTGAGACCGTGGTGAACATACAAGTGAGCGGCTGAAATCTAGCGTGAAGACAGAGATAGTGGGCCACCATATTGATCTCCCTTGGGATATAATGCAGCGTACTGCCTGTTATGCGTAGGAGATGTGAAAGCCTGTTGTATTCTGGAAGAGCAGTGATTATGTGGGCCACGGAGTGTGTTAATTGCTGACAGTCCGTCTCAATGATGATGTTCCGATGTAACAAGCCAAAGTATAGTAGACTATAAACAATTGCTTGTAGCTCTGCTTGGATAGGAGGCAAGACGGGTAGGCGAAATGAGAGACCTGCAATCATCTTACCATTGGTATCACGAAGGATGGCTCCTGCCGCTGCATGTGAGCTTCCAGCCGAGGCATCTACATTTAATTTTAACTTCCCAGTTGGAGGACATATCCATTTCAATACTAATGCTCTTTTTGGTCGAAGACGAGGAGAAAACCCATTGTTGATCAGTGAGGGTATGAATTGGGCTATGGCCGTGCCAGATCGCGAAGCAGCCCAATCAAAACAGGCTTGTTTAGTTAAGTGTAGCATGTGTGTGACCGACAATTCCGATTCACCAAATATATGGTTTGTGTGTATGCGCCAAATTGCCCAACAAAGCATGATTGGACCAACAACTTTAAAGTTACCTTTTAAGGATGAAGCAGAGGAGAGAAGCCACCATTGAAGAAGGTGATGTCGTATATTCGATGCATGGGTCGCTGGACCATCAAGGAGCACAGAAAGCTGTGACCAGACAGGCTGAACATGCGGACAAAGCAGAAAGATATGTGAAATAGTGGCCGAGGCATTTTTGCAGAACGGGCAGATTGTTGGGCATACGCAAGAGAACGTCTTCACGTTATCTTCCATAGGAAGGGCCGAATGAAACAGCTTCCACATAAACAAACAGATTGTCTTTTGAATGCCTTTCCACCAAATGAATTTGTGGGAGAGTAACTGTGTGTGATGCGGTCTCACATCCTCATATGCATATTTTAGTGTGAATTTTCCAGTTGGGCTGGAGCGCCAAAAAGGGGAAGGGTGTCCCATCGTGAATTGCATGCATAGAGTATGTGTGGAACATATTCTTTTCCAGCCGGGAGAGTCGTATATGCGAGCCAAATAATCCATTCTAGAACCATAACGAGCCCGCATGTATGTTGCCCATAGCGAATCACTTGTATGATAACTCCACCAAAGTTTACAATCGTATGCTTGTTGTATGTGCGTTAAGCTACGGATGCCCCAACCGCCTTCTGCTTCTGGATAGCATAATTTGCCAAGTGCAGTCCATTGGTGTTGTCCGGCCCACAAAAAAAGGGATATTTTTCTATTGAGTGCATGGATGATGCTCTTGGGTAGGCGGGATGCAGCAAGAATATGTAGGGGGATAGCTGTTAGAACCGATTTGATCAAAATGAGTCTACTGCCCGGAGATAAAAGACGGCTGGACCAGCCCGTTAACTTAGTGTCAAAATGCTGCAAGAGCGAGGTACAGTAGGAAGCCCGGTTGACTCCACGATAAAGATAAGAGCCCAGGTATTTGATTGGGAGAGAGGATGGTTGCATGGCTAAAACTTGTGCGATGTTATTTTGCTGTCGACTTGTGAGATAAGAGCTGCATACAAACTGACTCTTC
This sequence comes from Eustoma russellianum, assembly GCA_036186865.1. Lineage (NCBI taxonomy): Eukaryota > Viridiplantae > Streptophyta > Magnoliopsida > Gentianales > Gentianaceae > Eustoma > Eustoma russellianum. Next base: position 12,832,019 of record AP025072.1, on the reverse strand, counting down.
GTGTAGTTGACAAGTTGTCCGGAAGCGCATTGATATTCTTGCACAAATTTTTGAAATCGGCCCAAGTTGTGGGTTGAAGCATTAAGAAAAATTAGAAGATCATCCGCGTAAGCTAAATGAGATACTGGCAAGACTCTTCCAGATGCAAAGCCTCTAAGCTGATGAGACGTGAATAGTCTATGTAGACCCCGAGTGAAACCTTCGGAGCAGATTATAAATAGGAGTGGTGATAGCGGATCACCTTGCTTGACTCCTCGTGTGGGTGAGAAGAAACCATGTGATGTACCATTGACTGAGATGGATAATTTGGAAAGCCGCATGTTGTTAAGTATAATGCGTAGAAGACGAGATGCAAACCCAAACTTAAGCATAATGGCTTCGAGATACGACCAGTTTACACGGTCAAAAGCTTTAGCCATATCTAGTTTGATCATAACTTGACCATGACGAACCTTTCTGTCTAGTAAATGCACCATCTCGTTGGCCATGGTAACATGTTCACTAATGTCATGGCCTTTCAAGAATCCTATTTGTTCCGAAGAAATGAGTCGAGGAAGTAAGACATTGAAGCGAGAGGCTAGGATGCGCGTGGTTACCTTGCTTATAAAGTTGGATAAACAAATAGGCCGAAAGTCCGCATATGTAAGTGGATGAGGCTTCTTAGGAATCAATGTGATAATGGATGATAACATGGATGTCGGTGGAGGCACCCCCAGAAAGAATTCTTGAACGGCAAGAGTGACATCAAGTTGTAATATATCCCAACATGTACAAAAGAATTGACCATTATAACCATCCGGACCTGCTGCACTGATTGGACTTAAGGTCCACACGGCTTCCTTTACTTCATCCGCAGATGGCAAATGTAGCAGCATGTCGTTATCTTCTGTTGTTACAAGTGAGGGGATATGAGCTATAAATTCAGCAATCCCATTAACTTCTTCATGCTCAAACAGTTTGTGATAATATGAGACTGCTTCAGTTCCTAATGATGCATTGTCCTGCAGAAGTTCGCCTCTAGAGTTGCGAAGATTGGCAATACGTTGACGGCGATGCTTATCCTTAACAATAGCATGAAAGTATGCGGTGTTTGCCTCTCCTTCAGATATCCACTTTATTCTTGATTTCTGAGCCCAGTAGGATGTTTGAGCTTGGGTGGCCTGAATCAGTTTGGCTTGAGCCAAGGACAGAGATGCACGGTTGTCAGGCGAAGGATCCCGATCAAAAGCAACTTCAAGCCTTCGATACACAGCCTCAGCATCCACAACATTGTTAAAGATGTTTCCATAAACATTTTTATTCCAAAGTTGAAGATCTTTTTTCAATCTATTCAGCTTCATGTATAAGCCACGCATGCCACCTATCATTGGGTATTGAGTCCAATGTTGTTGCACATATGACTTAAAGTCTGAATGATTTACCCATGCATTGATGAACCGAAATGGGACATGAACTCTTTCAACAGTAGAATAGCATTTGAGTAACATGGGAGAGTGATCAGAGGTGGCTCGAGATAGATGGTTGATGGAGATATTGGCAAATAATTCAGAGAATGCTACATTGCACAAGTGTCTATCTAATCGACGTCGAACTCTACCTTGACCAGTTCCGCGCGACCAAGTAAAAGGAGATCCAATAAAAGGCAAATCCTGCAACCCACAGACATCAACGCAGTGACTGAAATCTTGTAAATTGCGCAGGGGTGGCGTGGAGCGACCCTCATGTTCATCAAGAAATAGAAATGTATTAAAATCCCCACTAACAATCCATGGCAGTGTGTTATGTTGTGAAAAATTATTGAGAGATTCCCATAGCGGTTGTCTTGCAGCAATGGAATGCTTACCATATACAACCGACCACACAAAGGTTTGATGCAAGGGTATGTAGTTAAAAGACAAATGGGATGTTTGGATGCCATGTTGCACATCTACAAACTGCAATAGCGAAGCATTCCAAAAAATCCAGATATTACCTTGACATGTTTCTAAAGCATTCGAGAAACCCAATTTCAACCGATAGAAGGTAAGCTTTGATGAGCGTTGCTTTGGTTCGATAATGACCAGAAGAGATACGCTGGATTGATGTGTCAATGTACGTAAGCGCTATAATGAAGTACGTATCCCTCGTACATTCCACGTGATGGCATTCATGGCAACAGTGAGGTGGATGGTCCCATACGTGTAGCACTTCTTGTTGTAACAGTAGAAGGAGGTCTAGGTGGCAGTTCATGTTTACGGCGACGTCGGCGCCTTGGGGCGACTGGCATGAATCCGTCTAAGGATGATTCTTCAGTATCATGTAGTGGGGCATCCGTAGAAGAAGAAATCTGTCGTCTAATGGATAAACGGGCTTTGATCGTTTGTAATGATTCTCGCATTTGTTGCAGAAATTGCGCACGTGAGGCTTCGTCTGTATGCACTGTCATGGGTATGTTATCCGCATCTGAGTCCGAAACTTGAAAAGCATCTGGTTCATCCAAGTTGACTTTCTCTACATGGGGTGGCTCATCAAAAAGTCTTTGAAGATGGAACCCTTCCTCCACCTGGCCTATCTGTGGAGGTGGATTGAGTCTGGCCTTCTGCTGACAATGCGTGGGCTCGAGTTCTGGAGACGCAGCAGCAGGCTGGGTTGAAGGCTGCGGGTTATGCCCTGTGGGTTTACGCAACAAGGTTACAGGGACCGAGTCCAAGGTGGAATCTTTTGGTCCTTTCTTTGGAGTCCAGCGTTGTTTAGGTTTTTGGTGAGTTGATGGCGGCGGCGGCATATCCTGAGAATTCTGGCCGCAAGTTGACGTTGCATGACCTAGCCTGCGACATTCCATACAAAAAGAGGGTAAATCTTCATAAATAATCTGCTGTTGATGAATCTTTTGTTTCCCTTCTAGATAAATTTTCTTGGGTAACTCCTTGGATATATCAGCCTCTATGCATATTCGCGCAACCGAAGGGCGAAGGCCGTCCGCAGTAGCAACATCAAGTTTGATCGGGTGGCCAACTGTACGTGCTATTTCAAAAAGTGATGCCTTTTGTTGGTAATGAAGTGGCAATCCTGGCAGCGAAATCCAAATTGGGACAATCGGTGCATCTGCAGTAGGATCAAAGTCGATGGTCCATTTCGTTACTCGCATTGAGCAGCCTGCGATCGTCCAGGATCTCCGGTAAAAGCAGCGGATGTAGTCGGGTTCATGGAGGAAATTCAGCAATATGTGTGTTTGATCTAAAAGCGTGATCTTGACATCGGATTTGAAGCCAATGCGATCAAAGACATCACGTATGATCTTCAGTGGTGGCCGTCCAAACCAAAAGGTACCCACTAGCGTAAACCGGAAGGGAGCGGCAAGAGAGTCGATCTCGGCATCCGTAAAAGAGAGAAGAGGATGGCCTTTGTGTTTAGAGATGATCTTTGGAGCGATGATAGCGGTAGACGATACAGCGGCAGCGGCGGCAGAGGACACGACAGCGGCGAAGGTTCGATCATCGGTTACTCCTGGAGAAGATGACGCCATTTAACTACTTCTATATATATATATATATATATATATATATATATATATATATATATATATATATATATATATATATTTAAAATGGCGTGTGATATGAGGGTGGAGAACTTTACTTTCTTCAACTTGTTGCCTTTGTGCCTTTTCCAAATATGGCTTCCTTTAATGAACTACTTAGTTTAATTAACTAAGTACTTCACTTAATGAACTAGTTTAGTTCATTAATGGTGGAACCTGAAAATAGTTCAAACACAACAAATGCTTGCCATTTGATGTAAGCTTTAAAGCTTCATGACTCGTTAGTACGACAACATTATATATGATCTATATAAGGCAAGTTTTATGCAACGACGTGTCATGTCATGGAATATGTCATGCATTTCTTTAATACACGTTATTTAAAACATGCATTTTGAAATCACTCAAACCTCCTTTTCTCTACAATCTCCCCCTTTTGATGATTTATAAAATAACCTATATTCATGATTTAAATCTCATCACTCCCCCTTCATTCGTGCATAAATTCAAATTTTGAATTTCAAATTTCAAATCGCACCCCCTTGATTTTTGCAATCATTTCTCTCTCCCACTTAAATCATGCATTCTCTCCCCCTTTATTTTGGAAAGTCAATAAAAAATGCATGTAAATATGGAAAGACAATCAAATCAATTCAACAGAAATCATGCCTAATTTAGAATGAAGATTTTCATACGTGGCTTGATTTAATGCTTTAGTGAAAATATCAGCGACTTGTGCCTCGGTGCGCACGTGATCTATGACAATATCAACATTATTTATGTGATCACGAAGGAAGTGATAGCGTACTTCTATATGCTTGGCCTTAGAGTGTAGCACGGGGTTCTTAGATAGGTTGATGGCACTCATACTATCACAACATATAGGAATTTTATTTATGGTAATTCCAAAGTAAGAAAGTTGTTGTTTTATCCATAGTAATTGTGTGCAACACAGACTAAGTGCCATGTACTCAGCTTCAGTAGTGGATAAAGATATACTTGCTTGCTTTTTGGAAAACCAAGAAATAAGTGAGTTTCCTATAAATTGGCAAGTGCCACTCATGCTTTTTCTATCTATTTTACATCCACCATAATCAGCGTCAGTGTAGGCATGCAAATTAAAGTAACAATCTTTATCATACCAAATGCCTAAGGTGGTTGTGTGCTTGATATATGAGAATATTCTTTTTACCGTATTATAGTGAGACACCTTAGGTTGACTTTGAAAACGTGCACACATACATACACTGAACATGATATCAGGCCTACTAGCAGTAAGATATAGCAAAGAGCCAATCATAGATCTATATAAGGCATTATCAAAATCCTTACCGTGTTCATCTTTATGTAATTTAGTAGTGACACTCATAGGGGTGAGGGATGGTTTTAAATTCTCAAAATTGAACTTTTTAATCATATCATATATATATTTAGCTTGGCTTATGTGGATGCCTTAACTAGTTTGTTTAATCTGCAAGCCAAGAAAGTAGTTCAATTCGCCAACCATAGACATTCCAAGTTCGGATTTCATGCAATTTTCAAAATCTTCAACAAGTTTATGAGAAGTGGAGCCGAAAATGATGTCATCAACGTAAATTTGAATAATAAGTAAATCCGATTTATCTTGTTTTAAAAATAAGGTACTATCTAGAGTGCCTCTTTTAAAACCATTTTCTAAAAGAAAAGTAGCAAAACGATCATACCATGCTCTAGGTGCTTGCTTTAGTCCGTATAATGCCTTCTTTAGTTTGTACACGTGATCGGGATGTTTCAAATCTTCAAAACCGAGTGGTTGTTTCATGTATACCTCTTCTTGTATAAATCCATTTAAGAATGCACTTTTCACGTCCATTTGATAAAGTTTAAAATCCTTCATGCAAGCAATGACAAGTAAAAGTCGTATAGCTTCTAAACGTGCTACGGGCACAAATGTTTCATCATAATCAATTCCTTCTTCTTCATTATAGCCTTGTGCTACAAGTCTATCTTTATTTCTAACAACTTTTCCTTCTTCATTTATTTTATTTCTAAACATCCACTTTGTGCCTATTATGGTCTTATGTTTTGGTCGTGGCAGTATATCACATACGTCATTTCTAACAAATTGATTAAGTTTGTCATGCATAGCATCAATCCAAGAAGAATCACTCAAAGCATCATGCACATTTTAGGTTTGATTTCAGAAATCATGGCATGAAATTGGTTTATTTCATCCGGATTTATTCTTCTACGTGGTCGCACACCGTGAGTGATATCGCCTATGATGAGATCATATGGGTGATCTCTATGCCATCTTGGTTGATTATTTACTACGTTCTCATGCATTTCTAAGTGATCATGCATTTCTAGTGTATCATGCATATCATGCATATCAAACGTGCCATCATCATCATTCAACACGGGTTTCAATCCAAAATCATCATCATATTCTTTACCTTTATCAATCTCACCAAATTCATTAAACTTCACATGAATAGATTCTAGAAATTTGTAGAAAAAAAGGGGTTTGAGTGATTTTTAAATACATGATTTAAATGTGCTTAAAAACGTGCATGACATAAATGTGCATATTATATTTTGCATATAACTTGCTTTATATAATTCATATATAATGTTGCCGTACTAACGAGCCATGAAGCTTTAAAGCTTACATCAAATGGCAAACATTTGTTGTGTTTATACTATTTTCAGGTGCCACCATTAATGAACTAAACTAGTTCATTAAGTGAAGTACTTAGTTAATTAAACTAAGTAGTTCATTAAAGGAAGCAACATTTGGACAAGGCACAAATGCAACAAGACCAAGAAAGGAAAGTCTTCTCCTCCTAATTTACCACACATATACATGGACATATATACATAAATATATATATTTTTAGATTTTTTGAAAAAGGAACATACACATGTATTCCAACGTACTACCGACACGTTATATATTTTATGTACGTACGTTAACGTCACACCACCGTACTTAACTCATATTTATGAGTATATTCAGGTCTTATATCATATGATATAAGTCATGGTGATGACAAATTAAATACGGCATGTTAAAAGGTTTTAAACCGAAATTTGTTGTATCGGGCGAATACCGAAACTTCGCCAACGTGTCATGTACTTGCCATAAATAGATGCCCAGACCCTACACCTCAAAAATCTCTATAATTTTTGTGGGTTTGATGTTATTTCCAGCCATAAAATCATTTCATGTTGGCACACACAAATCACCCCACATTAAGGCCAAATTGTGGAGATTCCAATTTCAATTTTGTCACATGTAAATTGTGCCACTTTAATCAGCCTTATAAGCTGAATATTAAAGTTTATATTATGTATATTATGTGTAACATAATATATATAACATGTACAAAAAGTTGGAATTTAATTAGAGAAAAATCGGGTAATTGATAAACATCGAAAATTCGGTTTTCTACGTACACAACACATGGAACATTTTTGGCACATCATATAACACGTATCTAGACACTTTTTACATATGCCATACATCTTAAAGAGTTCTAGAAAATTAAATTAAGGGCTGATTGGAATATGACATGTGTGTATTATTAAATGTGCACTATTTTACAAAGTTTGCAAAAATAAAATTCAGCACATGCATATACATGTTATACACGCCTATACAGCTTAGATGGAGCATATGTGGAGCCTTGTTGGCATATTGATTGGTCAAGAATGAATTATACAATGTTGGTGATTTAAAGAAAGAAGCTACAAAAGGTAATGTTTCAAATTTTATCTCATTTGAAACACATGCTGAAAATTTCGGCATGTGGAAGATAGGCTGGCCGATTTTTATCATTCATGAGGGGATATTTTGTGTCTTGAAACATGTGATCAATTAGAAGAAGAATTGGAAGTAATTTGAATAAGATTTGAATTCATAAAGTGTGATATCTTGAATATCAAACATGCTGAAAAATTTCAGCATGTGTGTGTATGCACCTTGGCCGAATTCTTGGCCATATTAGTGTCCAATTTCATTTCCAAAAATGATGAGAATATTTGCTACTAATTGGTGATTTATTTTAAAAGAAAAATCAATGAAAATTTGGAAGTAATTTGAATTATATCACCATGTATCACATGCTGAAATTTCAGCATGTCAAGTGTAGTAATGGCCGATTTTTTGCTTAATGTTGTGGAAAAATTATCTTGCTTGATTTGGGTGATAATCTTATGAGTTATGACAACTATTTTATATTGAATTTGACACATGTTTTTAGTGGAATTCTCAGATTTTCCAAGTCATCAAATGATGACAACATTCAACCTATCATTGAGTGCCAAGTAAGCAAAAGTTAAATGATCATCCAATGAGGAGGTGCCAAGTAAGCAAGATCATGTCACAATGATGCCACACATTCTCCCAAGGACTTAGAAGATAATTTTCAAGAGAAGAAGGACCTATAGGGGGGACGGCCAAGGTGGTTAAAAGGAAAGAAAGAAGAGCAAAACAAAGACAAGAACAAGCATTGCAAATTCAAGTGAAAAAAACGCCTAGCTCTCTTCTTCTACACTCTCTTTCTTTCTTTCTTCTAAAAGCCTACTGTACTTATATTCATATTCTTGAATAGGCTTATCTTAGACCACCACACATTCTCTATCTTTGTAAAAGATTGATCAAGATGTGATCAATCTTCATTCTTGCAAGGTGGTGGTGTTCATGCGTAATTGTATTCATCATACAAGGTTTGCAAAGGGTTGGAGTTGGTGTGTAACTCCATCAACCCTGTGGTAAGGTGTATTTGTGTTGTGTAACTAGTGTGAACCAAGGAAGGTGTTCCTCAAATACTGGAGTAGGTTGTTTATAACCGAACCAGTATAAAATTCTCAGTGTCATTTACTTTCAGCACTTATATTCTGTTTCAGCACTGGTTACCCTTTTTGATTACGTTCGTAGAAATAGTAAAAGTTTTCAAAAATTACGCAAATTTCCAGAATCATAGCCACGCGTCTTAGGGTTAATTTGGCACAAGTTTCAACCCTTTTGGATAAGTATAAGTCAATCAAACATCAAACGTTCTGAGACTAGTGCAGTCTGATTTTCAGGCTTGCAAAGGTTGAGACTTTGAGTGTATTTGACTAACTTCCCGAAAGCATTTTTTAAAACTGTTTCAAAACATTTAAATACAACTTATAAGGGGTTATTGGTTAAAATTTCAGAGAAATTGGAGTTAAGTACAAATAGGAATAAAGTTTTCAAAACAGTCTACCGTTTCTGGCAGATTCGCGCAATCTGACCACCAACCATTTTTGAAGGGGTTAAAGGTTGAATTTAAATCTGAAATTTTTAGGAGACACTTATAACATCTGAGGCTAATTTCTCTCAAAATTTCAGAATTTTTGAAGACCTACAACCTAGTTTTAGAAAGTTTTAAAACTGGTCCTGAAAACAGAAACTGTTTTGAGAAGTTGAGTTCTTGTGTCAAAACAATTTTAAAAACCACACTTTCCGCACCAACTATTCAACCCCCCCTTTCTAGTGGTGCCTTGCAGATCCTACAAGTGGTATCAAAGCGCAGGAACACTCACAACAAAAGGATTCAACGATCTACGTGAGATGGTATCCACTAGCTATAACACCGTGCAAGAAGGATTGTCAACTATAAGACCTTCTCTCTTTGACGGTGAGTCTTTCGTTCAATGGAAGGTAAGAATGAAACTTTTCTTTATGGCAATTGATATTGATCTTTGGTCAATTATAGAAGATGGTCAATTTGTTCCATCAAAGTTATCCACTGTAGATGGAGTCACATTAGAGGTCGTTAAGTCTAGGCAAGAGTACACTAGTGATGATAAAAAGAGACTAAGCATGAACGCTAGGGCTATGCAGTTACTTTTAAATGGACTAAGTAAAAGTGAATCAAGCTATGTTTCAAATTGTTCTAGTGCACAAGAAATGTGGAGAATACTTGAAATGAAACACGAAGGCACTAGTCAAGTAAAAAAGTCCAAGATCAACATGCTAATGTCCACACTGTAGGATCTGCAAGGCACCACTAGAAGGGGGGGGTTGAATAGGTGGTGCGGAAAGTGTGGTTTTTAAAATTTGTTTAAACCTAAACAACTCAACTTCTGAAAACAGATTCTGTTTTCAGGACCAGTTTTAAAACGTTTTTAAAACCAGGTTATAGGTCTCCAAAAATTATGAAATTTTGAGAGAACTTAGTCTCAGATGTTATGAGGGTCCTCTAAAAATTTCAAATTAAAATTCAACTTTTAACCCCTTCAAAAACCGTTGACACTCAGATTGCTCGAATCTGCCAGAAACGGTAGACGGTTTTGAACAATTTATTCCTATTTGTGTGAATGTCCAAATGATCTGAAAATTTAACCACTAACTTTTTATATAATATAGTTAAGTGGGTTGAAACAGTTTTGCAACATTCTTTTGGGAAGTAGGTCAACTACAATCAAAGTCTCAACCTTTGCAAGTCTGAAAATCAGACTGCACTAGTCTCAGAACGTTTGATGTTTGATTGACTTATACTTATCCAAAAGGGTTGAAACTTGTGCCAAATTAACCGTAGAACGTGTGAGTATATTTCTAGAAATTTTTGTGATTTTTGAAAATCGTTTACTATTTTTTCAAATGCGAACAACAAGCGTAAAATGTGCAGTAACTGAAAAGTAAATGCTGAAAGTAAATTGCACCAAGATTTTTATACTGGTTTGGTTATCAACAACCTACTCCAGTCTTCGAGGAACACCTTCTTCGGTTCACACTAATCACACAACACAAATACACCTTACCACAGGATTGATGGAGTTACACCTAACTCCAACCCTTTACAAACCTTGTACGGTGAATACAATTTGCACGAACACCACCACCTCGCAAGAATGAAGATTGATCACACCTTGATCAATCTTTTACAAAGATATGGAATATGTGGTGGTCTATATCAAGCCTATTCAAGATTGAAAGATATGAATACAATAGGCTTACAAGAAGAAAGAAAGAAAGAGAATGTAGAAGAAGAAGGCTAGAACACTTTTGATCCTTGAACTTGCAACTCTTGTTCTTGTTCTTGTTTTGCTCTTCTTTCTCTCCTTTTAATTTGTTTTGGCCGCCCCCCTAGAGTGTAGTCTCCCTCTTGAAAATTATCTTCTAAGTCCTTGGGAGGATGTAAGACATCATTGTGACATGGTCTTGCTTACTTGGCATCTTCTTATTGGATGATCATTTAGGCTTCGCTTATTTGGCACCTTCTTATTGGATGAATGTTGTCATCATTGATGACTTGGAAAAATCTTAGAATTACACTTAAACATGTGCCAAAATCATCACAAAATAATTTCCATAAATCATAAGATATATCACATAAATTGCAAGACACAAAATTCTTCCTTCCTTAATCAAAATTTCGGCCATCATGTGATATTGCCATGCTGAATTTTCAGCATGTGACACATTCCATTTCATTCAAAATAATGCCAAATTTACTTTGATTTTTCTTTAAAAAATAAATCACCAATTGATGGTAATTATTCCTATCACATGAGAAATGAATATGGACACTTTTTAGCTCATACATTCGGCCACACCATGTCTTCACACATGCTGAAACAATTTCAGCACGTGTGATATGTAGAATATCACACTTTATTAATTTAAATAATATTCAAATCATTTCCATTTCTTCTTCCACTCAATCACACAATAAAAGATGATGAAATATATCACATTTAAAGTCATAAAAATCGGCCAGCTTGTTTAGCATGCTGAAATTTTCAGCATGTGATATAAGAGAGACAAATTTTGAATTCTTACCATTTGTAGCTTCTCTCTTTAATTCACCAACATTGTATGATTGATCCTTGACCAATCAATATGCCAACAAGGCTCCAAATAAGCTCCATCTCAGCTGTAGGTGGCGTTGGATATGCATGTGGATGTGCTGAAATTTATTTTTGCTAACTTTGTAAAATAGTGCACATTTAATAATACACACATGTTATATTCCAATCAGCCCTTAATTTAATTTTCTAGAACACTTTAAGATGTATAACATATGTAAAAAGTGTCTAGATACGTATCACATGATGTACCACAAACGTTCCATGTGTTGTGTGCGTAGAAAACCGAATTTTCGATATTTATCGATTACCCGATTTTTCTCTAATTTAAATTCCAACTTTTGCACATGTTATATATATTATGTTATACATAATATATATAATATATACTTTAAATGTCAGAACTTCATCTAGCCACTTCTCCGCAGTATCTGGGTCAGGTTTTCCCTCAAATGGTGGTACATTAGCCCTCTTGAGCTTCTCAAAATAGTACTGGGCATCCCTTATTGGCTGATGTGGCTGAGGTGGAGTATTCTGATGAATTAGGCCTTGTCCTATCTGAGTAACAACTTGGCAAAAGGTCTGGAAAGCATTCATATCCAGGACGACCGGAGGAACAGGTGCCCGTGGAGACGGTGGTGGATTATTCTATGCTGGAGGATCCTGGTCCGGCTGAGGTGGCGGCAGGACCTGTGCAGGAGGTGGAGGAATGGGCTCCTGAGCAGCTGGTCGTGCTCTCGGAGGTCTGCCACGTGGCCTCACCATCTGCACTTATGGGTTTATCGTCTATTTAGAATATCGGAATAAAATCAATTTATTTGACCAAGGACCATAATTCAAAATTTTAAAATACGGAAGGAAAGGGCATGTCTTACGTCATAGACCTAGCTTTCATAGTTCAGGATTCTTTATTAAGTTACATCCTAAACCCGGTCTACGTGGTCCTAGTCTAAGGCCATCACTCATCTAAGATCATGACTTAGGTCTAAGATCAAACTTAGATTGCTAAGATCATAACTTAGTCCTACGTTCTGCCCAAAATCTAGAGTCTGTGCTCTGATACCACCTGTAGCGCCCCGCACCCGGCCTCGTCCGGATACGGTGCACCCGCCGTACTTCACTGAGGAGAGTACAAGGCGTCATGCATAACATGCGAACATCCATAACATAAGTCATGGACTTCCATGCTAACATTCAACATGGTAGCAAAATTTAGGCAGAATTAAAACTTCTCGAATTAAACATGCATCACTAAATTACTAAGTTCCCAAAAGTAGTAGTCCCACAAAATAACATAACTGAAATCCAGAGAGTTCAAACATAGTCATAATACAAAACGTCTTGGCAGCACAAAAGTCCTTAAGCTTAGCTCCCTTCATGCTCCTCGCCTATGGATAAGGTACTCTCGGCTCGTCCTCGATCCATTCTATCTTGGCATTATCCGGCTCTGGGAAAAATAAAGTGTGAGTGATAAAAATCACCCATCAAGAATACAATAAACGACCATGAAATACGTAAAGAATCATAACATGAATGTATTACCCCAAAAACCTCAAAGAATCACAATTCATACCTGATCTTAAATCCTGAGCTTGCTTGAAGTTCAGCTTAAGCATAGTTTTAGGGAATGCTATACCATACCTGGTCTTAGATCCTGAACTTACTTGGCGTTCGGCTTAAGCATGTTTTTAGGTAATGCTATACCAATAATAACTTATAACCATTAACTGTAACATCCAACATGTCCTCATGATCGTGAATTATGCAAGATGCAATGCATGATGTCATGTCATGTCAAAACATCATTTTGGTCCCATAAAGTAACATATCGTAAAAACAGAGTGTCAGATCAATTAACCCTGGATCTGAGCGGGTCCAGAACATATCATCTGACCGATTAACCCCGGGTCTGAACGGGTCCAGAACAGATATCAGATCAATTAACCCCGGATCTGAACGGGTCCAGAACAGATATCAGATCAATTAACCCCGGATCTGAACGGGTACAGAACAAATATCAGATCAATTAACCCCGGATCTGAACGGGTCCAGAACATATCATGTCATCAGACCAATTAACCTTGGGTCTGGAGTCGGGTTAGTCGTTATCAAAATTCCGGATGGCGTGTTCCCATCCGAACGGGTCCAAAACAGATATCAGATCAATTAACCCCGGATCTGAACGGGTACAGAACAAATATCAGATCAATTAACCCCAGATCTGAACGGGTCCAGAACATATCATGTCATCAGACCAATTAACCCCGGGTCTGGAGTCGGGTTAGTCGCATGCTTGGCCAGCAAAGGAATCATGAAGCTTTCTTTAAAAACATAGGACCGTAAAAACTTTTCATGCATAACGAAAACATAGCTGCTTATAAAACTTGCTTGCATCATAAAATCCATGAAAATCAGTTTCATGATCATGCATGATACATGTAGTGATATGCAATGCAAGTCATGACATGAATAAGCGTGTGCATTCCTTATAACATATCAACATGCATGAATGTGGAAGCTAAATACTTCCAGACTTTTACTTCATATTCATGGGGCGAGTAGGCTAACCAAATAGGTTCATTTCCATAATCTTTTGTCACTAATACGTTTGGTGGAATCTTAGATACATGTCGTAAAAATTTCAGATTATTTCGATAATCATAAAGGGGCTCATTTACTTAATTTCCGAAATGGGTTAGATGCTGAAACTGATCTGACCTATTTTACCAAAAATTCAATTGCGGCAAATCCGTGATTCGTTTTTCAGAAATTCCAACTTGCACAAGTCATAAACATGTGGAAATAGTATCCTACCGAAATTTAGCCTATTTGCATATCTCTAAGTCCCTTTTCTGAGTCCATAAATTCGTTACTAAACTTCAGGTTGGTTCCAGTGATTTCAGTTGAGCAGTTTGACTAATTAATTCATATAAAATAATCCAACTCTCATCTCTGCTAGACTCATGGGACTAGCTCTATGCCAAAAATCAGATTTATTGAAGGTCCACAAGGTCCTCTTTTAATTCGTCGAATCCAGTGATCAATTCTGCCCAGCTCCAGAATTTTCTACTGGAGCAGTTTTACCGCATAATTTCTTAAAAATAATCCTTAGCTTATTTTAACAAAATTCTAACTCTCACTTGGGCTACACTTGTAAGGCTAACTTTTTACCAAAACTTAGCTTTATTGAAGGTCGGTAAGGTCAGTTCTTAAACCATCTAATACGTCACTCTATTCTGTCCACTTCCAGTGGTTTGCTATTTTGTCATCTATCCAAGTCAAATGCCCATGTCTTCACTTAATACTTTGGGCCGAAACTTGTGTGTTGCCTTATCCACATTTTACAACACATATTCAAGCATGCGTTCATATTCAAGAGTCATCTTAATCTAAACTTACCAACAATCTCATAAAGCTCCTAGCTTTCACATGTATTCTTTCCTTAAGACCTTTTGTGTTACATTCACAAGTCAATCTTGTCTAGACCTACTTAGGTGAACCTTATTTCACTCTAGGTCAGCCTTATTTCATATAGCATATAGAATTGACTTCATCTTTAAAGGAATAAATCCCATGCAAGGCATTGTTCTTAGGGAATCACTAAGATATAGTCTCAACTTAAGATATTCAACTAAAGATCATATCTTAAGAACCTCTAAGCATTCAAGTCACAAACTCTTTAAATAAATCATGAGAGATCATTGTATACTTGCCTCTTCAAGCTAAATCTCTTGTCTTTGCTTCTTTATGGTGTGAGATGTGTTGGAATCCTTCACCTTCTGCACCTTAAGCATACGGTTTTAAGGAAAATGGAAGGAAAGATTAGTCTTTATACAAAGAGCAAATAGGATACATTTAAGGTTAGAGCATCTTACCAAAATGATCTTGGAATGGAGATGCAAGCACTCCAAGGTATCACCTCCTAACAATGTTGATGGCTTTTACCTATTTGGACCTTGAATGTCACGTTTTTGTCATGGAGAGAAGGAGTTCATATGAGCTTCATTCTTCACCAAATAAGGATTCACTTAAGGAAGCTTGGAACAAGACTTACCTAGATGTCTTCTTGAGTCTTGAAGTGAAGTTGAACTCCTATCCTTCAAGAGGATGGGGGCCGAAATATTGGTGAGGGTAGGAGGGAATTTTACTAAATGTTGCTTGGCTTGCTTGGGAAGAATTTTCTAGATGAATGTAGGGTGTAGTCTTGCAAGATTTAAAAATCTAGGAGATGGGGAGGGCTTGGCCGATTTTGGAGGGATAATAGGGAGGTTAGGGTTTCCATGAGTTTTAATCAAGTTTAAGTTAGTATAACCTTGGTTACTTTATTCCAACTATGGTTACTTTTGGGCTAACCCAAATTACTTTATCAAATCATGGTTATCTTAACCTTGGTTTAAGGAAATAGTAACCATGGTAGGATTTAAAAATCCTCCATGGTTAATCATGTAGGGGCCGATTTTGGTTGGGGTCTTTATGACCTCAACCATACTACTTCTTTCTTTAATGAGTTGTCTTACTTGTTCCTTAAATGCATGTCTATTTTGTTTTCTATTTACTCTTTGCATAATAACTTCTTGTCTTAATGGTGTAATAGACTTTAAGTAATTATTTTAACTAATAAAATTGGCTAGAGAATTCTAGAATCCTTACATGTCTTGGCCGATTTTTAGGCTTCTTGGGCAACTTGATGTTTCTTGTAATTTTAATTCATGTACTATATTGTTTTCTTTATTTAAATTGGCTTGGTATCACCTCAATAATAATTAAGTAAAGAGGGTTAAGTTGACTTAAGTAACACACGCTAAAAGAAATTGTCGCTTTTATTCCGTCTCATATTCTTAGTTTTCACGTACATGATCGTTGGGGTACAACATCCTCCCCCCTTATCATAAGTTTCGTCCTCGAAACTTTAGTACTAGTCAAAAAGGTGGGGGTATCTATTCCTCATATCTTCTTCCGTTTCCCATGTTGCTTCTTCTTCCGAATGATGCCTCCATTGTACCTTCACCATGGGTATGGATCTCTTCCTTAAAGCTTTCTCTTTCCGATCAATTATTCTTAAGGGTTCCTCTTCATAAGTTATATCTTTTTCAACCTTCAACTGTTGATCTTCAAGGATGTGGCTTGGGTCATATACATATCGACGGAGTTGAGAAACATGGAATACATCATGTAACTGAGAAAGGGATGGTGGTAACGCTAAGCGGTACGCAACTTCTCTAACTTTCTCAAGCACTTCATAAGGTCCAACAAATCTTGGGCTTAGTTTTCCTTTGATGCCAAATCTCTTAACTCCTTTGGTCGGAGAAACTTTCAGAAAAACTTTCTCTCCTTCTTGGAATTCTAAAGGTCTCCTTCTTTCATCTGCCCATATCTTCGTTCTATCTTGCGCTGCTCTTATTCTTTGTTGGACAACTTTACCTTCTCTCGTGTTTGCTCAACAATGTCGGGTCCTGCGTAGATTTTATCTCCAATTTCGTCCCAATAGAGTGGGGACTAACATTTTCGTCCATGCAATGCCTCATAAGGTGCCATTCCGATGGATCTGTGGAAGCTATTATTGTAAGAAAACTCAACGAGCTTAAGACTTTTATCCCAGCTTCCTCCAAAATCAAGAATGTAAGCGCGTAGCATATCCTCAAGGGTTTGGATTGTTCTTTATGATTGTCCGTCTGTTTGAGGATGAAATGCAGAACTCATTCTTATCTCTGTGCCCATTGCCTTTTGAAAGGCGGTCCAAAATCTCGAAGTAAATCGGGGGTCGCGGTCGCATACAATACTGATGGGCACTCCATGTAAACAAACAATCTGATCAATATACATAGAGGCTAACTTCTCCATAGATGCTTTAATCGTCATAGCCAAGAAGTGAGCAGACTTAGTCAAACGATCCACAATGACCCATATAGCATCATTCCCATGCTTAGTCTTGGGTAGGTCAGTCACAAAGTCCATGGTGATGTGATCCCATTTCCATTCTGGCACTTCCAAGGGTTGTAACAATCCAGCAGGTCTTTGGTGTTCGGCTTTTACTCTTTGGCATATCAAACATCGGTCAACAAATTCTGCTATTTGTTTCTTCATACCAGGCCACCAAAAATTTTGCTTGAGATCTTGATACATCTTATTAGCTCCAGGATGTATAGATAATCGAGAATTATGAGCTTCCATCAAAACTTCATCCTTAATTTCTTTGCTTTCGGGGACACATAATCGTCCTTGATACCATAAACTGCCATCCCTGCGAATCTCAAAGTCATCACGCGGCTTATCTTCCATCCTTTTCTTGACTTTTCTTATGGCTTCATCCAGTCCTTGAGTCTCCTTGATCTTATCAATCAATGAAGGGACAAGAACTAACTTGGCGAGAACTTCATCGATCGAGTTAACTTCTTCTAGGCCAAATTCTTCCATATCACGCTGAAGCGGTGGTTGCCGTGGGTGGCTTGTTTTTCGACTTAGGGCATCAGTGACTTTGTTAGCTTTTCCTGGATGATACTGAATGGAGAGGTCATAATCTTTAATCAATTCCAACCATCTATGCTGCCGCATATTAAGCTCTTTCTGTGTAAAGAGGTACTTTAGGCTCTTGTGGTCTGTGTAGATCTCGCACTTCTTGCCATATAAATAGTGCCTCCATATCTTTAACGGGAATACCACTGTGGCCAGTTCAAGATCATGGATGGGATAGTTTTGTTCAAATGGTTTCAACTGTCGGGATGCATAGGCTATCACTTTGTCATTCTGCATAAGGACGCATCCGAGACCATTCTTCGAAGCATCGCTATACACTACGTACCTTTCACCAGGAGTGGGCTGAGCTAGGATAGGAGCGGATGTCAACTTTGCTTTTAGCTCAGAGAAACTCTTTTCACAATCGGCACTCCACTCAAACTTGGTCTTCTTTTGGGTCAATCTAGTGAGGGGAACAGCTATCCTCGAAAATCCTTCAACAAACTTCCTGTAATATCCGGCTAGTCCGAGAAAACTTCTCACTTCAGTGACATTTGTTGGCCTGGGCCATTCCGTGATAGCTTCAATTTTCATGGGATCTACCGAAATCCCATCTTCTGAGATCACATGGCCAAGGAATGATACACTTCGCAGCCAAAACTCGCATTTGCTAAATTTAGCGTACAACTGTCTTGCTCTTAGAATATTTAGGACTGTCCTCAAATGGCCTGCATTAGTCTCTTCGTCGGGTGAATAAATCAAGATGTCGTCTATGAAGACCACTACGAACTTGTCCAATTGTTCTTGAAAAATTCGATTCATAAGATCCATAAAGGCGGCAGGGGCATTGGTCAAACAAAAAGCCATGACTAAGAACTCATAGTGTCCATAGCAGGTTCTGAAAGCAGTCTTAGGGACATCTTCCGCCTTAATCTTCAATTGAAAGTATCCAGATCGTAAGTCAATCTTACTAAAAATTCAAGATCCCTGCATTAAAATACTTTAGATAGGGTTTCAAGGGATTTAAATCTTAATCAAGTTAAAACTTATGAGTTACTTACCCTGAACTGATCGAATAAATCGTCAATCCAGGGCAATGGGTACTTGTTCTTTATAGTGATTTTGTTGAGCTCCCGGTAATCGATGCATAAGCGCATACTTCCATCTTTCTTTTTCACGAATAGCACCGGAGCACCCCAAGGTGAAACACTGGTGCGAATAAGTTTCCTTTCTAACAGTTCATGTAATTGTTCCTTTAGCTCCTTTAGTTCTGTAGGTGCCATGCGATAAGGGGCTTTTGATATGGGTTCAGCTCCTAGAACAAGGTTTATTTCGAAAGCAATCTCGCGATCAGGAGGTAGTCCAAACAGATCATCAGGAAATACATCAGGGTATTCATTAACAACTGGAACTTGTGCAAGGGTAGGGCTTTCTTGTTCAGCACTTAGAACATATACCAAGCATCCTTCATGACCTTTCTTTAATGCTTGGCTGGCACGAGCTGCGTTAACAAAGACTTTCTTGGATGGTTTCTTTAACTTAGTTCCTCCTTGGAATGACATCTCTTCTCGAGCTGGGTTCTTAATGATAACTTGCCTGCTTCGGCAGTCAATTTGAGCGTGGTTCTTTGAGAGCCAATCCATTCCGAGAATCACGTCGAAATCTCTCATGGATATGGGATCAAATTGGCCTCAAACAACTGGTCATTAAACTCGAGCGCACAATTTCTGAGTATGTGATGGGAACAAGCACCTGATCACCAGCTGCTTGTACTCTATAAGGTGAATATAATCAGACTGGATTATGATCGATATTCTTAGCAAACTTCCTTGAGATAAATGAGTGGCTAGCACCACTGTCGAACAACACATTTGCAGGTATGCTACACACTAAGATAGTTCCTGAACCAGTCACGTTTTTCTAAGTAATATGATAGTCATGCATAAGTGAAAGGTATTGAAAACATAAAACTTTAAATCTTACCAGTCACTACGTCAGCAGTCTCTTCAACATCAGCATCAGTCATAGCGTGCACCCTTGCATTTGCACGTGGCCGCTGGTTCCTTTGCTGTTGTTGTGGTTGTGCTCCCTTTTCTGGGCAATCCTTAATCATATGACCATCCTTTCCACATCCAAAGCACTTAACTGTCTTCCACCTACACTCTCCCACGTGCCTCTTCTGGCAATGAGGGCATACTGGTATTGCTGGCTGCTGAGATGGGGCCTGATTATTTTTGTTTTGATTGCAGCGCTGATTCTGTCCTTGAGATTGTCCCTGACGAACAGATCCTCTGAAATTCTTCTTGGCCATCTTCCTATACTTCTCATTTCCGGTTCCTTGTCTTTCTCGCTTTTGACCCACATCATCTCTTCGTATAATATCCCTCTCTATACGGTAGCATGCATCCAGAAGTGTTCACCAACCATGTCCTAATTCTTGGGTTTAGACCTCTTTCAAACTTCAGCATCTTTGTTTCTTCATCGTTCATAGTAACAGGCTGAAACCTCCCAAGTGCAATGAACTTATTTGCATACTCAGCTACTGTCATGCCCGACTCTTGCTTCAGAGATTCAAACTCATGCCTCTTTTGCAATTTGACTGACAGAGGGATATATAACTTATGAAATTCTTGCAGAAATCTTTCCCAAGTGATCGGTCTGGGCAAGGGTTGCAGATTCGTCTTCCACTATTGATTAGCTTCACTCATCAAGAAGGGTCTGATAGCCTGAGCCTTCATCTCTTCTGGGCTTGAATTAGCTCAAAACAATTTTCAACTTCATCTAGCCACTTCTCCGCAGTATCTGGGTCAGGTTTTCCCTCAAACAGTGGTACATTAGCCCTCTTGAGCTTATCAAAATAGTACTGGGCATCCCTTACTTGCTGATGTGGCTGAGGTGGAGCATTCTGATGAATTAGGCCTTGTCCTATCTGAGTAACAACTTGGCAAAAGGCCTGGAAAGCATTCATATCCGGGACGACCGGAGGAACAGGTGCATGTGGAGCCGGTGGTGGATTATTCTGTGCTGGAGGATCCTGGTCCGGCTGAGGTGGCAGCGGGACCTGTGCTGATGGTGGAGGAATGGGCTCCTGAGCAGCTGGTCGTGCTCTCGGAGGTCTGCCACGTGGCCTCACCATCTGCACTTATGGGTTTATCGTCTATTTAGAATATCGGAATAAAATCAATTTATTTGACCAAGGACCATAATTCAAAATTTTAAAATACGGAAGGAAAGGGCATGTCTTACGTCATAGACCTAGCTTTCATAGTTCAGGATTCTTTATTAAGTTACATCATAAACCCGGTCTACGTGGTCCTAGTCTAAGGCCATCACTCATCTAAGATCATGACTTAGGTCTAAGATCAAACTTAGATTGCTAAGATCATGACTTAGTCCTACGTTCTGCCCGAAATCTAGAGCCTGGGCTCTGATACCACCTGTAGCGCCCTGCACCCGGCCTCGTGCGGATACGGTGCACCCGCCGTACTTCACTGAGGAGAGTACAAGGCGTCATGCATAACATGCGAACATCCATAACATAAGTCATGGACTTCCATGCTAACATTCAACATGGTAGCAAAATTTGGGCAGAATTAAAACTTTTCGAATTAAACATGCATGACTATATTACTAAGTTCCCAAAAGTAGTAGTCCCACAAAATAACATAACTGAAATCCAGAGAGTTCAAACATAGTCATAATACAAAACGTCTTGGCAGCACAAAAGTCCTTAAGCTTAGCTCCCTTCATGCTCCTCGCCTATGGATAAGGTACTCTCGGCTCGTCCTCGATCCATTCTATCTTGGCATTATCCGGCTCTGGGGAAAAATAAAGTGTGAGTGATAAAAATCACCCAGCAAGAATACAATAAACGACCATGAAATACGTAAAGAATCATAACATGAATGTATTACCCGAAAAACCTCAAAGAATCACAATTTATACCTGATCTTAAATCCTGAGCTTGCTTGACGTTCAGCTTAAGCATAGTTTTAGGGAATGCTATACCATACCTGGTCTTTGATCCTGAACTTACTTGGCGTTCGGCTTAAGCATGTTTTTAGGTAATGCTATACCAATAACAACTTATAACCATTAACTGTAACATGCAACATGTCCTCATGATCGTGAATTATGCAAGATGCAATGCATGATGTCATGTCATGTCAAAACATCATTTTGGTCCCATAAAGTAACATGTCGTAAAAACAGAGTGTTAGATCAATTAACCCCAAATCTGAGCGGGTCCAGAACATATCATCAGACCAATTAACCCCGGGTCTGAACGGATCCAGAACAGATATCAGATCAATTAACCCCGGATCTGAACGGGTCCAGAACAGATATCAGATCAATTAACCCCAGATCTGAACAGGTCCAGAATAGATATCAAAATTAACCCCGGATCTGAACGGGTCCAGAACATATCATGTCATCAGACCAATTAACCCCGGGTCTGGAGTCGGGTTAGTCGCATGCTTGGCCAGCAAAGGAATCATGAAGCTTTCTTTAAAAACATAGGACCGTAAAAACTTTTCATGCATAACGAAAACATAGCTGCTTATAAAACTTGCTTGCATCATAAAATCCATGAAAATCAGTTTCATGATCATGCATGATACATGTAGTGATATGCAATGCAAGTCATGACATGAATTAGCGTGTGCATTCCTTATAACAACCTAAATACTTCCAGACTTTTACTTCATATTCATGGGGCGAGTAGGCTAACCAAATAGGTTCATTTCCATAATCGTTTGTCACTAATACGTTTGGTGGAATCTTAGATACATGTCGTAAAAATTTCATATTATTTCGATAATCATAAAGGGGCTCATTTACTTAATTTCGGAAATGGGTTAGATGCTGAAACTGATCTGACCTATTTTACCAAAAATTCAATTGAGGCAAATCCGTGATTCGTTTTTCAGAAATTCCAACTTGCACAAGTCTTAAACATGTGGAACTAGTATCCTACCGAAATTTAGCCTATTTTCATATATCTAAGTCCCCTTTCTGAGTCCATAAATTTGTTACTAAACTTCAGGTTGGTTCCAGTGATTTCAGTTGAGCAGTTTGACTAATTAATTAATATAAAATAATCCAGAACTTGTTTTACCAAAATTCCAGCTGGCGTGTTCACTACACTCATAATATTATTACCATGCCAAACATAAGCTTTATTGGTGATCTACAAGGTCTCTTTTCAAGCCAACCAAAAGAGGCTACAACTCTGCTCAGTTCCCGTTCTTCAAGTCTGTCCAGTCTTACCAAATATTTTATTAAAAATTAACTATAACTTATTTTACCAAATATCCAACTCTCATCTCTGCTAGACTCATGGGACTAGCTCTATGCCAAAAATTAGATTTATTGAAGGTCCACAAGGTCCTCTTTTAATTCGTCGAATCCAGTGATCAATTCTGCCCAGCTCCAGAATTTTCTACTGGAGCAGTTTTACCGCATAATTTCTTAAAAATAATCCTTAGCTTATTTTAACACAATTCCAACTCTCACTTGGGCTACACTCGTAAGGCTAACTTTGTACCAAAAATTAGCTTTATTTAAGGTCGGTAAGGTCAGTTCTTAAACCATCTAAAACGTCACTCTATTCTGTCCACTTCCAGTGGTTTGCTATTTTGTCATCTATCCAAGTCAAATGTTTATGTCTTCACTTAATACTTTGGGCCGAAACTTGTGTGTTGCCTTATCCACATTTTACAACACATATTCAAGCATGCATTCATATTCAAGAGTCATCTTAATCTAAACTTACCAACAATCTCATAAAGCTCCTAGCTTTCACATGTATTCTTTCCTTAAGACCTTTTGTGTTTTTTTTTTAATTCACAAGTCAATCTTGTCTAGACCTACTTAGGTGAACCTTATTTCACTCTAGGTCAGCCTTATTTCATATAGCATATAGAAAAGACTTCATCTTTAAAGGAATAAATCACATGCAAGGCATTGTTCTTAGGGAATCACTAAGATATAGTCTCAACTTAAGATATTCAACTAAAGATCATATCTTAAGAACCTCTAAGCATTCAAGTCACAAAATCTTTAAATAAATCATGAGAGATCATTGTATACTTGCCTCTTCAAGCTAAAGCTCTTGTCTTTTCTTGGTTATGGTGTGAGATGTGTTGGAATCCTTCACCTTCTTCACCTTAAGCATACGGTTTTAAGGAAAATGGAAGGAAAGATTAGTCTTTGTACAAAGAGCAAATAGGATACATTTAAGGTTAGAGCATCTTACCAAAATGATCTTGGAATGGAGATGCAAGCACTCCAAGGTATCACCTCCTAAGAAAGTTGATGGCTTTTACCTATTTGGACCTTGAATGTCACGGTTTTGTCATGGAGAGAAGGAGTTCATATGAGCTTCATTCTTCACCAAATAAGGATTCACTTAAGGAAGCTTGGAACAAGACTTACCTAGATGTCTTCTTGAGTCTTGAAGTGAAGTTGAACTCCTATCCTTCAAGAGGATGGGGGCCGAAATATTGGTGAGGGTAGGAGGGAATTTTACTAAGTGTTGCTTGGCTTGCTTGGGAAGAATTTTCTAGATGAATGTAGGGTGTAGTCTTGCAAGATTTAAAAATCTAGGAGATGGGGAGGGCTTGGCTGATTTTGGAGGGATAATAGGGAGGTTAGGGTTTCCATGAGTGCTAATCAAGGTTAAGTTAGTATAACCTTGGTTACTTTATTCCAACTATGGTTATTTTTGGGCTAATCCAAATTACTTTATCAAATCATGGTTATCTTAACCTTGGTTTAAGGAAAAAGTAACCATGGTAGGATTTAAAAATCCTCCATGGTTAATCATGTAGGGGCTGATTTTGGTTGGGGTCTTTATGACCTCAACCTTACTACTTCTTTCTTTAATGAGTTGTCTTACTTGTTCCTTAAATGCATGTCTATTTTGTTTTCTATTTACTCTTTGCATAATAACTTCTTGTCTTAATGGTGTAGTAGACTTTAAGTAATTATTTTAACTAATAAATTTGGCTAGAGAATTCTAGAATCCTTACATGTCTTGGCCGATTTTTAGGCTTCTTGGCAACTTGATGTTTCTTGTAATTTTAATTCATGTACTATATTGTTTTCTTTATTTAAATTGGTTTGGTATCACCTCAATAATAATTAAGTAAAGAGGGTTAAGTTGACTTAAGTAACACACGCTAAAAGAAATTGTCGCTTTCATTCCGTCTCATATTCTTAGTTTTCACGTACATGATCGTTGGGGTACAACATCAATCTTGTATTTGAAAATCACTCAAACCCCTTTTTCTCTACAATCTCCCCCTTTTGATGATTTTCAAAATAACTTATGCACATGATTTAAATCCTATCGCTCCCCCTTCAATTATGCATAAATTCAAAATTCGAAATTTAAATTTCGAATCCGCTCCCCCTTGATTTATGCAATCAGTATCTCTCTCCTTCTTAAATCGTGCTTTCTCTCCCCCTTTATTTTGGAAAGCAAATCAAAAGATGCCTGTAAAGAAAAAAATCATGCATTTCATATACGTGCGTTCGTAAGGGTTATTTATTCAACCCTTTGAAAATGTCCCTTTTGGTACCCACATTTGGGTGACCTTTCTAGGTCTTCCAAGAGGTGAGAAAGATGATGAGAACGCAACATAATAAACTTTTGGTGCAACTGTATCTGGCCTTTGCCCAAGAACTCCTTTATACGCATTATATGTAGGACGTTTTTGATATGTCCTTGTGTTTGTATGCGTAGTGCGTGGATGGAATGAATGTCGTGTATGCATTACTCTTTTCTTTTCATATCTATGTGGTACAAAGTTGTATTTCACATGACGTGAAGAGGAAGTGGGGCGTGATGAGGAAATAGGCAATTTTTGCGTCATCTTAGACGCCATTTTAGGCTTTGGGGTGTCTACTTTCTTAGACACAACAAACTTAGTTGGTTTTGTTGATACTTTATTTGTATCAACGTATCCCAAACCTGTTTTGTCGCTGTCATGCTTTTGTGATAATATAATGCGATGCAGCATGTTAGATCCCGTGTCAAATTGTTTCACCTTTTTCTCTACATCCGCATTCCTTGATTTCAAGTTTGAAATCTCGGATTTCAATTCATTGTTCTCGGATGACAATGATGAAATTTCAGATTTTAATGAATTTATAATGCATGACGACTCTTCTTTTGAATCGTTTAATTGAGACACAAGATCTTTGTTAGAAGATTCTAACAATTTCTTGTCTTCAATTAATCGCTTCTTTTCTTTTGCAAGAGTCTTTGAAAACTTATGCAATTCTAAATATTGACTAAATAAATCATCACATGAACATTCAGAATCAGAATCAGAGTCGGAAGATACCTCATTTGATGCTTTAGATGTAAAGCATACTTGTGCCTTGTGTTCTTCCGTATCATCAGTCTCAGAGTCGGATGTGTCACTCCAAGTGGAGGCTTTGAATGGTCTTCTCCTTTGCTTAGGTTCTGAGACGAGTCTATTCTTGTTCTGATCCTTGTCAGGGTATTTGTTTGTTTGTTTTTCTTTATTAGGGCAGTCATATGATAGATGTCCAAGTTTGCCGCATTCATAGCACTTTATTTCTTTATTTTTATTTTTATGATCCTTAGATGAGGTAGACTTATGTTTAATCGATTTTCTCAATAATTTTCTTAATCTTTTAGCCATTGTGATTAAGTCCTCATCATCTGAATCTGTGTCACTATCATCTACGACGTATTCATTTGATTTAAATGCTATAGCCCTATCATTATTAGAAAAGGACTCAGAATGTCTTAAAGCAAGTTTGTTTTCATATACCTTAAGTGATCCGATTAGTTCTTCCATTTTAATCGATTTGGTCTCTTTGCTTTCTTCTATGGCCGTTACTTTAGAGTCCCACTCGGATGGAAGGCTTCGCAAGACCTTTTGTACCTTTTCCCGCATAGTGAAGGCTTTGCCAAGAGACTCAAGAGAATTGTAAATGTTAGTCAAGTGTAAATCCATCTCAACAATAGACTCATTTGGCAATAATTTAAAGGACTCAAGTGTGGACATGAGCATATTAATTTTGGACTCCTTTACTTGGCTAGTCCCTTCATGTTTCATTTCAAAAATATGCCACATCTCTTGAGCACTAGAACAATTAGACACGTAACTAGCCTCACTTTTACTTAGGCCATTTAATAGTAGTTGCATGGCTTTAGCATTCATACTCAACTTCTTTTTGTCATCACTAGTGTATTCTTGTTTCGTTTTTGTAACCTCTAGTGTGACACCATCAATAATTGACGTCTTAGTAGGAACAAATGGACCGTCTTCTATGATGGACCATAGATCAATATCAATAGCCATAAGAAAAAGTTTCTTCTTAATTTCCATTTAATAAAAGACTCACCGTCGAAAAAAGGAGACCTTACAGTTGACATTCCTTCTTGCACGGTTGTGGTTTCCATCTCACTGAATCCTTGGATTCTTTGAAGTGAGTGTTCCTGCGCTCTGATACCAATTGTAGGATCTGCAAGGCACCACTAGAAGGGGGGGGGGGGGTTGAATAGGTGGTGCGGAAAGTGTGGTTTTTAAAATTTGTTTAAACCTAAACAACTCAACTTTTGAAATCAGATTCTGTTTTCAGGACCAGTTTTAAAACATTTTTAAAACCAGGTTATAGGTCTCCAAAAATTATGAAATTTTGATAGAACTTAGCTTCAGATGTTATGAGGGTCCTCTAAAAATTTCAAATTAAAATTCAACCTTTAACCCCTTCCAAAACCGTTGATACTCAGATTGCTCGAATCTGCCAGAAACGGTAGACGGTTTTGAAAAATTTATTCCTATTTGTGTGAATGTCCAAATGCTCTGAAAATGTAACCACTAACTCCTTATATACTATAGTTAAGTGTGTTGAAACAGTTTTGCAAAATTCTTTTGGGAAGTAGGTCAACTACAATCAAAGTCTCAACCTTTGCAAGTCTGAAAATCAGACTGCACTAGTCTCAGAACTTTTGATGTTTGATTGACTTATACTTATCCAAAAGGGTTGAAACTTGTGCCAAATTAACCCTAGAACGTGTGAGTATATTTTCGGAAATTGTTGTGATTTTTGGAAATCGTTTACTATTTTTTCGAATGCGAACAAGAAGCGTAAACTGTGCAGTAACTGAAAAGTAAATGCTGAAAGTAAATTGCACCAAGATTTTTATACTGGTTCGGTTATCAACAACCTACTCCAGTCTTCAAGGAATACCTTCCTCGGTTCACACTAATCACACAACACAAATACACCTCACCACAGGGTTGATGGAGTTACACCTAACTCCAACCCTTTACAAACCTTGTACGGTGAATACAATTTGCACGAACACCACCACCTCGCAAGAATGAAGATTAATCACACCTTGATCAATCTTTTACAAAGATATGGAATATGTTGTGGTCTATATCAAGCCTATTCAAGATTGAAAGATATGAATACAATAGGCTTACAAGAAGAAAGAAAGAAAGAGAATGTAGAAGAAGAAGGCTAGAACACTTTTGATCCTTGAACTTGCAACTCTTGTTCTTGTTCTTGTTTTGCTCTTCTTTCTCTCCTTTTAATTTGTTTTGGCCGCCCCCCTAGAGTGTAGTCTCCCTCTTGAAAATTATCTTCTAAGTCCTTGGGAGGATGTAAGACATCATTGTGACATGGTCTTGCTTACTTGGCATCTTCTTATTGGATGATCATTTAGGCTTCGCTTACTTGGCACCTTCTTATTGGATGAATGTTGTCATCATTGATGACTTGGAAAAATGTGAGAATTACTCTTAAACATGTGCCAAAATCATCACAAAATAATTTCCATAAATCATAAGATATATCACATAAATTGCAAGACACAAAATTCTTCCTTCCTTAATCAAAATTTCGGCCATCAAGTGATATTGCCATGCTGAATTTTCAGCATGTGACACATTTCATTTCATTCAAAATAATGCCAAATTTACTTTGAGTTTTCTTTAAAAAATGAATCACCAATTGATGGTAATTATTCCTATCACATGAGAAATGAATATGGACACTTTTTAGCTCATATATTCGGCCACACCATGTCTTCACACATGCTGAAACAATTTCAGCATGTGTGATATGTAGAATATCACACTTTATTAATTTAAATAATATTCAAATCATTTCCATTTCTTCTTCCAATCAATCACACAATAAAAGATGATGGAATATATCACATTTAAAGTCATAAAAATCGGCCAGCTTGTTTAGCATGCTGAAATTTTCAGCATGTGATATAAGAGAGACAAATTTTGAATTGTTACCATTTGTAGCTTCTCTCTTTAATTCACCAACATTGTATGATTGATCCTTGACCAATCAATATGCCAAAAAGGGTCCAAATAAGCTTCATCTCAGCCGTAGGTGGCATTGAATATGTATGCGGATGTGCTGAAATTTATTTTTGCTAACTTTGTAAAATAGTGCACATTTAATAATACACACATGTTATATTCCAATCAGCCCTTAATTTAATTTTCTAGAACACTTTAAGATGTATAACATATGTAAAAAGTGTCTAGATACGTGTCACATGATGTACCAAAAACGTTCCATGTGTTGTGTGCGTAGAAAACCGAATTTTCGATATTTATCGATTACCCGATTTTTCTCTAATTTAAATTCCAACTTTTGCATATGTTATATATATTATTTTATACATAATATATATTATATATACTTTAAATCTCAGCACTTGGCTGGTCTAAAGTGGTACCATTCACATTTGACAAAATTAAACTTGGAATCTTCACATTTTGGCCTTAATGTGGGGTGATTTGTGTGTACCAACATGGAAAGTATTTTTGGCTGAATTTTTCATGTAACCCACGAAAGTTTTATGGAATTTTGAAGTATAGGGGTTGGCCATTTATTTATAGCAAGTACGTGATACGTTGGTGAAGTTTCGGTATTCGCCCGATACGACAATTTTTGGTTTAGAACCTTTTATCGTGTCGTATTTAATTTGTCAACACCATATCTTATATCATATGATATAAGACCTGAATATACTCATAAATATGAGTTAAGTTTAGTGGTGTGACGTTAACGTACGTATGTAAAATATATAACGTGTCGGTAGTACGTTGGAATACATGTGTATGTGCCTTTTTCAAAAAAATCTGAAAATATATGTAATATATATGTATATGGCGTGTCACATTAAAGAGGGAAGGAGGAGAAAGCTTTCCTTCCTTAGCTTTGTTGCCTTTGTGCCTTTTCCAAATGTGGCTTTCTTTAATGAACTACTTAGTTTAATAAACTAAGTACTTCACTTAATGAACTAGTTTAGTTCATTAATAGTGGCACCTGAAAATAGTATAAACACAACAAATGTTTGCCATATGATGTAAGCTTTAACGCTTCATGGCTCGTTAGTCCGGCGACATTATATATAAGCTAAATAAGGCAAGTAATAGCAATATATCATGCATACATGTATATCTTATGCAATCGTTTTTGTACACATTTAAATCATGTATTTGAAAATCACTCAAACACCTTTTTCTCTACACACACTCGAGTCATTTAAATTATTGCCAAATGAATCTATTGTTGATATGGATCTTCGCTTGACTAACATCTACAATTCTCTTGAGTCTCTTGGCAAAGCCTTTACTATGCAGGAAAAGATACAGAAAGTCTTGTGAAGCCTTCCATCCGAGTGGGACTCTAAAGTAACGGCCATAGAAGAAAGCAAAGAGACTAAATCGATTAAGATTGAAGAACTAATTTGATCACTTAAGGTATATGAAAACAAACTCGCTTTAAGACATTCTGAGTCTATTTCTAATAATGATAGGGCTATAGCATTTAAATCAAATGAATACGTCGTAGATGATAGTGACATAGATTCCGATGATGAGGACTTAATCACGATGGCTAAAAGATTAAGAAAAATATTGAGAAAATCGATTAAACATAAGTCTACCTCATCTAAGGATCATAAAAATAAAAATAAGGAAATAAATTGCTATGAATGCGGCAAACTTGGACATCTATCATATGACTGCCCTAATAAAGAAAAGCAAACAAACAAATACCCTGACAAGGATCGGAACAAGAATAGACTCGTCTCAGAACCTAAGCAAAGGAGAAGAACCTTCAAAGCCTCCACTTGGAGTGAAACATCCGACTCTGAGACTGATGATACGGAAGAACACAAGGCACAAGTATGCTTTACATCTAAAGCATCAAATGAGGTATCTTCCAACTCTGATTCCGATTCTGAATGTTCTTATGATGATTTATTTAGTCAATATTTAGAATTGCATAAGTTTTCAAAGACTCTTGCAAAAGAAAAGAAGCGATTAATTGAAGACAAAAATTTGTTAGAATCTTCTAACAAAGATCTTGTGTCTCAATTAAACGATTCAAAAGAAGAGTCGTCATGCATTATAAATTCATTAAAGTCTGAAATTTCATCATTGACATCCGAGAACACTGAATTGAAATCCGAGATTTCAAACTTGAAATCAAGGAATGCGGATGTAGAGAAAAAGGTGAAACAATTCGACACGGGAACAAACATGCTAGATCACATCATTTCTTCACAAAAGAATGATAGTGACAAAACCGGACTAGGATACGTTGAGAAAAGTAAGTCACCAAATAAACCAACCAAATTCATTCCATCTAAGAAAATAGATGCATCAAAGACACATGCGGCATCTAAGAAGACGCATAGACCTTTTCCTATGACATCTCATCGTGCTTCTTCTTCACATCATGCAAAATATAATTATGTGCCATATAGATATGAGAAGAAACAAGTGATGCATATGCGACACTCATATCATAAAAATGCATCTAGATCACGTCCCGTGCATGCAAACCGAAATGCATATCAAAAACAGAAACCATACTATATGCATGATGGGATTCTTGGCCAAAGGTCAAACGCATTTGCCCCTAACATATATTATGTTGCGTCCACATCACCTTTCTCACCTTTTGGAAGACCTAGAAAGGTCACCCAAATTTGGGTACCAAAAGGGACATTTTCAAAGGGTTGAATAAATAACCCTTACAAACGCACGTTATATGAAATACATGGTTTTTTTCTTCATCTTTACAGGCATGTTTTGATTGACTTTCCAAAATAAAGGGGGAGAGAAAGCATGATTTAAGGGGGAGAGAGATATTGATTGCATAAATCAAGGGGGAGCGGTTTTGAAATTTAAAATTCAAATTTTGAATTTATGCATGATTGAAGGGGGAGCGATAGGATTTGAATCATGAGTATAGGTTATTTTGAAAATCATCAAAAAGGGGAGATTGTAGAGAAAAAAGGGTTTGAGTGATTTTCAAATACATGATTTAAATGTGTTTAAAAACGTGCATGACATAAATGTGCATGATATTTTGCATATAAATTGCTTTATATAATTCATATATAATGTTGCCGTACTAACTAGCCATGAAGCTTTAAAGCTTACATCAAATGGCAAACATTTGTTGTGTTTATACTATTTTCAGGTGCCACCATTAATGAACTAAACTAGTTCATTAAGTGAAGTACTTAATTAAACTAAGTAGTTCATTAAAGGAAGCAACATTTGGACAAGGCACAAAGGCAACAAGACCAAGAAAGGAAAGTCTTCTCCTCCTCATTTACCACACATATACACGGCCATATATACATAAATATATATATATATTCAGATTTTTTGAAAAAGGCACATACACATGTATTCCAACGTACTACCGACACGTTATATATTTTACGTACGTACGTTAACGTCACACCACCATACTTAAATTATATTTATGAGTATATTCAGGTCTTATATCATATGATATAAGTCATGGTGATGACAAATTAAATACGACACGTTAAAAGGTTCTAAACCGAAATTTGTCGTATCGGGCGAATACCGAAACTTCGCCAGCGTGTCACGTATTTGCCATAAATAGATGGCCAGCCCCTACACCTCAAAAATCTCTATAATTTTCGTGGGTTTGATGTTATTTCCAGCCATAAAATCATTCCATGTTGGCACACACAAATCACCCCACATTAAGGCCAAATTGTGGAGATTCCAATTTCAATTTTGTCACATGTAAATGGTGCCACTTTAATCAGCCTTATAAGCTGAATATTAAATTTTATATTATGTATATTATGTGTAACACAATATATATAACATGTGCAAAAAGTTGGAATTTAATTAGAGAAAAATCGGGTAATCGATAAACATCGAAAATTCGGTTTTCTACGTACACAACACATTGAACATTTTTGGCACATCATATAACACATATCTAGACACTTTTTACATATGTCATACATCTTAAAGTGTTCTAGAAAATTAAATTCAGGGCTGATTGGAATATGCCATGTGTGTATTATTAAATGTGCACTATTTTACAAAGTTTGCAAAAATAAAATTCAGCACATGCATAGACATGTTATACACGCCTATACAGCTGACATGGAGCATATGTGGAGCCTTGTTGGCATATTGATTGGTCAAGAATGAATTATACAATGTTGATGATTTAAAGAAAGAAGCTACAAAAGGTAATGTTTCAAATTTTATCTCATTTGAAACACATGCTGAAAATTTCGGCATGTGGAAGATAGGCTGGCCGATTTTTATCATTCATGAGGGGATATTTTGTGTCTTGAAACATGTGATCAATTATAAGAAGAATTGGAAGTAATTTGAATAAGATATGAATTCATAAAGTGTGATATCTTGAATATCACACATGCTGAAAAATTTCAGCATGTGTGTGTATGCACCTTGGCCGAATTCTTGGCCATATTAGTGTCCACTTTCATTTCGAAAAATGATGAGAATATTTGCTACTAATTGGTGATTTATTTTAAAAGAAAAATCAATGAAAATTTGGAAGTAATTTGAATTATATCACCATGTATCACATGATGAAATTTCAGCATGTCAAGTGTAGTAATGGCCGATTTTTTGCTTAATGTTGTGGAAAAATTATCTTGCTTGATTTGAGTGATAATCTTATGAGTTATGGCAACTATTTTATGTTGATTTTGACACATGTTTTTAGTGAATTCTCAGATTTTCCAAGTCATCAAATGATGACAACATTCAACCAATCAATGAGTGCCAAGTAAGCGGAAGTTAAATGATCATCCAGTGAGGAGGTGCCAAGTAAGCAAGATCATGTCATAATTGTGGCGCCCCGCACTCTAGCCCCGCCGGAGTGGGTGCACCCGCCGTACTTCACTAAGGAGAGTACAAGGCGTCATCCATACGTGTCGTGATCCATGATAGAAATGCATGGATTTCAGCACTTACATGTAAATGGGCAAGCGAAGCCGTGGCATAATTTAAAACTTCGAAATTTAAAACTTCATCACCATCAGTTAAGGATTACAACCCCATTCAATGTATTAGAACGCAAGAAAAGTAATTGTTTTCCATTTAAATACATAAGTCAGTCATCCTTAGGGCTGGCAAGTACGGCCTCCTATATCTGTCCCTTCTTCGCTGCACTCACGGGTAGGGAACCCTAGGTTCGTCATCGATCCATTCTATTTTGTCCTCTGCAATCTCTGGGAGGAAAAATATGGGTGAGTTACAACGTCACCAGCAAGTATACTATAATAATCGGGGATTAAATGGAAAGTGCGAACAAGAACCGAACCCCCAAAATTTTCGGTTTAGAAGCATACCTTCTCCTGTCCATTCCTCGATAGACATCATCACTTAATGAAGTAAGTTCATTTCTCAAATAAAAATTGTTACTTAAAGCAGGATATAACATCAA
Source organism: Eustoma russellianum (assembly GCA_036186865.1). Taxonomy (NCBI): domain Eukaryota; kingdom Viridiplantae; phylum Streptophyta; class Magnoliopsida; order Gentianales; family Gentianaceae; genus Eustoma; species Eustoma russellianum. Next base: position 12,797,437 of record AP025072.1, on the reverse strand, counting down.
GGAATTGCAACTTATATTGATGAATAATATGACAAGAATCAACACTTCAGAATTACAAGGTCATCATAACTCAAACATTATATGATCCTACATGAATGCAACATGTATGCATATGTTCGTGAAATGCGTCGAGATGAAAATAAGATATGATCTTTTCATGCTTTCCTTCTCAAATCATCATCATTGTAAAACAATAGAGTGTTCAGATCTATTTCCCGGATCTGAGGCGGTAACGTCATCTTCTTCTCGTCGGGTCTATTATATTTGGACCCGCATGGCCTACTGTTTCTTCTCGTCGGGTCTATTATATTTGGACCCGCACGGCCTACTGTTTCTTCTCGTCGGGTCTATTATATCCGGACCCGCACGGCCTACTGTTTCTTCTCGTCGGGTCTATTATATCCGGACCCGCACGACCTACTATCAGATCACTTAACCCTGATCTGGTGGGTTCATACTGGCCAAGTTCATACTCACACACGGTACCAGTGGGGAATCATCCTTAAAAAAAATCATCTTTTGAAAATGCTCTTCATCTTTCTTTCACATAAAAATCATACCGTAAATCATGTGCATGACGATGATGCAATGCATGACATGTAATATGCAATTATGGCATAATGCATGACATAAACAGATGCATACATCTCATCACTATGCTGGAAAATTTCCAGCTTAGTGGCGTCCACTTCTTCTTAGTGATTCCCTACTCAAACAAACATTCTAGACCAATCGGTTGGCATGTACTCCTTCATAAATGGCATAAATGATTACCATGCGAGTTTTGTGGATTTACGATGTCGATAAGTGTATCGTTTGTTCTCTTTCAAAAGGCAGATACAACTGAATTCTGGAATGACCAGTTTTACTATAAAATTTATTGTGACCAATCCTTTAATCCTTTTTCGGAAATTTCAACTCCCCAACTTAATAATCTCATTGGACTAGCATCCTACCAAAATTTGTCCCAATTTCATTTTTCTAAGGTCCAATTTCAATTCATGCAACATGAGACACAAATTTTGTCAATCCAGCACATTTCAATCTGACTCATTTTACTAGAAAATTCATTAAAAAATAAACCATAACTCATTTTGACAAAATTCCAACTTTCACCTTTACTTTATTCATAAGGTTAGTTTCATAAAAAAAAATTAGTTAATTTGCATACATCTAAGGTCCATTTCTAAGATACTAAACTCGGTACTTAAATTCTGTCCAGTACAACATTTTTAGCAGGACCAATCTCACTTGAAAATTAATTAAAAATGAACCGTAGCTCCTTTTAATGAAATTCTGACTCTCACATATCATATACATATAAGACTAGTAACATACCGAAAATCAATCGATTTGAAAGTTCTTAAGGCCCCCCTTTTTATTTCACAAAACAGCCCAAGATTCTGTCCAATTCCAGAAATTTTTCTAGTGGCCATATGTTATTCCTAAGTGTCCTTATCTTTCATTTTCGGCACAAACACCTAGTATAAAGTTGTGGTGTGTACGCATCCCTCCATCAACAGTCCCATTTTCAGTGCATGCAAGAAAATAAGGAATCTAAGAGCATGTTACGCGAACGCACCACAAGATTATAGACTTATTTCCATTTCCCACTAAGTTAGCATGTCCATTCGAAAATCACACACATTCCCCTTCACCCCTCCCACCGTGAGCCCTTATTGGAGAAAAGAGAGAATCTTTAACTTGTTCTTCTTAGTTTAACACATAATGAGACATATAACCAAAAATAAAATTTCACCTTTGAACAAGATTTCACACCTACACTACAAATGGCTATGTCCAAAAGTTTTGGCCTTCAACTTAGCATAATACAACCAAGATTAAATCTTAAATATATCTAGCCATTCATGCACACACTTTCACATTCAAGCCTCAAAGAGTATAGTGTACTTGTCTTCTTGGTTTACTCTTCTTGGAAGGGTGTAGAAAAGTTGAAATCTTTCTCCTCTCTATGCAAGCATTCCCATGGTGGTGGAGAGAAGGAAATGAGCAAGGTTAGCTTATATCTTTAACTCAATATCCACTTAGAGAAGGAGTTAAATGGCTTACCAAAAAGGAGCTTGTGTAGTATACAAGCTTCTCTAGGCTAGATTCCTTGAAGACTTGAGATCCTTGAGCCAAGTGACCATTGAAGGTCACAGTCTAGGGGCAAAAGAGATGAGTGAGTCCTCAAACTAGGTAAAATACAAGGTTTTTCTTGAATAGTTAAGTGTGTACTTACCTATGTTCTCTTGAGCTTGTATGAAATTTAGTCCCCTTGGTATGTCGTTAGGCCGTTTGGCTTAGGAGGAAGAAGGGAGGGGAGTGTCTTGTTTTGGTGTTAGAAGATGGAGGCTAGGGTTTCTCTTTGGAGGGAAATTCTTTTGGCTACTTGGTTGTAGCCATTGGGGTGGGGGGTGTTTTTCCAAATTAATTCCCCAACCTTGGTTACTTTTCAGTTAACCAAGGTTACTTTATTACTAACCATAGTTACTTTTGCCAACCTTGGTTAGTTAGGTTTGGTTAGGTTGTCATTTAACTAGGGTAGAGAGATGGTTCTCTTAATTGGCCTCCCCCTCTTAAGTAGCCGGCGGTTGGGGTCTTTAATGCCCCCAACCATGCCTAATTAAATTTTCCATTTTCCTCCTTTTTCTCTACTTATCATATTCATAATTATGATATAGGGAAATAAAAATTATATGGGGTGTCTTCCTTGGACTGTTGGCTGAAACTTATAAGGCCTTGGGCGAAAATTGGGTATTTCCCTCATGATCCAATATTCACTCTCAAGTACCATATGCATATCGCTATTATCCAGAATGGAATTTGCAGTAGTAGTCATCGATTCTATTACATCGTAATTAATGTAGATTACAAGTACAAAAGGGTCCCCCCATTGGGTTACCACATCCTCCCCCCTTATTATAAGTTTCGTCCTCGAAACTTCGAAGTGCTTAATCAAAGAGGTGAGGGTACAAGTTCCTTATATGTTCTTCTATTTCCCAGGTAGACTCATCTTCAGAATGATTCTTCCATTGCACTTTGACCATTGGTATTGATCGTTTCCTCAATACCTTTTCTCTACGATCAACTATCTTCTCTGGTTCCTCCTCATATGTCGTATCGGCTTTTAGTTTCAAAGGTTGATCCTTTATGACATGGCTATGATCGTGTACATATCGTCGCAGTTAGGATACATGAAACACATCATGTATTTGAGATAGGGTGGGTGGTAGAGTGAGTCGATAAGCCACTTCTCCAATCCTATCAAGAACCTCGTATGGCCCAATAAATCTTGGGCCCATGTTCCCCTTAAGACCAAATCTTTTAACTCCTCTCGTTGGCGACCCCTTTAGAAACACTGTTTCCCCAACTTAAAATTCTAAAGGTCGCCGCTTTTCATCTGCCCAAACCTTGCTTCTGTCTTGGGCCGCTTGTAACTTTTGCTTTATGACTTTTATTTTCTCTTGAGTCTGCTCTACTAGGTCAGGTCCAGTGAGAATCCTGTCTCCTATTTCATCCCAGTAGAGAGGAGAACGGCATTTCCTTCCATAGAGGGCTTCGTACGGGGCCATCCCTATGGATCGGTGGTAACTGTTGTTATAAGAAAATTCTACTAGCTTGAGACTTCGATCCTAGCTTCCCCCAAAGTCAAGTGTGCAAGATCGTAACATGTCTTCCAGTGTTTGAATGGTTCTTTCTGATTGACCATCTATTTGGGGATGAAACGCCGAGCTCATGTGAATCTCTGTGCCCATTGTTTTCTGAAAAGCTGTCCAGAACCGGGATGTGAAACAAGGATCGCGGTCACATACGATACTTAGGGGTATTCCATGAAGACTCACAATTTGTTCCATATACATCGTTGTCAATTTCTCCATTGGAGCCTTGATGGTCATAGCCATGAAATGGGCGGACTTGGTTAGACGATCCACAACCACCCAAATGGTATCGTAACCGTTTCTCGTCCTAGGTAGGTTGGTAACAAAATCCATCGTAATGTGGTCCCACTTCCATTCGGGAACTTCGAGAGGCTGTAGCAATCCAGCGGGTTTCTGATGTTCTGCCTTCACCTTTTGGCAAACGAGGCATTTTTCCACATATTCTGCAATCTGTCTTTTCATGCCACGCCACCAAAATTGTTGTTTCAAATCTTAGTACATTTTATTTGCTCCTGGGTGGATAGATAACCGAGAGTTGTGAGCTTCCTTAAGAACTTCATTCAGTATGTCTTCGTCATTGGGTACACACAATCTCTCCCGAAACCACAAAATGTTGTCGTTTCGAACCTTAAATTCCTTGGTGGGTTTCATTCGTACCCGGTCCTTCATCTTCCCTAAGGTTTCATCCTTTTCTTGCCCTTCTTTAATTTTGTCTAATAGTGAAGGGATTATTACCAACTTTGCGAGCATGCCTTCAATTGAGTCAACCTCTTCGAGATCAAATTCTTCCATGTCACGTTGTAAGGGTGGTTGGCGTGGATGACTTGTTTTTCTGCTTAATGCATCTGCTACCTTGTTAGCCCTCCCCGGATGATACTGGATTGATAGGTCGTAGTCCTTCATTAGCTCTAGCCATCTTCGTTGTCGCATATTCAGTTCTTTTTGGGTGAATAAATACTTGAGGCTTTTGTGGCCTGTGAAAATTTCGCACTTTTCGCCGTATAGATAGTGCCTCCATATTTTCAGTGCAAAGACCACACCTGCTAACTCGAGGTCATGTACAGGATAGTTTTGTTCAAAGGGCTTCAATTGTCGAGATGCATACGCAATCACTCGATCTTTTTGCATTAGCACACATCCCAGCCCATTCTTAGAGGGATCACTATATACAACAAAGTTTTCTCCAGGGATGGGTTATGCCAAGAATGGGGCGGAGGTCAGTTTCTTCTTCAATTCAGTAAAGCTATTTTCACAATCTGAGGTCCATTCAAATTTGGTTTTCTTCTGGGTCAACCGGGTCAGAGGCATAGCGATCTGGGAGAATCCTTCCACGAACTTTCGATAGTAACCGACGAGACCGAGAAAACTTCGCACTTTCGTAACATTTGTCGGTCTGTGCCACTCTGTGATTTCCTCGATTTTCTTGGGATCTACTGATATACCCTCTTCGGATATCACATGCCCCAGAAATGCTACACTTCGTAGCCAGAATTCGCATTTACTAAATTTCGCATATAGTTCTTTCCTTCGTAGAACGTCCAGAGCGATCCTTAAATGGGCTGCATGGGTCTCTTTATCTGGTGAATATATCAAAATGTCGTCAATGAAGACCACGATGAATTTGTCTAGTTGGTCTTGAAAAACTCGATTCATTAGATCCATGAATGCTGCAGGGGCATTAGTCAGTCCGAACGGCATTACTAGGAATTTGTAATGTCCATAACGGGTTCTGAACGCAGTTTTCTGGACGTCTTCAGCCTTGATCCTCAACTGGAAATATCTTGAGCGAAGATCAATTTTACTTAAAATCCTTGCCCCCCGAAGCTGATCGAACAAGTCGTCGATTATTGGCAAAAGGGTACTTATTCTTTATGGTGATCTTATTGATTTCCCTATAGTCAATACATAATCGCATACTTCCGTCCTTCTTCTTAACGAACAGTATAGGAGCTCCCTATGGTGAAACACTTGGGCGGATCAGTTTCTTCTCCAACAATTCACGCAGCTGCTCCTTCAGCTCTTTTAGCTCCGTAGGGGCCATTCTGTATGGAGCCTTAGATATTGGTTCAGCTCCCGGAACTAGATTGATTTCGAAAGATATCTCTCGTTCGGGGGAAGGCCTGGCAATTCCTCCGGAAAGACATCTGGATATTCTCGAACTACTGGTACTTGGGTCGGGTTTGAGGGAACCTGATTAGTGTTTATGGCGTATACAAGATATCCTTCACGTCCTTTCTTTAGTGCTTTACAACCGCGGATCGCATTTACATAAATGTTCTTAGGATTCTTTCGTAACTTTGATCCTCCTTGGAAGGTTATGTCTTTACATGTGGGGTCCTTAAAGGTAACTTGTTTTTCTTTACAAACGATACTGGCATGATTCTTGGAGAGCCAGTCCATTCCAAGAATCACATCGAAGTCTGTCATGGGTATGGAAATCAAATCAGCGTCAAACCGATGATTATCGAACTCAAGTTCACAATTTTTGAAAACATGGTGAGCTACAAGCACCTGTTCTCCAGCTGCTTGAATTCTGTAAGGTGCGTCACTATAGGTTGGGTTTTTCTCAATATTCTTTGTAAACCTCTCGGATATGAAGGAGTGGCTAGCGCCACTGTCAAATAGCACGTTGGCAGGTATTGAACATACTAGTATAGCTCCTGAATCATACAATTCTTACTGAGCAATCAGATGGTAACCATATTATAAAAGGAAGTTAGTACGGTTCTCTGAAAATACCTGTCACCACGTCGTTGGCCTCTTCATCAGCTTCGTCAGTCATAGCGTGAACTCGTGCGTTGGTACGCTTCGCTGGGGTCTTGGTGGTGTTGTTGTTGCTGCTGGGTCTCTTTCAGCGGACACTCTCTGGCTATATGTCCTGCCTTCTCGCATCCAAAGCAGGTGGTTCCTTGATTTGGACAGTTCCTAAAGATGTGCTCTGTTTGGCCGCATCCAAAACATTTCCCGGTCTGGACATAACATTCTCCTGCGTGGCGCTTACCGCAGTGAGAGCAGTTTGGAATGGCAGATTGTTGTCCTTGATTTTGGGATTGATCCTTCTGGGAGCGACGTTGAAATTGATTCTTCCCTTGACGCCCTGGGCCCTTTGTGTTTTGCTTTGCGGACTTACGGGGCCCCCCGCTCCCGGACACCTCCCTTCCTCTCTTTTGGCTAAACTCATCCCGGCGGATGATATCTCTTTCGATTCAGTAACACGCATCTAGAAGAGCACCAAAATTTACTGGGTTGGCATTAACCAACCATGTTCGGATTCTGGGGTTCAGTCCTCTCTCGAATTTCAACATTTTGGTTTCTTCATCGTTCATGGTGGAGGGTTGGAATCTTCCCAGAGCTATGAATTTGTTAGCATAATCAGCAACTGTCATTCCAGATTCTTGCATTAGTGACTCAAACTCATGTCTTTTCTGTAGTTTGACTGAGGGCGGTATGTAGAACTTGTTGAATTCCTGGAGGAACCTTTCCCAGGAAATTGGTCTTGGCAAGGTTTGTAGATTGACCTTCCACCATTGGTTGGCCTCTCCTAACAGAAATGGTCTCACTGCTTGAGTCTTTACGTCATCTGGGGCTCTGATCAGTTCGAAACAATTCTCCACCTCATCAAGCCACTTCTCAGCAGTGTCAGAGTCTGACTTTCCTTCGAACGGTGGAACGTTGGCTCTTTTCAGTTTTTCAAAGTAGTATTGAGCATCTCTTACTGGCTCATGAGGTTGAGGGTTATTTTGTTGCAGCATTACTTGCCCAATCTGAGTGACTGTCTGGAAAAAGTTCTGAAAGGCGTTAATATCTGGCATCATAGGTGGAAAAGGTCCTTTTGGCGGAGGGGCGTTCTGATCCGGCGGTGGATTTTGGCCTTGAGGCGGCGGGGGTGGTGGGGCCTAAGCGAGTGGAGGTGAGTTAGATTCTTGCACCTCAGTCCTAGTCCTGGCTGGTCTTCCTCTGGGTCACACCATCTGCAGTATGCAGTGTCGACTTCATTTAATACAGGAATGTCACAAATAGTAGCAGAATTTATCTTAGCATATACATATATAATTCAAAATTCACGATTGATCACTAATTAGGTATCATTGGGCCGTACCCAAATTTGCTGGTCTAAGTCATCTTGTTCTAAGGTCAATTCTCATCTAATACCAGAACTTAGATCTAAGATCAAACTTAGTTGGCTATAATCATGACTTAGTTCTACATTCTGTCCGGATCTGGAGCCTTTGCTCTGATACCACCTGTGGCGCCCTGCACTCCAGCCCCGCCGGAGTGGGTGCACCCACTGTACTTCACTAAGGAGAGTACAAGGCGTCATCCATATGTGTCGTGATCCATGATAGAAATGCATGGATTTCAGCGCTTACATGTAAATGGGCAAGCGAAACCGTGGCAGAATTTAAAACTTCGAAATTTAAAACTTCATCACCATCAGTTAAGGATTACAACCCCATTCAATGTATCAGAACGCAACAAAAGTAATTGTTTTCCATTTAAATACATAAGTCAGTCATCCTTAGGGCTGGCAAGTACGGCCTCCTATATCTGTCCCTTCTTCGCTGTACTCACGGGTATGGAACCCTAGGTTCGTCATCGATCCATTCTACTTTGTCCTCTGCAATCTCTGGGAGAAAAAATAAGGGTGAGTGACAACGTCACCAGCAAGTATACTATAATAATCGGGGATTAAATGGAAAGTGCGAACAAGAACCGAACCCCCAAAATTTTCGGTTTAGAAGCATACCTGTCTCCTGTCCAATCCTCGATAGACATCATCACTTAATGAAGTAAGTTCATTTCTCAAATAAAATTTGTTACTTAAAGCAGGATATAACATCAAGGAACTGCAACTTATATTGATGAATAATATGACAAGAATCAACACTTCAGAATTACATGGTCATCATAACTCAAACATTATATGATCCTACATGAATGCAACATGTATGCATATGTTCGTGAAATGTGTCGAGATGAAAATAAGATATGATCTTTTCATGCTTTCCTTTTCAAATCATCATCGTTGTAAAACAATAGAGTGTTCAGATCTATTTCCCGGATCTGAGGCGGTAACGTCATCTTCTTCTTGTCGGGTCTATTCTATCCGGGCCCGCACGGCCTACTGTTTCTTCTTGTCGGGTCTATTATATCCGGACCCGCATGGCCTACTGTTTCTTCTCGTCGGGTCTATTATATCCGGCCCCGCACGGCCTACTGTTTCTTCTCGTCGGGTCTATTATATCCGGACCCGCACGGCCTACTGTCAGATCACTTAACCCTGATCTGGTGGGTTCATACTGGCCAAGTTCATACTCACACACGGTACCGGTGGGGAATCATCCATAAAAAAATCATCTTTTGAAAATGCTCTTCATCTTTCTTTCACATAAAAATCATACCGTAAATCATGTGTGTGACGATGATGCAATGCATGACATGTAATATGCAATTATGGCATAATGCGTGACATAAACAGATGCATACATCTCATCACTATGCTGGAAAATTTCCAGCTTAGTGACGTCCATTTCTTCTTAGTGATTCCCTACTCAAATAAACATTCTAGACCAATCGGTTGGCATGTACTCCTTCATAAATGGCATAAATGATTACCATGCGAGTTTTGTGGATTTACGATGTCGATAAGTGTATCGTTTTTTCTCTTTCATAAGGCAGATACAACTGAATTCTGGAATCACCAGTTTTACTATAAAATTTATTGTGACCAATCCTTTAATCCTTTTTTGGAAATTTCAACTCTCCAACTTAATAATCTCATTGGACTAGCATCCTACCAAAATTTGTCCCAATTGCATTTTTCTAAGGTCCAAATTCAATTCATGCAACATGATACACAAATTCTCTCAATCCAGCACATTTCAATCTGACTCATTTTACTAGAAAATTCATTAAAAATAAACCATAACTCATTTTGACAAAATTCAAACTTTCACCTTTACTTTATTCCTAAGGTTAGTTTCATGACAAAAATTAGTTAATTTGCATACATCTAAGGTCCATTTCTAAGCTACTAAACCCGGTACTTAAATTCTGTCCAGTACAACATTTTTAGCAGGACCAATCTCACTAGGAAATTAATTAAAAATGAACCGTAGCTCCTTTTAATGAAATTCCGACTCTCACATCTCATATACATATAAGACTAGTAACATACCAAAAATCAACCGATTTGAAAGTTCTTAAGGCCCCCCTTTTTATTTCACAAAACAGCCCAAGATTCTGTCCAATTCCAGAAATTTTTCTAGTGGCCAAATGTTATTCCTAAGTGTCCTTATCTTTTTTTTTTCAGCACAAACACCTAGTATACAGTTGTGGTGTGTACGCACCCCTCCATCGACAGTCCCATTTTCGGTGCATGCAAGAAAATAAGGAATCTAAGAGCATGTTACGCGCAACGCACCGCAAGATTATAGACTTATTTCCATTTCCTACTAAGTTAGCATGTCCATTCGAAAATCACACACATTCCCCTTCACCCCTCCCACCGTGAGCCCTTCTTGGAGAAAAGAGAGAATCCTTAACTTGTTCTTCTTAGTTTAACACATAATGAGACATATAACCAAAAATAAAATTTCACCTTTGAACAAGATTTCACACCTACACTACAAATGGCTATGTCCGAAAGTTTTGGCATTCAACTTAGCATAATACAACCAAGATTAAATCTTAAATATATCTAGCCATTCATGCACACACTTTCACATTCAAGCCTCAAAGAGTATAGTGTACTTGCCTTCTTGGTTTACTCTTCTTGGAGGGGTGTAGAAAAGTTGAAATCTTTCTCCTCTCTATGCAAGCATTCCCACGGTGGTGGAGAGAAAGAAAGGAGCAAGGTTAGCTTATATCTTTAACTCAATATCCTCTTAGAGAAGGAGTTAAATGGCTTACCAAAAAGGAGCTTGTGTAGTATCCAAGCTTCTCTAGGCTAGAGTCCTTGAAGACTTAAGATCCTTGAGCCTAGTGACCATTGAAGGTCATGGTTTAGGGGCAAAAGAGATGAGTGAGTCCTCAAACTAGGTAAAATACAAGGTTTTCCTTGAATAGTTGAGTGTGTACTTACCTATGTTCTCTTGAGCTTGTATGAACTTTAGTCCCCTTGGTATGTCCTTAGGCCGTTTGGCTTAGGAAGAAGAAGGGAGGGGAGTGTCAGGTTTTGGTGTTGGAAGATGGAGGCTAGGGTTTCTCTTTGGTGGGAAATTCTTTTGGCTACTTGGTTGTAGCCGTTGGGGTGGGGGGTGTTTTTCCAAATTAATTCCCCAACCTTGGTTACTTTTTAGTTAACCAAGGTTACTTTATTACTAACCATAGTTACTTTTGCCAACCTTGGTTAGTTAGGTTTGGTTAGGTTGTCATTTAACTAGGGTAGAGAGATGGTTCTCTTAATTGGCCTCCCCCCTCTTAAGTAGCCGGCGGTTGGGGTCTTTAATGCCCCCAACCATGCCTAATTAAATTTTCTATTTTCCTCCTTTTTCTCTACTTATCATATTCATAATTATGATATAGGGAAATAAAAATAATATGGGGTGTCTTCCTTGGACTGTTGGCCGAAACTTATAAGGCCTTGGGCAAAAATTTGGTATTTCCCTCATGATCCAATATTCACTCTCAAGTACCATATGCATATCGCTATTATCCAAAATGGAATTTGCAGTAGTAGTCATCGATTCTATTACATCGTAATTAATGTAGATTACAAGTACAAAAGGGTCCCCCCATTGGGTTACCACAATAATGATGCCACACATTCTCCCAAGGACTTAGAAGATAATTGTCAAGAGAAGAAGGACCTATAGGGGGGACGGACAAGGTGGTTAAAAGGAAAGGAAGAAGAGCAAAACAAAGACAAGAACAATCATTGCAAATTCAAGTGAAAAAAACGTCTAGCTCTCTTCTTCTACACTCTCTTTCTTTCTTTCTTCTAAAAGCCTATTGTACTTATATTCATATTCTTGAATAGGCTTATCTTAGACCACCACACATTCTCTATCTTTGTAAAAGATTGCTCAAGGTGTGATCAATCTTCATTCTTGCAAGGTGGTGGTGTTCGTGCGTAATTGTATTCATCATACAAGGTTTGTAAAGGGTTGGAGTTGGTGTGTAACTCCATCAACCCTGTGGTAAGGTGTATTTGTGTTGTGTGACTAGTGTGAACCAAGGAAGGTGTTCCTCGAAGACTGGAGTAGGTTGTTTATAACCGAACCAGTATAAAATTCTCGGTGTCATTTACTTTCAGCACTTATATTCTGTTTCACCACTAGTTACCCTTTTTGATTATGTTTGTAAAAATAGTAAACGTTTTTCAAAAATTACGAAAATTTCCAGAATCATAGCCACATGTCTTAGGGTTAATTTGGCACAAGTTTCAACCCTTTTGGATAAGTATAAGTCAATCAAACATCTACAGTTCTGAGACTAGTGCAGTCTGATTTTCAGGCTTTCAAAGGTTGAGACTTTGAGTTTATTTGACTAACTTTCCGAAAGAATTTTTCAAAACTGTTTCAACCCATTTAAATACAACATATAGGGTTAGTGGTTAAAATTTCAGAGAAATTGGAGTTAAGTACAAATAGGAATAAATTTTTCAAAACAGTCTACCGTTTCTGGCAGATTCGTAGGGGTTAAAAGTTGAATTTAAATCTGAAATTTTTAGGAGACACTCATAACATCTGAGGCTAAGTTCTCTCAAAATTTCAGAATTTTTGAAGACCTACAACCTAGTTTTGAAAACGTTTTAAAACTGGTCCTGAAAACAGAAACTGTTTTCAGAAGTTGAGTTCTTGGGTCAAAACAATTTTAAAAACCACACTTTCCGCACCAACTATTCAACCCCCTTCCTTCTAGCGGTGCCTTGCAGATCCTACAAATTTGTCTAGTGAGAGGATCATAACATGTATATGCTTTTGAATTCACAGAATACCCAACAAAGATGCATTCAATTGATTTAGATTCAAATTTATCTAAATTGTCTGTTGTATTTAAAACAACACATTTGCATCCAAACACACGAAAATAGTCAATTTTAGGCATGCCATCATTTAATATCTCATAACAGGTCTTATTTATTTTCTTTCTAATGGACAAGCGATTTATTATGTAGCATGCACAGTTTACGGCTTCTGCCCACAAAAATCTAGGCAATTTATTCTCGCACAACATAATTCTAGCAATTTCTTGTAATGTCATATTCTTTCTTTCTACTACTCCATTTAATTGTGGAGTTCTAGGTGGCAAAAATTCGTGTTTAATTCCTTTTTCTTCGCAAAATGAAATCATGTCCTTGTTTTTAAATTCACTTCCCCTATCGATTCTTATCCTTTTCACATTGAAACCATATTGATTTTCAAGTTGTTTTATTAGTTTCGCAATTTCAATGGCACTATCCTCTTTATGTGCAAGAAATAAAGTCCAAGTATAACGAGAAAAATCAGCAACAATCACACAAGCATAATGACGTCCACAAAGACTCGTAGTGCGACTAGGCCCAGACAAATCAATGTGTAATAATTCTAAAACTCTAGTCGTGCTAATTTCATTTTTAGGTTTTACTGACTCGCGTGTTTGTTTGCCTTTTATGCAAGATTCACACAACCGAAAGTTGTCTAAATCAAGTGTAGGCAATCCTCGTATTAGGTTCTTCCGTTGGAGTTTTTCTAGTTTAGAAATGCCAATATGTTCTAAACGTCTATGCCACAAATTTACATTAGGTTCATTTGACATGAAACACTTAATCTTAGCGTCTAACATATCATCCATAGAAAGCGTAAAGATGTTTCCTTCACGTTTTCCTTTTAAAACTGTTTCTCCATTTTTATTTATTATATTACAATATGGGTGAGTAAAACACACATCAAAACCATTGTCAATGAATTGCGAAATGCTAAGAAGATTATAGGATAAGTTGCTTACCAAAAAGACGTTTGAGATTTGAAGGGTGCTTGGGTTTCCAATTGTACCTTTCTCAATGATCTTGCCTTCATTGTTGTCTCCAAAGGTCACGGATCCGCCTTTTGTGACCTTCTTCAATTTAGTGAACAAGCTCGTGTCACCCGTCATGTGCCTCAAGCAACCACTGTCAAGGAACCACTTGATAGATGTATCTTTTGATGTGTGGGTTCCCTGCAATGTACAAAAGAGATTTAGGTACCCTTTCAATTTTAGGTCCTTACGAGTTAGTTACTCACCTTTTAGTAAAAGTACATTTCGGTGCCCATACTTGGGTGATCCTTCTCAGTCTAGCAAATGGCAAGAATGTAGATGAAGGTGCAATGTAGTAGACATGTGGTGAGTGCACTTTGGGCCTTTGGCCAAGAACTCCTTTATACGCATTATATGGAGGGCGTTTTTGATATGTCCTTGTGTTTGTGTGCATAGTACGTGATCTAGATGGATGAAATGAATGTCGTGTATGCATTACTTGTTTTTTCTCATATCTATATGGTACAAAATTATATTCAACATGATATGAAGAAGAAGTAAAACGAGATGAGGGGAGAGAGGGTCTTTGCGTCATCTTAGACGCCGTATTTGCTTTTGGAGTGTCTACTTTCTTAGACAATACAAATTTGGTTGGTTTAATGGATACTTCATTTGTTTTAATGTATCCTAATCTCGTTTTATCACTATCATGCTTTTGTGATAAAATAATACGATCTAACATGTTAGATCCCGTATCAAACTATTTCATCATTTTCTCTAAGTCCATATTCCTTGATTTCAAATTTGAAATCTCGGATTTCATTTCATTATTTTGCATGGTCAATGATGAAATCTCTGTCTTTAATGCATTAATGATGCATGACGACTGTTCTTTTGAATCGTTTAATTGAGCGACAAGATTCTCGTTAGAAGATTCTAACAGCTTCTTGTCTTCAATTAATCGTTTCTTTTCTTTCACGAGTCTTTGTAAAGTTATGTAATTCTAAGTACTGACTAAAAAGATCATCATAAGAAGGCTCAGAGTCAGAACCAGAGTCAGATGATACCTCGTTTGATGCTTTGGACTCAAAGCATACTTGTGCAGTCTCCTCTTCTGTCTCAGTCTCGGAATCAGATGTATCACTCAAAGTGGAGGCCTTGAGAGCTCTTTTCCTTTGCTTAGGTTCTGAGACGAGTCTATTCTTGTTCCGTTCCTTGTCAGGGTGTTTGTTTGTTTGTTTGTCCTTATTAGGACAGTCATATGATAGATGTCCAAGTTTACCGCATTCGTAACATTTAACATCCTTGTCATTTGTCTTGTTCTTATTTCGTTTAGTTGAAGTAGCCTTAGTTTTGTTTCTAAATGACTTTTTCATGAATTTTCTTAAGCCTTTAGCCAATAAAATTAAGTCATCGTTATCTAATTCAGAATCACTATCGTCTACGTGATCGAAAGAAGTAGAGACATATTCATTTGATTTAAATGCAATAGCCTTACCTTGTTTTGATGATTCCGATTTCCTTATGGTGAGTTTGTTTTCATAAACCTTAAGTGATCCAATTAATTCTTCCATCTTAATTGACTTAGTTTCCTTGCTTTCTTCTATGGCCGTTACTTTAGGGTCCCACTCGGATAGAAGGCTTCGCAAGACCTTTTGTACCTTTTCCTGCATAGTAAAGGCTTTGCCGACTCAAGAGAATTGTGAATTTAGTCAAGCGAAGATCCATATCAACGATAGGTTCATTTGGCAATAATTTAAATGACTCGTGTGTGGACATAAGCATGTTAATCTTTGACTCTTTTACTTGACCAGTGCCTTCGTGTTTCATTTCGAGAATTCTCCACATTTCTTGAGCACTAGAACAATTTGAAACATAGCTAGATTCACTTTTACTTAGTCCATTTAGAAGTAATTGCATAGCCCTGGCGTTCATGCTCAGTCTCTTTTTATCATCACTAGTGTACTCTTGCCTAGGCTTAACGACCTCTAGTGTGACTCCATCTACAGTGGATAATTTTGATGGAACAAAAGGACCATCTTCTATAATTGACCAAAGATCAATATCAATTGCCATAAGGAAAAGTTTCATTCTTAACTTCCGTTGAATGAAAGACTCAATGTCAAAGAGAGGAGGCCTTTGACTAGACATACCTTCTTGCTCGGTTTTGAAGTTTTTTGTTGCCATCTCACTTAGATCGTTGGATCTTTTTGATGTGAGTGTTCCTGCTCTCTGATACCATTTATAGGATCTGCAAGGCACCACTAGAAGGGTGAGGGGGTTGAATAGTAGGTGCGGAAAATGTGGTTTTTAAAATAGTTTTAAAACAAAAACCCAACTTCTGAAAACAGTTTCTGTTTTCAGGACTAGTTTTAAAACGTTTTGAAAACTAGGTTTCAGGTCTTCAAAAATTCTTAAATTTGGAGATAACTTACTCTCAGATGTTTTGAATTTCTCCTAAAAATTTCTGATTAAAATTCAACCTCTAACCCCTTAAACATTCGTTGGTGGTCAGATTGCGCAAATCTGCCAGAAACGGTAGTCTGATTTGAAAAATTAATTTCTATTTGTCCGCAACTCCAAATGCTCTGAAACTTTAATGACTAACCCCTTATTAGTTTTATTTAAATGGGTTGAAACAGTTTTGAAAAATTTATTTGGGAATTTAGTCAAATACGATCAAAGTCTCAACCTTTGCAAGCCTGAAAATCAGACTGCACTAGTCTCAGAACGTTATACGTTTGAATGACTTATCCTTGTCCAAAAAGGTTGAAACTTACGCCAAATTAACCTTAAGACGTGTGTCTATGATT
This sequence comes from Eustoma russellianum, assembly GCA_036186865.1. Taxonomy (NCBI): domain Eukaryota; kingdom Viridiplantae; phylum Streptophyta; class Magnoliopsida; order Gentianales; family Gentianaceae; genus Eustoma; species Eustoma russellianum. The sequence continues at coordinate 12,781,023 of AP025072.1, read as the reverse complement.
CTGGAAAGTTTCGTGATTTTTGAAATTCGTTTACTATTTTTACCAACGTGCTCAAAAACGACAAACAGTGCTGAAACTGAAAGTAAGTGCTGAAATTAAATAACACCAGGAATTTTATACTGATTTGGTTATAAACAACCTACTCCAGGACACCTTCCTTGGTTAACACTAATCAGAAAACACAAAATAGCACCTTACCACAGGATTGATGGAGTTACACACCAACTCCAACCCTTTACAAACCTTGTATGAGAATACAATGATCACGAACACCACCACCTTGCAAGTGCAAGATTGATCGCACCTTGATCAATCTTTTACAACAATAAAGAGAATATGTGATGGTCTATATGAAGCCTATTCAATTATATGAATATGAGTACGATAGGCTTTTAGAGAGAAGAAAGAAAGAAGTGTAGAGAGAAGTGATGAAGAACGTTTTTGGCCTTTTAATTTGCAAGACTTGTTCTTGTCTTTTGTTTGCTCTCTTCTTCCTTTTTATCTCCATATGGCAGCCCCCTATAGCCTTTTTCTTCCTCTTGAAAATTATCTTTTAAGTCCTTGGAAGAGTGTATTTCATCATTGTGACATGTCTTTGCTTACTTGGCAACTCCTCATTGGATGATCATTAAGCTCTTGCTTACTTGGCACTCATTGATTGGATGGATGTTGTCATCACTTGATGACTAGATAAATCTGAAATTAAACCTCAAAAAGCATGTGCTAATTAGCCATAAAATTATTTCCATAAAACATATAATCATCCCACACAATTAGCAAGACAACTTATCATAACTTTCCATCAAAATTTCGGCCATTACACCTTTTACATGCTGAAATTTCAGCATATGTAACATTTGTATTTTATTCAAAATGTTGCCAAGTTTGCTTTGATTTATTTCTTGAGAATAAGGAAGAAATCAAGCATCATTTAGTACATAACATTCTTATCAATTCTGGAATAAAATTGATCACCAATAAGCCCTAGAAATCGGCCAACATACATTACACACATGCTGAAATTTTCAGCATGTGTGATATTTGAAAATATCACATTATTAATTTCATATTATATTCAAAATAATTCCATACTATCTCTCAATTAATCCAATTAATTCAAGATAGTAAAATATGCCTCATTAAGTTGAGAAAATCGGCCAGCTTTATTTTACACATGCTGAATTTTCAGCATATGTCACAAATGTGACAAAGTTTGAAATGTTACCTTGTGTAGCTCCTTTCTTTATGTCACCAACGTTGCATGCTTCATTCTTGGCCAATCAAGATGCCAAAAAATCTCTACATATGCTCCAATATAGCTGTAGTATGCGTGTGACATGATTGTACATGTGTTGAATTTTATTTTTGCAAACTTTGTAAAATAGTGCACATTTACTTATACACACATGGTATATTCCAATCAGCCCTTAATTGATTTTTCTAGAACACTTTAGAATGTATGAAGTATGTAAAAAGTGTCTAGATACATGTTATATGCCATGCCAAAAATGTTCCATGTGTCGTGTGCGTTGAAAACCGAATTTTCGACGTTTATCGACTACCCGATTTTTCTCTAATTAAATTCCAACTTTTTGCACATGTTATATATATTATGTTACACATAATATACACAAATTAAACTTTAATATTCAGCACTTAGGCTGATCTAAAGTGGCGCCCAAACATGTGTCAAAATTAAAATTGGAATCTCCACAATTTGGCCTTAATTGAGGGTGATTTGTGTGTGCCAACATGGAATGATTTTATGGCTGAAAATACCATGTAAGCCACGAAATTGTTGGTCATTTTTGAAGTGTAGGGGCTGGCCATCTATTAATGGCAAGTACATGACACGTTGGCGAAGTTTCGGTATTCACCCGATACGATAATTTTCGGTTTAGAACCTTTTAAAGTGTCGTAATAAATTTGTCATCACCATGACTCATATCATATGATATAAGACATGAATATACTCATAAATATGAGTTAAATATAGTGGTGTGACATTAACGTATGTACGTAAAATATATAACGTGTCGGTAGTACGTTGGAATATATGTGTATGTGCCTTTTTAAAAAAATCTGAATACATATATTTTTTTTAAATGAAGCGATTTTATTGAAAATCCTCTCTTATGGTGGAGGTAAACCATATTACATCATGGAAAAAAACAAAATCTAGTGTCATCATAAGAGAAAAATGAGTGAAGCATAGCAAGTATGCGTAACCTCCAATCATATACGATATGCCGCATTAAAACCCTGTCAAGTAAAACCACACTTGTGGATAAAACCTTGACGAAGGAAAAAGCATACATATTTATATGAATGGACGGTGGAGAAAAGAAAATGTACAAGTGTATAGAAATGAGCGAAACAACTAATTTCTGCATTTGGCCAAAATAATTCTCGTCGGTGAAGAAGTATATAGACAGGAACAGCCTTGAAAGTCTTGTTGCCCGAAGCAGTCCAAGTGATTGGTGGATCTTTCGTTGGCGGCAAGCAGCACCTCATGCAAATTGCAAAGAATATATGTAAGGACATCTCAGGGATAAAGCCATAGCAGTAGCATGACGAAGGAAAGAAAGCCATACCCGCGTTGCCCGTAGCCAGTCGACCATGGGCAACCTCCAGCAGTTTGTGCATTGTCATCCATTCCAAAATATCGCCCATGTTTGATAATGCCAGGCATCCAACAGCACATATAAACAGCATCCGTTATCCAAGAATACAGAATAGGGATCATGTGAATGTATAAAGCAGTACATTAAATATAATGCAATATAGACATACCAAGGCTGCCTATGCCAAATTTGGACATAGGCAACTAGCAAATGTGATGGCCAAATCACTGTGCAAGTCATAAGCGAAAAGTTGGAAGAGTGGCGTCCAGGATCACGGCTCCACGCACTTTGCTAGGCAGAGCAGAAGCTGATATGTATGTATGCATCCCTGCTGCTCTTAGACCATAACGTGCTAGTAAATGGGCAGCAGTGTTTGCCTCACGTGGACAATAACTGATAGTTGATGAATTGAGACGGAGCATCGCAATAGTTCGCTGAACTTCGCCGAAGCAAGAACCGTTATATTGAGAGGGATTAGCAAGCATAGTCAGAAGCATTCTGCAATCTGTTTCAACATGCAATTCATCATATGTCACGGCATAATAAAGAATAGAATAGAGCAAGGCCATCAGCTCCGCTCTGACGGGCGTAACACTTGGGAGGGCAAAACAAACCGCAGAAATGAAACCTCCGGAAGCATCACGTAGCACAGCACCCGCTGCTGCCCCACTACGACCAACAGTAGCATCCACATTGATTTTCATTCTACCAGATGGAGGCAATTTCCATCGAACCAATCTGTGCTGGGTAACCTTTATATGAGGCAAAAAACCGCATGCAATTAGGCTGGGAAAAGGTTCCACAAACTTACGGCCTTGCACCGAAGCACACCAAGAATATATATGTGTACGGATGCGATCAAATAAATGCCGATACGAGAAGGTGCTGTCCCCAAAGCAGATGGACGTATACTCCTTCCAAATCACCCAGAGTACCAGTGCTGGAACAACTGCTCGGAAATGACCCATCATAGTAACAGTCGAGGCTTGGCGCCACCAACAAATCAAATAGGCTTGAATGGTGGACTGACGTGGTAAAGGAGCCGAAAATAACACCGCAAGCTCAACCCATAATGTTTTATTTCCGAGCACTGAATCTGAATACATATATACATATATATATATATATATATTTAAAATGGCGTGTGATATGAGGGTGGAGAACTTTTCTTTCTTCAACTTGTTGCCTTTGTGCCTTTTCCAAATATGGCTTCCTTTAATGAACTACTTAGTTTAATTATCTAAGTACTTCACTTAATGAACTAGTTTAGTTCATTAATGGTGGAACCTGAAAATAGTTCAAACACAACAAATGCTTGCCATTTTATGTAAGCTTTAAAGCTTCATGGCTCGTTAGTATGACAACATTATATATGAACTATATAAGGCAAGTTTTATGCAACGACGTGTCATGTCATGGAATATGTCATGTATTTCTTTAACACACGTTATTTAAATCATGCATTTTAAAATCACTCAAACCCCTTTTTCTCTACATAGAGGTGTTCATCCAAGTCTTGAATAGGGTTGGTGTTTAACCCAAGGATCAAGCTTGATTCTTATTGCAAGATTGTTCATACCATAGTGAAATCAAAGGAAAGGTGTTCCTTGGGACTAGAGTAGGTCACATTGACCAAACCAGGATAATTCTTTGGTGTTCTTGTCTTCTTTTCTCTTTTCTATTTATCTGCCCGTTTTCACTGCAGATTTCACACTACTTCTCACATTTGTTTTTTGTGGAGTTATACTTCAGACTATTAGCTTTCATTGGAAACAAGAATCACTTGATTTGAGTAAGGGAAAGTTAGTTTTTAGTCATTGAAGGATAACTACTCTAATCTGACTACAATCTGACCAGTTTTGAGAAAACTTGAATTCTATTTTAATCTAGAATTGTTTAAGGTTGAAAGACCTTTTGAAAATATAAACTAGACATCCTAAGGAGTGTTTTGACATAAAGATCAACCTTTTTGGTTGAGTATTCAAAGAGAAATACGTTTTTAAAGTTGAGCAACATTCTGTCCAATTCTGTCCAGATTGACCATCTAAATCTTTTTATTTGTTTGAAGGGTCAGACGATCTTATTTTTATCCAGTTTTTGGAAAAGTCTTATCAAGACATTGAAGTTGAGTTCTGAAAATGTTCACAATTTTTGGAGTTGTGTACACTGAATTTTGAATTTTACAAAAATAGATACTGAACCTGAGGAGGTCTTAGATTCTGTTTTATAAAGGGGCTTTTGTTAAAGGGTAGTAGTGTAATTTTCGGTAACCACTATTCACCCCCCTCTAGTGGTATTTACTGTAGGTGCACGGTCCAACATAATGTTCATCACTTGGATTACTGATAAACCTGCTCAATTAGTTTACCAAACATGCTAAGTCTGGCATTGTACAGTTCATTATGTACATCAGACTTCTAATTACTTGCGAATACTCCAATTGAGCTACGGGCTCACATCAATTCTTCCTTAAGTGTATGCTTAAGTCAAGTGAGTCTTCACTGGTTTCACATCAAGCATATTGAAACGTCTTAGAACAGATTCAATATAGTGAGTTTGTGACAACACAAGTCCCACGACTATCCTAGAAATTTTAATTCCTAGAATAACGCTGACAACTCCCATATCCTTCATATCGAAGTTTCTCGTCAACATCTTCTTTATGTTTAAGATGATGTCTTGAGTACTCTCCATGATTAGCATGTCGTCTACATAGAGACATACTATCACATATGCCTTCTGTGTGTCCTTAACGTAGACACACTTGTCACACTCATTGATCTTGAAACCTTTAGCTAATATAGCTTGATCAAATTAAAGTGTCATTGTTTAGGCGCTTGCTTAAGTCTGTACAACGACTTAACAAGTCTACATACTTTTGAATCTTGTCCTGGAACCACAAACCTTTCGAGTTGTTCCATATAGATTTCTCCATCCAACTCACTATTCAGAAAAGCAGTCTTCACATCCATCTGATGAATTTCTAAGTTATAGACCGTAGCAATAGCAACTAGCATCTTTATATAAGTGATCCTAGTTACTGGTGAGTAGGTGTCAAAAAAGTCAAAGCCTTCCTTTTGTGGATAGCCTTTAGCCACCAACCGGGTTTTTTGCTTTTAAGTAGACCCATCCTCTTTCATTTTCTTCTTGAAAATCCAGTGGCAACCGAGTGGTTTACTTCCTGGTGGAAGGTCAACCAACTCCCAAGTGTGATTTTGAAGAATCGAGTCTATCTCACTGTTAATTGCCTCTTTCCAGAATGGAGCTTTTGGAGTTGACATTGCGCTCATTTTGTACCATATAGGTTAGAAAATCTAGTCCAAGCAAAGTTTGCATTCTGGCGTGCTTGCTTTGACGAAGCTCCTCAATTCCTTGAGGAGTCGCCTCACGCATTCTCTTACCAGTTCTTGTTTCTTCTTGAATCTTCGAAGAACACTACATTTCTTGGCTCCATGACAACGTTTTCATGTATGTCAGGTGTTGTACCCCGCCGAAAAATCATATAGTACTTGGAGACTTGTATAAGTGAATTAATAAAGTGGTATCCTTCAAGTGCCTTTCACTAAGTTTCCTTAGTAATTCTTTTATTTAGGATGATAAGCAAATGATATAATCAATTCAAGCATGAGTTATGGACTATATGAAGTGGCCAATTCACTCCCAAAGGCTCAAGAAAATTCGGTCATAAGGCATAAAAAAAGGGGGCCTTAAATGGGGGTTTTTCCCAAATTATAGGAGAGTTTAATCTTAAGGGCCTCCCTAAAATAAGCTCAAATGAAAGTTAAGGAGTTGTAAGTAGTGGGCAATTCTTTCTCCAAATTCTTGGAGAATTTTGGCCCTAGCCAATGGGAATTAAGAATTTCCTAATTTTATTTTTAAACAAGAAAAAAGGGAAATTATGAATTAATTAGGGGACAATTATCCACAGATAAGAAAAATTAAGCATGGTAAAGGGGTCACCCAAGCCTAAGAGAAATCGGCCCCCCCATGGTTGACCAAGAAAATTACAATGGTTACTTAATATTTACTGCAAGGAAATAACTCTAGTTGGATAAAGTAACCAAGGTTGGCCATAAAGTAACTATAGTTGACATAAAGTAACTATAGTTGAAATAAAGTAACTATAGTTGACAAAAAGTAACTATAGTTGACATAAAGTAATTATAGTTGCCTTAAAGAAACCTTGGTTAGTTAAAAGTAACCAAGGTTAATCAGCCTAACTAAGCTAAGGAGAATCCCTTCACCTCCCACACAACCCACGGCTGCTCCCTTAACCAAGGGGGAAGAAAACTTTCTTCAAAGCAACTCTAGAATATTCAACTCTCAAGGAATCACAATGGAGCAAGAGACTTTCCCCTTTGCCTATGTGGAAGTATACGGCTAGTGAAGAGATCCAAGAACCATCTTCAAGCTCCAAGAATTCATCTAGGTAAGTGCATGCTAAATCTTCTAAGTGAGTTCTATATTTCAAAGGATGAAGCTCACAATATACCCTCATTTTCCATGCTAAAAACGTGACATACAAAGGGTCACTAAGTGAGGATTCTTCAAGCTACTAAGGAGAAGCTAACATCTTGGTGGTTTGAATCCATTTCAAGCTTCATTTTGGTAAGAGAATCATAACCTCAATATAGTTATTTCTTCATTAAGAAGGTAGCTAATAATTCATACTTTCTTCTTCTCAAAAACGTGAGCTATGATGAAGTGGGAGGAAGACTTCACTCCATGTCAACCAAGACTCATGCTAAGGAAAAGCTCTAAGGTGCAAGGAGGTAAGTATACTCTAGCCAATCTTGCCTTAATTGTGAAGTGCATGCTTGAATGACTAGCCATTTTTAGGCTATGAATCTTGGTTAAAGATGCTATGTGCAAGATATGAAAACTAGTTGTTTTAAGAAAAGTGATGGTATGATCAATTGATTGGTTACATGAAAGTGTTGTGACTGTTTTTGATGTGATTCATGCATAGATTATTTATGGTTAAAAGCATGTTATGAGGCTTGAAAACATTATGTTGAAGTGTGTATTTGATAGTTATTTAATCACTTTAAAGAATGAAGTTGCTTGGAAATGCTTGAACCATAAAAGTGAATAAGTGGTGAAATCACTGGAGCTGGACAGTTTTATGTGTCATGTTGAACGACCTGAAAATGAACCTCAGGAAGTTGAAAATTGGCTAATTTTTGGTATGGTGATAGATTTCTATGTCTATGAAATGTGTGAGTTGGAATTTCATTAAAAGGAGGTGTGGTTTGTCCATAATGAAATTTTTAGTAAGAGTTGGTCAAACAGAATTACTGGAGCTGGACAGATTTATGTTGCATGTTGTACGACCAGAAAATGAACCTTAGCAGTGTTCAAATAGGATAATTTTTGGTATGATGATAGCCTTATATGTTTATGAAATGTGTGAGTTGGAGTTTTAGTAAAAGGAGTTGTGGATTATGTTAAATGAAGTTCTTGGTAAAACTGCTCAAACAGAGTTACTTGAACAGGACAGTTTTGAGTAGTAAGTTGTGTGGCTCGAAAATGCACCTTAGGAATGTGCAAATGATCTGATTTTTAATATGATGATAGTTTGATGTGTTTATGACATCTTTGAGTTGGAATTTTGGTAAAAGGAGTTGTGATTTGGTCACAATTCATTTCGTGATATAACTGGTCATTCCAGTTTCTGCATGTACCCAGTTTGGGAAAGTAATTAGATGGCCTCCTCAAACTTATTGGATTGCCTTGGAAGTTTTATGGTAATTACTTAAGGCATAGATGTACATGTTTGTGTAAAGAAACCAGCATAAAACCACCATTTTGATGGTTAACAACTGAGTTAAAATTAGTGGTATAAAACTGGAAAATAGGACAGTTTAATGTCTTAAGTTGTAAGGCTTCGATCTTGATCATTTAGGCTTGAATGTGATGTTTAGCCTTATGAATATTGTTCCTTGGTAAATTAGCTATGTTTTCCAGGTGATGGATCAAAATGAATAAGGTTTTATGACCCACAAAACTGAGGTAAGGCGGTACTGCCCTGTTGATTTCAGCAGTACTTTTGATGATAGTATGATGTTTTGAGGTCGTTAGACATTTCGGAATGTTACAAAATTTTTATAGCATATGTCCAAGCCTTCATTATGCATATGTATGGCATGGGTTTATGAATATGAGCACAAATTGATGAGCACGAGGCTGTATGAACGGAATGTGATTGCTGGACAGTTTTTATCCAGTTTAAAAGACAAGTCCGTGCATGCATGTTATGATGCATTTGTTCACGAGTCGCATAATGCATGTCATACATTGCATCACCGTCACTTACATGATTTATGGCATTGATTTCATGTGAAAGAAAGATGAAAAGCGTTTTCAAAAAGATGATTTTTGTTTTTAAAAGAACGCTTCCCCACCGGTACCGTGTGTGAGTATGAGCTTGGCCAGTAAGAACCCACCCATATCCGGGTTAATTGATCTGATGGTATGACCGTGCAGGCCCGGAGAAGAATAGAACTGATGATGACCGTTCGGGCCCAGAAAGAATAGACCCGATAAGAAGATGACGTTACCGTTCCGAATCCGGGAATAATAGATTCTAAGGGGAGACGTTACCGCCTCAGATCCGGGAAGATAGATCTGAACACTCTATTCTTTTATGACAATGATGATTTGAAAGAAAAGCATGAAAAGTCATATTCTCATTCTTATCATGATGCATCACACGTACATATGCATGCATATCACGTTTATGGAGTCATTGTGTAGTGACACATGATACTTAGACTAAGTTGTTATGACCTTGTAGATCCTAAGTATGTCTTCATTAAGTGATGATTCTTGTTATGTTATGAATTGATGCGAGTTACAGTCTTCTATTGTCATGTTCTGTATTAAGTAACGATTTTGTTAGGTTATGATCTTGACGCATTAAGTGTTGATCATTAACGGGTATTGGATGGAGGGCATTATGCGCTACTTTTGCACATTCATACGCATTGCATATGGTCCTGAGCATGATGTTGAGTCTATTTGCACTAGGCTGTGTTATTACTTGCTTCGTGACTAAGTTATGATTTTATTGCCTTAACGGCTATTGATTGAAGGGATGAGATGCTAGCCAAATGCTAGAGGTAATGTTACATAGGTTATGATCCTCCTATCTCTCGTTACCTAATTTATGATTTCACTACTGTTGATACGTAAGCTATGATCTTATTCATGACATTTAGGCCAAGTTGTGATGAATTGGTAGCTCCTAGGTTATGATCTTTATTGAGTGATGACCTTTTTGTATGTCGTGATCTTTATTGAATGATGATCCTTTCATAAGCTATGATCTCTGTTAAGTTTTAATCTCTGTTAAGCTATGACCTTGGATATACCTTGTGTTGACTGCTTACGAGTGTTTAATGGAAGGTCAGGTATGTTCTAAACATAAATTTTGGGGTTCGGTTCTTGTATGTACTTTCCAGTTAATGCATGATTGTTTATAGTATACTTGTTGGTGACCTTGTCACTTACCCCCCTATTTTTCCTCCTAGAGACTGCAGGGAACAAGGTAGAATGGATTGAGGATGAACCTAGGGTCCCCTACCCGTGAGCGCAGCGAAAGAAGAATGGATTAGGAGTCATAACGTGCCGTCGGTGACTGATGATTTATTATGTAATTGTGATGGGAAACATTTACTTTGGAAAATTTCGATACTTATGATTTGGGTTGTAGAACTAAGAATGATTTCGGAGATGTTTTTAATTTGAAGTTTTTATTCTGCCGCGTTTTCGCTTACTTGATGACGCGCATACGAAAATCCATGCATTTTTCCACAGATTACGATACATTATGGATCGACGCCTAGTACTCTCCTTAGTGAAGTATGGCGGGCGCACCGACTTCGGCTGAGCTGGGGTGCGGGGCGCCACAGGTGGTATCAGAGCTAAGGCTCCAGATCCGAGCAGAATATAGAATTAAGTTATGATCGTAGTCAACTAAGTTTGATTTTAGACCTAAGTCATGATCCTAGATGAGAGTTGAACTTAGACTAGGACGATTTAGACTGGAAATTAGGGTTCTGACCAAATGATAAAGCCCTAGTCGATGGCCATCTATAGAATGTAATCATGCCTACTTGCATGACCATAAGATCGTATAGGGATTACGAATTAAATGGTGTCACTTATTCTGAATATTTATACTTGAGTAAGACTCCGACACTTCGTGGTGCGGATGGCACCACAATTCAGTAAGATGGCATCATCACTGTCACCCCAGGAGGCAGTAAACTGTACTAGCAATAGTTAGTAAGAACATGTATTCCAAGGTTTGGCAGGGAATTTAGTTCATAGTAGGCAGAAAGATGGTTAAGTAAAGTTGAAAGTAACTCCATGCTGATACTGGTACTGGATAAGATAAGGGCAAAGTTCTAAGATGAGTTTTATGAGTTCTTCATCTCTCAAGACTTAGTCACGAGAAGGGTTAAGGAATTTGACTCACTAAGACAAGGGTCAGGCATCTCCGTACTCATTCATTACTTTGGACAGTATGTTCCTTTGATTATGAGAGATGAAAGGTTTAAGGTGATCAGATTTGTGCGCGGTCTAGACCCCTAGATCAAATTAGGCTAAGTTAAGTCGTATTCGAGGACTTTTGGTGAATATTGGAGGACACTACGGGGCGGAATGCGATAATAAGGGAACGAAAGCACTATTAGCACTTGTACATATTTTATTGCACTATATGATGAATAGGTCATGATTATGAAAACCCTGTTTTAAGGGAACGGGCCACCTTAGGATGATTTGAAATGTCATAAAGGGAACATAAGTTTCAAAGGAGAACCCACAACTTCTAGTTCGATTTTATGAAATGATCACAAAAAGGGGTAAAAGTTATTACGTAATAAGGCGATCAGCAAGACAGATGAACATGGCACATAATTTATGAAGAGCTTGGTATGTGTACCTTAGGAGAATTATTCCGGGTGTCTTTGGAAGCTATTTCGTACTTAGGATGACCGTTACATGATCACTGAAAGGATGTTTACAGAAAAGAGCTAATGGTCTATATCCCAGAGTTAATGATCTCTGCCAAGTTTTTCATATTTTATGAAAAAGAAAATTATAAGCCTGCTATGATCATGATTACACGGAATGGATTTTATTATCCAGTACATAGTATCAGGGTTGCAAGTGCTTGATATGAGATAGGTTACGATAACACCTCTAGAGAATTAGAATAAGACCTCTCAGATGAATGGAGCAAAGCAGTTCTGAGGGAACTAAATAGACGCTTTATGCGATTTTATTTACCTAAAGAAGAAGCCACATGGGAAACGGAAGACAAGATGCAGAGTAGACGCCCCATTTTGTTGACTAGCCTGAAGTTTCGAGGACGAAACTTATATTAAGGGGGGAGAATGTTGTACCCCGCCGAAAAATCATATAGTACTTGGAAACTTGTATAAGTGAATTAATAAAGTGGTATCCTTCAAGTGCCTTTCACTAAGTTTCCTTAGTAATTCTTTTATTTAGGATGATAAGCAAATGATATAATCAATTCAAGCATGAGTTATGGACTATATGAAGTGGCCAATTCACTCCCAAAGGCTCAAGAAAATTCTGTCATAAGGCATAAAAAAAAGGGGGCTTTAAAGGGGGGGGGGGGTTTCCCCAATTTATAGGAGAGTTTAATCTTAAGGGCCTCCCTAAAATAAGCTCAAATGAATGTTAAGGAGTTGTAAGTAGTGGGCAATTATTTCCCCAAATTCTTGGAGAATTTCGGCCCTAGCCTAGGGGAATTAAGAATTTCCTCATTTTATTTTAAAACAAGAAAAAGGGAAAATTATCAATTAATTAGGGGACAATTATCCACATATAAGAAAAATTAAGTATGGTAAAGAGGTCACCCAAGCCTAAGAGAAATCGGCCCCCCCCCATGGTTGACCAAGAAAATTACCATGGTTACTTAATATTTACTACAAGGTTAAGGAAATAACTCTAGTTGGATAAAGTAACCAAGGTTGGCCATAAAGTAACTATAGTTGACATAAAGTAACTATAGTTGAAATAAAGTAACTATAGTTGACAAAAAGTAACTATACTTTCCTTAAAAAAACCTTGGTTAGTTAAAAGTAACCAAGGTTAATTAGCCTAACTAAGCTAAGGAGAATCCCTTCCCCTCCCACACAACCCACGGCTGCTCCCTTAACCAAGGGGGAAGAAAACTTTCTTCAAAGCAACTCTAGAATATTGAACTCTCAAGGAAACACAATGGAGCAAGAGACTTTCCCTTTTGCCTATGTGGAAGTATACGGCTAGTGAAGAGGTCCAAGAACCATCTTCAAGCTCCAAGAATTCATCTATGTAAGTGCATGCTAAAGCTTCTAAGTGAGTTCTATATTTCAAAGGATGAAGCTCACAATATACCCTCTTTTTCCATGCTAAAAACGTGACATAGAAAGGGTCACTAAGTGAGGATTCTTCAAGCTACTAAGGAGAAGCTAACATCTTGGTGGTTTGAATCCATTTCAAGCTTCATTTTGGTAAGAGAATCATAACCTCAATATAGTTATTTCTTCATTAAGAAGGTAGCTAATAATTCATACTTTCTTCTTCTCAAAAACGTGAGCTATGATGAAGTGGGAGAAAGACTTCACTCCATGTCAACCAAGACTCATGCTAAGGAAAAGCTCTAAGGTGCAAGGAGGCAAGTATACTCTATCCAATCTTGCCTTATTTGTGAAGTGCATGCTTGAATGACTAGCCATTTTTAGGCTATGAATCTTAGTTAAAGATGCTAAGTGCAAGATATCAAAACTAGTTGTTTTAAGAAAAGTGATGGTATGAGCAATTGATTGGTTACATAAAAGTGTTGTGACTGTTTTTGATGCGATTCATGCATAGATTATTTATGGTTAAAAGCATGTTATGAGGCTTGAAAACATTATGTTGAAGTGTGTATTTGATGGTTATGTAGTCACTTTAAAGAATGAAGTTGCTTGGAAATGCTTGAACCATAAAAGTGAATAAGTGGTGAAATCACTGGAGCTGGACAGTTTTATGTGTCATGTTGAAAGACCTGAAAATAAACCTTAGAAAGGTGAAAATTGGCTAATTTTTGGTACGGTGATAGATTTGTATGTATATGAAATGTGTGAGTTGGAATTCTATTAAAAGGAGGTGTGGTTTGTCCATAATGAAATTTTTAGTAAGAGTTGGTCAAATAGAATTACTGGAGCTGGACAGATTTATGTTGCATGTTGTACGACCTGAAAATGAACCTTAGGAGTGTTCAAATGGGCTAATTTTTGGTATGATGATAGCCTTATATGTTTATGAAATGTGTGATTTGGAGTTTTAGTAAAAGGAGTTGTGGATTATTTTTAATGAAGTTCTTGGTAAAACTGCTCAAACATAGTTGCTGGAACATGACAGTTTTGAGTAGTAAGTTGTGTGGCTCGAAAATGCACCTTAGGAATGTGCAAATGAGCTGATTTTTGGTATGATGATAGTTTGATTGTTTATGACATCTGTGAGTTGGATATTGGTAAAAGGAGTTGTGGTTTGCTCACAATTCATTTCGTGATACAACTGGTCATTCCAGTTTCTGCATGCACCCAGTTTGGGAAAGTAATTAGATGACCCCCTCAAACTTATTGGATTGCCTTGGAAGTTTCATGGTAATTACTTAAGGCATAGATGTACATGTTCATGTAAAGAAACCAGCATAAAACCACCATTTTGATGGTTAACAACTGAGTTGAGGTTAGTGGTATAAAATTAGAAAATAGGACAGTTTAATGTCTTAAGTTGTAAGGCTTCGATCTTGATCATTTAGGCTTGAATGTGATGTTTAGCCTTATGAATATTGTTCCTTGGTAAATTAGCTATGTTTTCCAGGTGATGGATCAAAATGAATAAGGTTTTATGACCCACGAAACTGAGGTAAGGCGGTACTGCCCTGCTGATTTCAGCAGTACTTTTGATGATAGTATGATGTTTTGAGGTCGTTAGACATTTCGGAATGTTACGAAATTTTTATAGCATGTGTCCAAGCCTTCATTATGCATATGTATGGCATGGGTTTATGAATATGAGCACGAGGCTGTATGAACAGAATGTGATTGCTTTACAGTTTTTCCAGTTTAAAAGACAAGTCCGTGCATGCATGTTATGATGCATTTGTTCACGAGTCGCATAATACATGTCATACATTGCATCATCGTCACTTACATGATTTATGGCATTGATTTCATGTGAAAGAAAGATGAAAAGCGTTTTCAAAAAGATGATTTTTGTTTTTAAAAGAACGCTTCCCCACCGGTACCGTGTGTGAGTATGAGCTTGGCCAGTAAGAACCCGCCCAGATCAGGGTTAATTGATCTGATGGTATGACCGTTCAGGCCCGGAGAAGAATAGACCTGATGATGACCGTTCGGGCCCAGAAAGAATAGACCCGATAAGAAGATGATGTTACCGTTCCGAATCCGGGAATAATAGATTCGAAGGGGAGACGTTACCGCCTCAGATCCGGGAAGATAGATCTGAACGCTCTATTGTTTTATTACGATGATGATTTGAAATAAAAGCATGAAAAGTCATATTCTCATTCTTATCATGATGCATCACACATACATATGCATGCATATCACATTTATGGAGTCATTGTGTAGTGATACATGATACTTAGACTAAGTTGTTATGACCTTGTAGATCCTAAGTATGACTTCATTAAGTGATGATTCTTGTTATGTTATGAATTGATGCGAGTTACGGTCTTCTATTGTCATGTTCTGTGTTAAGTAATGATTTTGTTAGGTTATGATCTTGACGCATTAAGTGTTGATCATTAACGGGTATTGGATGGAGGGCATTATACGCTCCTTTTGCACATTCATACGCATTGCATATGGTCATGAGCATGATGTTGAGTCTATTTGCACTAGGCTGTGTTATTACTTGCTTCGTGACTAAGTTATGATTTTATTGCCTTAACGGCTATTGATTGAAGGGATGAGATGCTAGCCAAATGATAGAGGTAATGTTACATAGGTTATGATCCTCCTATCTCTCGTTACCTAAGTTATGATTTTACTACTGTTGATACGTAAGCTATGATCTTATTCATGACATTTAGGCCAAGTTGTGATGAATTGGTAGCTCCTAGGTTATGATTTTTATTAAGTGATGACCTTTTTGTATGTCATGATCTTTATTGAATGATGATCCTTTCATAAGCTATGATCTCTGTTAAGCTATGACCTTGGATATACCTTGTGTTGACTTCTTACAGGTGTTTAATGGAAGGTCAGATATGTTCTAAACCGAATTTTGGGGTTCGGTTCTTGTATGTACTTTCCAGTTAATGCATGATTTTTTATGGTATACTTGCTGGTGACCTTGTCACTCACCCCCCTATTTTTCCTCCCAGAGACTGCAGGGAACAAGGTAGAATGGATCGAGGATGAACCTAGGGTCCCCTACCCGTGAGCGCAGCGAAAGGAGAATGGATTAGGAGTCATAACGTGCCGTCGGTGACTGATGATTTATTATGTAATTGTGATGGGAAACATTTACTTTGGAAAATTTCGATACTTATGATTTGAGTTGTAGAACTAAGAATGATTTCGGAGATGTTTTTAATTTGAAGTTTTTATTCTGCCGCGGTTTCGCTTACTTGATGACGCACAAGCGCACAAATCCATGCATTTTACCATGGATTACGATACGTTATGGATAGACACCTGGTACTCTCCTTAGTGAAGTACGACGGGCGCACCAACTTCGGCTGGGCCGGGGTGGGGCGCCACATCAGGAATATCTGATTTGTGCACCGAGAACTGATATGCACTACTGTTAGTCGCATATCCTATAAATATGCAGTCAACCGTTTTAGTCCTAATTTTCACTTGTCGTAGTTTAGGTACAGCAACTTTTGCCAAACACCCCCACACTTTCGAGTATTTGTAACTAAGCTTGTGGCCTTTCCAAAGCTTGTACGGTGTTTCATCCATCTTCTTAGATGAAATTATATTTAAAATGACGTTAGCTGAGAGAATTGCTTCCCTCCACAAGTTCTGAGGTAAACCCAAACTTATCAACATATCATTCATCATTTCTTTTAGAGTAGGGTTTTTGCATTCAGTAATACCATTCGATTGAGGTGAATATGGTGCAGTCATTTGATGAATAAGGCCATGTTCTGAACAGAATTCATTAAATGATGTATCATATTTGCCACCTCTATCAGTACGAATTTCTTTAATTCGTTTGCTAAGTTGATTCTCAACTTCATTCTTATAGTCTTTGAAAGCATCAACGGCTTCATCTTTGCACTTAACAAATAGACACAACAGTATCGTGTGCAATCGTCGATAAAAGTTACGAAATACTTTTTACCACCTCTTGTTTGCACAAATTTTAAATCACACACATTGGTATGAATTAAATCTAAAGGTTCAATGTTCGTTTCTGTTGAAGGAAATGGCACCTTTTCCATCTTCGCTTCAACACATATTTGACATTTTTCATTATCAAAAATTAATTTGGGCAACAAGTCAAGATTAACCATTCGTTGTATTGACTTATGATTAATATGTCCCAAATGAAAATGCCATAAACAAGAAGATTCAAGCATGTAAGCGGAAGAGGAAGTATTATTATTAGCCTCTACGAGCATATCTCTTTTGTGTACAATAGTGATGACATTCAATTTAAACATCCTATTTGACAAGTAGCCCTTCCCCAAATACATGCCATTTTTCGAAAGAATAACTTTGTTGGATTCTAACACTAGTCTAAAATCATGCATGACTAGAAGAGATCTAGATACTAAATTCTTCTGAATGTCGGGGACGTGCAACACATTCTGTAGAGTCAGATGCTTCCCAAAGGTGAGCTTCAGAACAACTTTGCCCTCGCCTTCGAACTTCGATGAGGCCGAGTTCCCCATGTAAAGTTGTTCGTTGTTCCCGGGCTGGTACTTTGTGAACATCTCTCTACTGGAGCAGACATGTCTAGTGGCGCCAGTATCGAACCACTATTCGCGCATGTTCCCCACAACATTGCACTCTGAGACCATCGCACAGAGGTTCAGATCATCCGTGGCATCAACGATATTTGCCTTTGCTTTGTCTGCTTCTTCTTGGGCTTTCCGCACTCATTGCTGACATGTCCCTGAATGCCACAGTTGTAGCATTTTCCGGTAAACTTCTTGGCGATATGCTTGCCTTTCTTGTTCACCCCGAGTTGGCCCTTCTTTTCCTTGGCCCCTAGAATGTGGGCCTTCGCCTCACCAGCACTTCATTGTGGCTTTCTCTCAGATCTGTGATTGTCTTCCTCTATGCAAAGTCGAACAATCAGATCTTCCAATATCATCTCCTTTATCTTGTTTTTGACATAGCTTTTGAATTCCCTAACAAAAGAGGTAGCTTCTCAATTATTGCAGCCACCACGAAAGATTCACTAGGCAACATGCCCTCTTCTTCCATCTCGGCTACTAACGTCTGAAGTTCCTCAACTTGAGAAACAATAGTGCGAGAATCAGACATTTTGAAATCAAGGAATTTGCCGACAATAAATTTCTTAGTGCCGGCATCTTCCATATAGTATTTCTTTTCCAAAGACTGCCACAAAGACTTTGCGGTTTTGTACGTGCAATACAAACAATACAAGGATTTGTCCAAACAACTCAGAATATGGCTCAAACAAACATAATTGTTTAAGTTCCATGCTTCAATAGAAAGTTTGTTCTGCATATTCTGGGTTTGGTCCTCTATTGTGGTGGATCCTCGGTTAGAAAGGTAGCCAACCCTACAGCAATCAAGAAGAACAGCATCTTCTGGTGCCATCTTTTGAAAAAGCTCCCACTGAACTTCTCCAGTTTCTCCACTTGGGCCATCGCAGGACCCTGGGCAGGAGGAGCATCCATCGGCACCCCAACATTTGGTGCCATTGTAGCAGCACTTTGAACACCAACGCCTTGAACAGAGTTAGAGCTTTCGTTCTCCATTGAGTTTCTGTTATATGTCAGAAACAAAAGAGAATCAGTACAGAATCAATAAGAATACGTCTTAACGATTGTTGGAAATAATTCAAGTTAGACAAAATTGACTTCTGTACAATAATGACCGACCTGCCGAGCTCAGGGTAGGTTGGACTGATCTGCAGAGTCAAGACATTTCAGATAGCACAATTGAGTTTGCGTACGGAACAGTCAGCTGACCTGCCGACCAAAACTGAACAGCACTTCAGAACAGTGGTTCTGTGCTATCGGCCTTTTAGCCGAGATAAACTAAAGTCAACCTGATCAGACAGATCATACCAGTCCAGGCAGTGCAATTGTATTTGTGTTTTAGGTTGATCACCGACCTGCCAACCTCGGCACCTCATCACAACAACCAACAGTTGTTCTTTCAGCTACTTCCGCCAAGTAGAGCTCAGCAAGGCAATGTTGTAGAACAATGAATGTCCTTAGCCAAACAGCATAGCTCAGGCACAGCAACACTGTACAACAACAGTGCTGCGATTTCCCCATCAACTAAGCTCAGCAAAAATCAGAGCTCAGCTTGGCAATAGCCTTCACATCTCGATTGGGCAGAGATTCGATGTGAGTCCATGACTCTATCCTTAAGACATATTGATCTGGTATACTGTGCTCAACCAGATGGAGCAATCGTGTCCCAAGATACAACAGAAGTCAGATTAGACGAGCGAAACAGCAGCATATGAACTCTCCAAACATCTAAGATGCCCTGAACTTCTCGTACTTGATGCAAAATGTAGAAGAAGAAGAGAAGAGAAGAACACATGTATGCAGAAGAGGAGAGGAGAAAAGCGGATTCTGAGTGGGTGGCCAGAGAGGTCATTTAAGCCACTATTTATAGGGGGAAAAATTGATTATGGTGGCTAGTTCATAGTTTAACCACAGCCGTCGGATCAGATTGCCACTGTTAGTTCAGATAACAGATAACGGCTTTTCAAATTTGAATTATGGTTAAATAACTGATTTTTGAATTACTGTTAAGTAACTGATTTTTGAATTTGAATTACTGTTAAGTAACAGATTTTCAAATTTGAATAACGGTTAAGCAACGGGCTTTCAAATTATTTTATCCTTACTTTGAGCATTAATTTCTCATTTACCCGGTATCGCAATTGAGTGATTCCAACCATAAATTATCTAATCATTACGTAGATAATTAAGAGTTTATTATTTTTCACTTGTCATTAATGAAAACTAATTAAAACTTAGCTCAGAGTACGTTACTAACCAAAGTTTCCAAGTTGGCCAATTTCAATTTATTTCTAATTCTCCAACAAAAAGCAGGTTGTCAGCAACAAGTTTATGACTTTTCTGTTCTAAGTCATGGATTCTCTGTTGGATTTGATATGCTCATACGTATAGTGCACAACACGTGTGACTTAAGTTACATATCAAACACATGTAGACTTATATATATATATATATATATATATATATATATATATATATATATATATTATATGTTACTAATGTCACGTAATATTTGTATTGTGCACTATCCACACGTTAAGTGATCACTGCAGTATATTAATGGATACGCAGTGTAATCTGAATGGACCACTAAATGTGTAAACAATTGTACGGTTACAATCGTTGAAGGTAGGACTCGTAAAGTCGAGACCGTATTATTAATGACATCTGGTCCCCGATGGACAAGAGCCCACTAGTATTCTACTAGAAATGTTTAAGTAAGATATTTAATATATATAATTTAGTATATATCTTAAACATTTTCATTACATATGTGATGACTATAATTTCTTTCAACCGGTGGAATATGAAAATTTGCCTGCATACTGCTCATCCAGTTGGGTGCTAGCACACTTGTCAAATTCATGTATGGCGGGCAGGCCCATGGAATCTATGAATCAGCCACATGCAACGGTTGCCTCGAACTTGCCTGCTAAGCCTAAATTTCCTGATCCCAGTTCTCAGCCTGCCCAGCGTTGGACACCTAAGAAACCTGTTCTGGCACATCCTGCCGGTGGAGCAGTAGACGAGGAAGCTATACCTGTCGTAGCAGAGGAGGAAACTCCTGCCGAGCTACCTACGTGCTCTGTTGCTATTGGTCAAATAATCCACCAATTTCCTGCAACACCTGAGATAATATCAAAAGAACCCTCAAGCTCGCATGATCCTCAGATTGAAGAGGTCTCACATACAGAAGACTTGGCTAGGTTACGTTGTTCGTCTGCCACGGTCATAATTCCTATAGAGGAGGGAGTCAAACCTATGCTGACACATGCTTCAGATTCAGAGCTACATGATGATCCCTCGATTGATATGCAAGAATTGTGTATAGCGGTCTTGGAGGTTGCTAGGGTATTATCTGACACGCCTCATTTAGACAACGACTCACTCAATGTCGCACATCCAGATGTTTTGCATGCAGTTGATAATCTTCAAAAAATCCACACTTGATGACCCCGACGAAAGAAG
Organism: Eustoma russellianum; assembly: GCA_036186865.1. Lineage (NCBI taxonomy): Eukaryota > Viridiplantae > Streptophyta > Magnoliopsida > Gentianales > Gentianaceae > Eustoma > Eustoma russellianum. The sequence continues at coordinate 12,759,930 of AP025072.1, read as the reverse complement.
GGTGACATGCCTGCGGCACCTCCATCTTCTATTGTTACTCGTGGAGCATGACAACGTTCTTTCACTCAATTCTCTTCCGATATATCTCAATGAAGGCACTGCTATGGAATGTTCGAGGTGTTAACACCTCTTTTACACGCATTATTTCGCTTACACGTCAGTATAGTTTACAGTTGTTGATTTTACTAAAACCTAAGCTTCAAACCTCTCGTTTGGAACATATTCAGATGCAACTTGGCTTTTCTCATTCATGTTCTTATAATGATGCTAATATTTGGTTTTTTTGGCGTGAGTTTATTTTGGAGATTCTGGACACTCGCCCCGGTATAAAAAATATGTATCTACATTTTCATTGGCAGGCTAGTACACAGGAATTTTGGCTAACGACTGTTTATTATCGGCATGTGGGATGATTTGACATTGTTTCGGACAGGGACCAATCTAACTTGGCTAATTGGTGGTGATTTTAATACGTTTCTTTCTTTAGACGAGTATAAGGGAATCTCCACGCCAGTATTGCGGACGCTGGCTGATTTTAAGCATTTTGTTGAATCTTGTAAGTTGTTGGAGTTTCCCTTTCAAGGGTCAAGATTTACTTGGTCTGATGGGCATAGACCGAGTAAGGTGTGGCATCGATTGGATCAATTCTTTTGTACATAGGGATTTTCTGATCTCTTTGGTAATAGCATAGTGTGGCATCTACATCGAGCTACATCTGATCATTCTCCACTATTCTTGCAGTGCGAATCCGCTGATTCTATTGGTCCAGCATCTTTTCGATATCTAGATGCCTGGCTAACACATGATGAATTTGATGGTTATGTGCATTCCCACTGGCTGGCATATCCAACAGTTGGAGGCATGTATAGATTCTATGATAAGCTGCGACAACTAAAGGCTGATCTGCGGACATGGAATAAAAGTGTCCTTCGTAATATCTTTAGTGACTTACTGGCGACAGAGGAGGAGACGATACGTGCAGAGAGGAATTACGATACAACACCATCAGTTGTTACTCGAGAATCATATCATCTAGCTAAAGCCCATCTCCTGAAGATACAGTCTTGAGCATTTGTTTACCGAAAACAGAAAGCCAACATTAAGTGGATAAAGGAAGGAGATGCTAATTCCGCTTGCTACCATCAAACAGTCAAGACAAGGAGGCAACAACATGCCATTGTCACACTTAGAAGTCAAGACGAAACTGAATGTGACACGACTCAATCTATTCAGACTGAGGCTATTGTTTTTTGAACACATATTCAGTGAGGAGCCTAACTTTGATCATGACACTCACTTTCAAAATATTTCCCAGGCTTTGACAGAGACCGATAATGAAAGTTTATTAGTGCTACTGCATACTGATGAAGTTTGGACAGCAGTGTGGCATTTAGGTCCCTTCAGTGCTTCTGGACCTGATGGTTTTCCTGGCTCCTTTTATTGGCATTTTTGGGATGACTTGGGATTAGATGTGCTACTTGTAGTGTAGAATTTTTCTTGGGAATTTGAGTTTCAAGTGCAATGGCAGCAATCTTGATCTGTTTGATTCCTAAAATTCCCAATCTTGGTACTTTTGCAGTTTTTCGATCCATTTATTTGATGAATTTTTTAATGTGGTCACACAAATTATCCATCTCGACTCACTATATTATTACCTAGACTGATCTCTTTGGAACAAGCAGGATTTATGCCAGGCCGCGGTATTTTTGAGCTGGTCCTGATGGCAAAGGTGATGGTCCATATTTTAGATCGTAAGTGCCGAGGGGGACAGGTTATGATTAAGTTGGACATGGACAAGGATTTTGATCGAGTTTCCTGGTAGTATTTGGAGCGATTACTTTTGAAGTTTGGTTTTCAGTCTCGGTTTGTATGCCTCATCATGAATAATTTGGACTCTACACGTTGTTCAGTGTTGATTAACGGCAAACCTTGCGGTTTCTTTAGACCATCCATAGGAGTAAAGAAAGGAGATCCATTGTCGCCCATTCTCTTTATTCTTGCATCTGAGGGATTCTCTAGGGGGCTAACAACTTTATTTCAGACTTCGCAGATGACTTGTTAATCTTTTTGAATGGTTCTATAGGGAATTTGAAAACATTCAAGACATTTCTGGAGCAAAATCAGCGGGGCTAACAACTTTATTGAATGCCTCATCATGAATAATTTGCAGTTTGGTTTTCAGTCTCGGTTTGTATGCCTCATCATGAATAATTTGGACTCTACACGTTGTTCAGTGTTGATTAACGGCAAACCTTGCGGTTTCTTTAGACCATCCATAGGAGTAAAGAAAGGAGATCCATTGTCGCCCATTCTCTTTATTCTTGCATCTGAGGGATTCTCTAGGGGGCTAACAACTTTATTTCAGACTTCGCTGATGACTTGTTAATCTTTTTGAATGGTTCTATAGGGAATTTGCAAACATTCAAGACATTTCTGGAGCAAAATCAGCGGGGCTCAGGGCAGTGAGTTAATTATCACAAAAGTCAGTTAGTGGTTGGCGGTGGAGTCTCTTCTCAACGAGTGGCAGCAGCCCTGAGCATGAGGATCTTTACACTTCCCATAAAATACTTGGGATCCTATCTCCTTAAAGATATTAATCGCTCTCAATATTGTATAGCATTGCTTGATCATTTTGATGCTCGATTGACAGGTTCGTCGCAAAGGCTCTTAAGTATGGCAGGCAGATTGACCCTTATTCAATCGGTTCTCTCTTCTATGCCGTTGCATATTATGGCTACTGCACGACTCCCCAAAAGTGCGATAGAAGAATTGAATCATAAAATGTCCACTTTTTTATGGAGGTAGCGACACCATTGGCGGGCATAGACCACTATATGTTATCCAAAGACGGAAGGTGGTTTGGGAAGTTGCTACCTAAGTGCACTACAGAAGGCCTATGTGTTGTACCCCGCCTAAATTAGTATGGCATCTAGGGTTGGGGTAAAGCAAGGCAATAGAACGATATCTCAAAGGGAGGGTATCTTCGACTTTACCTAGGATTATTTAAGATTAAAGGAAATTAGCATACCACCCAAAGCGTAAAATATGGAGCAAGTGAGCTGTTAGAAGTTTTCTTAAGAATACTAAATTTTCTGCTCAGAGGATTGAGAACAATTAGAAGAAGCCTCTTTCTAAGATAAGTAACTAACTATCGTTAAGAACCTTGGAGGGATTATTTCAAGCCTTTAAGTGTCCTACTAATTAAAGATCCAAAAGGATGAAAAGAGGGAAAATACCCCTCTTCCCCATTCTAGTCGCCGGGTAGAAGGAGCCATTAAGAGGCCTTTTATTTCTAGAAAAAGGTAGCTACCTCTCTTAATTGCTTACTAAAGCAATTACCCAAGATAGTTCATGGTGTTTCCTTAGTCATAATGATAAATGACTTAAGGACTAGAGAGAGACACACTAATCTTTGAATAATTACACTTGGGAGGGAAAGGACCCCTCCCCACCGCCGGATTATTGTTGGAGAAAGCTAAAGGAGACTTTATCATTTTAAACATAGCCTCTTATGGGGTTAAGCAATTTCAAATTTAATAGGAAGTAGGTCTATGTGACACATTCATATACATATGGTATTGGCATATATATATATATGTATATATATATATATACATGTAAACGTTACCTGATGGGCTATGATAAGTGGTTTAACGGATTATGGTCCATGAAAAATATACTCAAGGGGCAGCCAATGAAGATACACAAACACGTGTATATGTATATATAAATATATTAAGAAAGGAAAATGAGAGCATGGATAAGATGCAATTGAATTACATACACCCACATATGTTTTCGTCCATGGGGTATTAAGGAGTAACTAATGGGATAGAGTTCCTTATACAAACTCCAAAAGATGGGCATAATTAAGCCTTTAATAAATGAAGAACTTCCTTCATCCATCCCCAATATGGCCGCCGGGTACCATTTTGAAGTAAGACAAGAGGAACTTTATCAATTAAGTATAGCGATTCTTAAGGTCTAGCAAATTCAACTTGGCAGAGAATAGGTTACATGACACACTTGTATAAAGCACTGGACATACATGGACTTATACATAGATATGTACGTATATGTGTACATGTATAAAGTGGAAGCTACAATGTAATAAATGGCTTAATGGATTACAGTACAATGAAAAGTTTATGTAAGGAACTATATAAGGAAAATACACAAATCTATGTATGCAAGTAATCTTCCTTTATACTTATGGATTTTAAAGATCTAGATGTTTATATCAAAGTGGATCATCCATGGTTATGTTCTAAGATGTAACAACAAGATATGTAAAATAGATAGATTTGTGTATTATATATGTGTATATACATATTGGCATATTGTGGCGCCCCGCACCCCGGCCCT